>JAKSZT010054406.1:1543896-1693397 GCA_026826555.1 Tolypeutes matacus
GAGTTGATTTTTGTATAAGGTGTGAGATGGTATTCTTCTCTCATTCTTTTGGATATGGATATCCAGTTCTCCAAGCACCACTTGTTAAAGAGGCCACTCTCTCCCAACTGAGTGGGCTTCGTGGCCTTGTCAAATATCAGATGACTGTATATGCGAGGATCTATATCAGAACTCTCAATCCGGTTCCATTGGTCAGTAGGTCTATCTTTGTGCCAATACCACGCAGTTTTGATCACTGTAGCTTTGTAGTATGTTTTAAAGTCAGGTAATGTGATACCTCCAACTTCATTTTTCTTTTTCAATATATCTTTGGCAATTCGGGGCCTCTTGCCTCTCCAAATATATTTTGTGGTTAGTTTTTCCAGTTCCTTAAAAAATATAGTGTTGACTTTTATTGGGATTGCATGATAAGAGGTTCTGAAATTTTTTTTAATTCCAAATGCCTTAAGTTATTGATACATGCTATGGACCTCTCCCCTACAGCCCCACACCCTCCAAAATTTACAAATATTTAAGGAGATTTGAAAATTATGCTCTCTCTCCTCCAAAAGCCGCACATGGACTCCAGGTTAAGAACCACTAGACCAGTTCATCTCTAAGATGTTTTGTAGCTCTAAAAAGATCCATGATACCAAACAGAGGGTAATGCTTGCCAATATCAAGTTCCGAGGAGATCTCAGAGACTCAACCAAAAGAAATGTAGAAGGACAAAGTCTGCTTTAACAAAGTGTGGAACAGTCTGGAGGTGAGTGTCTCTCTGCAAAGAGGTTATTTATGTCCCTGAGCCTAGATCAGCTGCTTGTACAAGGCTGGTAGAAGAGAAGCATGTTTGCCTCAGGAGTTTATTGCAGGCAAATTATCCCTGGAAAATACTGCTGGGAAAAATGCTGAGCAAACAACATCTATATTTACAGTCAGAAATTCATTAAAGTAGAAAATGCCCACTAAATTTAGAGAGATGCTAAGTACCAGAGTCAAAAACACCATTGCAGAGAAGTTGGTTCAAATTTTCCCTAGAGTATGCCAGGAATATTTAGGTTCCATGGCAATAACTTTTCCCAGGTGACCCTGGCTACAAGAGTGTCAAGTGTTCCTCACAGGAAGTGAGTCTTATTTTTTCTAGGGAACATAATGAGAAGGTCACAGAGTGTGTTTTCAAGGAAGAACAGAAGCAATTATCTCAGAACAGGGAGTGCACTCCTGATATTCCAGTGGGCCCCAACAAGGGTAATCTTTCAGTAGCTCACATTCCTTATTATTTTGCCATAAAATGTGGCCAAATGGCATTCACAATCCATCTCAGTGAAATAAGAAGTGGCTCTCTAGGTACACAGACTAAATCTTAGATTTGAGAGCTGCAAAGGGGGATTCATTTATCCCCTTCATTTTACATAAGAGAAAACTAGGCCAAAAAAGGCATATAAAGTCATAAAGTTAAGTGAGATAGTTCCTAATTTCTAATCCATCAAACCCTTGCTACTGAAATAATGGTCCACAGGGCAGCAGTATCTGGGAACTTACTAGAAATGCAGAATTCCAGACTCTACCCCAATCCTGCTGAATCTTAATCTGCTTCCTAACAAGATCCCCCATTACACATAATAAAGTTTGAGAGCATACAATATGTTGCCCCCTTAATATAATCACATTCTTATTACCATGGTGGTAATCTGCAGCACAGGACCAGAAGATTTATTTGGGAGCTGGGAAGAAGAGAGGTGATAGAAATGTATGATTTAGAAAGCTTGAGACATTTTAGGAAGAGTAGAGGAAGGTAAGTGACAAAGTGAAGGATAGGAGTTTTGGGACCCTGAAGGCATCAAGAATCTTAGAAGTAAATAAGAGAAGAAGATTCTGGAGCAGAGAGAGGAAGGCAAAAATGGAAGGAGGGGACCAGAGATAAATTTCCTCTTCTTTCTAGTTACCTTGGCAGGCCTTATAATTAGGAATACAAATCCATTTTAATACTAGTCTTTAGGGAAAACTAATGAGATAAGTGAATGCCTACTTACTCACTATCCAAGTAACTCCAAAGCACAAGTGAGCAGCATTTTACTGAGACTTATAACAGATATTCAGGATAATGACCTCACAGCATTTAAAAATGTAGAGGCTAATTCATCTGACCATTGTGCTTAATGCAATTTCAGTTAGAAGTAAGTTTAATTTTATTCTAACTCTTGAACAACAGTTAGTTTGTGTGTGATGGCTTCATTTATTTTCATCTAATCAAAATCCCCATTCCTACAAGCTGAACAAACCACAAATTTATGCCCAAGGTACAAGGCCATTTTTTTTGCAGTCACACATGTGTTACCTGAATCCTCCAGACACCTCTATTCATTGCTAGATCCTAGCACCTAGAAGGGTGCTTGGCATATGGAACCCAATAAATAATTGTTAAATGAATGAATAAATCCCTTGCTAGCTGTCTTCCTTCTAGTTTCACTTGAACTGGGAGCTCAGCATCCCCATTACTTGTGGGAGAAATGTGCTTATTAGAAATCCTTTCCTTAAACTCTGCCAAACTCTGCCTTTCTACAATTGAAATCCAATCACTCTGGTCTTGACAGAAGGAATCTGCTTCCTTTTCTACATGACTGCCCTTTAGCTATAAGCAAAAACAATGCCCTCCCAACCTATATATATATATTACTTTTGAATTATATTTGTGAATAATGCAGGTTGACGCCTGATAGATATAAGGTTTATGGTTAATTTTTGCCATGAGCTTTCTATGCCTTCTTTATGGCTGCATCAAAAACTGATGGAATTTTGAATAATTATATGTTACATATTCAAATCCCAAACCAGGAATTGGGGAGCTTTGTGTTTCATGATGAATGGTTTCTAATTGTTCTGTGCCCAAGACAGTGGGGGCAGAGGACCAGCATGAATCAGCAGGGGAACAGCATTTTTAAGATACCTTTCTTAAAAGGTTGCCTAACCCAGTTTACCTTTGCCTCTTTCCCCTTCTTCTGCTTCAGGCACAGTTACAAAGAACCTCACTGAGTCCAATTCCCTGAGTTCGATTTTCAGGGAGGCATAATATGGTAATATGGACTAACAGAGAGGGAAAATCCACTGGGTCTTCCCATTGTGCCAACTCGGTCTCTTTGTGAAGCCCTATTTATTCCAACAGACAGGTACTTGACCTTTGTGGGTCTTTAGAATACTGCATTCTGCACAAAACTGCTATCAAAGGCATTTCACTGGAAGACCTTAGCACTGCCAAGAGAAAACAGAATTACAAGTGTGCTCTGGGGGGATTCAAACCAAAACTGTGAAGAAAGTAGGGAATGAGGGGTGGGGGAGATGAAAGAAGAGAAAGAAACAAGGCAGGAAGGAGGGCAGAAGTGAAAATATGCAGGAATGAAGAGATATGCTAAGAATGAAAAAGGGAGCTAAAGTGGAGTGCTTTTAGAGACTAAGGAACAAATGAAGGAAAAATGGGAAAATGGGGAGCTACAGTCTGAAAAAGGATGGGGAGTGATGGAGTTTCCAGTAGAGAGAACAGAGGGAAAAAGGGGTTAATGGAGAGGTCTTCAACATTTTCGAACCTTCTACATGTAATCAACAGTGTCAGCATAATAAAAAAAAAAGGGAATAGAAAAGTTGGTAGTTGTAGACACCGTCAAGACTCATAGATCTTCAAGACCCACATATATCATCCAACTACCTTTTTATTTTCTGGGTACGGAATCTGAGATGTAGAGAACTGAAGTTACTTAACTTACCTAGCAGCTGCTTGGTACCAGAAAAATTCTGTATGTTCACAAAATTTACTGTCTTTCTCTAGTCTTTTTGAGAATAGAAAAGCTATGCACCAAGCCTATATGAAAATTATTATAGAAAATAAACTATGATCACATACAGTGACTAACTCATTGCTGTATGGAACCAGATCCTTCCCTATACCAATTATGGTATAGGATGTAGAAAAAAACATCCCCCTCCCCTCCTCCAACCCCTTTCCTATTAAGTCTTAAGCCAGAAAAATGATCACATAGAATAAAGACCCAAATCAGAAATGGAAATAGTCCTATAAAAAGCAATAATTTCTCCTTCCTTGATCTTAAGTTAACCAGATAACCATTAGGCCCTCTATATATGATGCCTCAGCAGGAATCAGCTAATGACACTTTTTTTCTACATTAAAATAAGCAGCTCTGCATAATGCTAGGAAATCTCAGCTCTATTCAGGGAAATTGAGGGCAGATGAAATATAAGCCTCCTTTGGCACATTTTTTAAAAGCACTTTTTAAACAAAGTTTAATCACAAGGTTTAATATCAGTATTTCCACTTGTAGGTATATCTCTTACCCACTCCTCTGAACAAAAATTTCTTTTGATCTAATCTGAAATCTTCCAATGCAGAATTAAATTTCTCCTAACTAATCAGGCAGAGAAAGGCTGCTGCTAAAACAAGAAATGAGATAAATATCTTTCTCTTAAGCCATAATCATTTGCAGAATTTCTCACCCTGGAGATGGGGGAGGTTGATTTTTATTGGTTTTAGTATAGTTGTCAGTAGTATTTCATGGGTTGTCTTCAGTTTAGTGGATGAAAAAATATGCACTAGTAATCTTCTGCGTCAGAGTTCTTAGGCAGATGAGCTTTTTTTCCCCCAGAATCATCTAGAAAACTCTTGGCTGACAGGAAGCCATTTTGTATGGAAGTAGATAAGTATATGCATGTTTACTTATCCATACACATATACACATACATATATACATACATACACAAATCAGTAAGGCTGAGTAAACTTGTTCTGTAAAGGGCAAGAGACTAAATATTTTTGGCTTATAGGTTATAAGCTCTTAATTGCCACTATTTAACACTGCTGTTATAGCATGAAGGCAATCAAAGACAATGTATAAATAAATGGATGTGGTTGTATTCCAATAAAATTTAATTTACACAAACAGCTACTGGCTGAATTTGACCTATGGGCTAGGACATAGTTTTCCAACCCTTAAGGTTAGCAAGTTCTTAAACTAGATCTCTATAGACCCATTAGGCAGATCACAAAATTGTATGTTTGAAAGGGAACTTACACATGGGTCGTATCGATTGTGCGTTTTCTTACCCATACTTAACTTCATATGCTATTAGTTCAAAGAGAGAAAGAAAGAATATACTATTCTTAAGAATTTAAATAGTATAGAGCATCCAACAACTATTCTACTCAGGTGAACCCTGGTCCAGATGAGAGACCTGAGACAGGAGGAAGGAAATCTCATGTTTCCTCGGCCACTCACCATTCCCAAATCTCTGGGCCCTTTAAGAACTCTCCTCCTGACTGGATCACCTAGTGCCTTGACCTAGAGAGTGAGGTTCTAGTTCTAGTGTTAAAAGATACTATACTTGAACCTCCTCATTAGGATAAAGGGCATATATTAAAAACCCACAATGATATAATATTCAGTGGTGAAAGACTGAATGCTTTTCCTATAAAATCAGGAACAAGATGAAGATACTATCACCACTGCTATAAAACATTGCACTGGGGAAGCAGCTGTAGCTCAATTGGTTGGGCTCCCATTTACCATATGGGAAGCCCTTGGTTCAATCCCTGGGGCCTCCTGGTGAAGGAGCTCCTGCACGGTGTGGTGAGCTCAGGGCCCATGCACAGTGAGCTGGTGCAACAAAGGAAGACAAGCAGCAGGGCAGGGGGAATAAATTTTAAAACAAAACAAAACATTGCACTGGAAGTGCTAGCCAGAGCAATTAGACAAGAATAAGAAACAAAAGACATCATTGGAAAGGAAGAAGTAAAACTATCACTATTCACAGATGGCATAATCCTGTATATAGAAAATCCAGAAGAATCTAAAAGAAAGTTACTGGATAGTTGAATTTAGCAATGTGATGGGGAACAAGAACAAAACAAAAATAATCAGAGGTGTTTCTATACATCAGCAATGAAAATTTGGAAACTGAAATCAAGTAAACAATTCCATTTAAAATAGCAACTAAAATAATCAAATAGCTAGGAATAAATTTAACCAAGGATGCAAAGGACTTGTTTGCAGAAAATTCACAAATATATGGAAGTTAAACAACACACTCTTAAACAATCAGTGGGTGAAAGAAGAAATTATAAGGAAGATAAATAAGTATCTTGAGACAAAGGAAAATGAGAACACAACATATCAAAACTTATGGGATGGAGAAGTGGATGTGGCTCAGGCGACTGAGCTCCTGCCTACCACATGGGAGGTCTGTGGTTCAGTTCCCAGTGCCTCCTAAAGAAAACGAGCAAGACAGTGAGCTGATGCGACAGACAGGCACAACAAGATGATGCAACAAGAGACACAAGGAGAAAAAACAATGAGAGACATAACAGGGCAGGGAACAGAGGTGGCTCAAGCGGTTTGGCACCTCCCTCCCACATCAGAGGTCTCAGGTTCAGTTCCCAGTGCCTCCTAAAGACAAAACACACGGTAAAGTACAAACAACCAAGGAGTGGGGAGAAATAAATAAAGAAATAAAATAAATCTTAAAAAAAAAAAAAAACTTTTAGCACTGAGAGGGAAAGTTATTAGACCTAAATGCTTACATTAAAAAAGAAGAAAGAGCTAAAACTAAAGACCTAACTAAACACCTGGAGGAACTAGAAAAGGTACAGCAAACTAAACCCAAAGCAAACAGAAGGAAAGAAATAACAAAAATTAGAGCAGAAATAAATGAAAAGGAGAATAAAAAAAAAAAAATAGAGAGCACTAAAATCAAAAGTTGGTTCTTTGAAAAGATCAATAAAATTGAAAAATTCTTAGCTAGACTGATAAAGAAAAAAAGAGAGAATACACAAATAAATAGAATCAGAAATGAGAGGGGGGCTTTACTACTGACCTCAAAGAAATAAAAAGGATCATAAGAGAACACTATGAACAACCGTATACCAACAAATTTGACAACCCAGATGAAATGGACAAATTACAAGAAATACACAAATGGCCTACAATGACTTTAGAAGAAACAGAAGACCATGACAGACCAATGACAAGTAAAGAGACTGAATCAGCTATCAAAAACCTCCCAAAAAAGAAACACTCCTGACCACATGGGTTCACAGCTGAATGCTATTAAACATTCAAAGAAGAATTAATACCAATCTTATGCAAACTCTTCCAAAAAATTGATCTGTAAAGAACACTACTTAGCTATGAGACCAAAATCACCCAAACAGCAAAGCCAGATAAAGATACTGTAAGAAAAGAAAATTACAGAACAATTAATTTTTATCTTTTCTTTAATTTTATTTTTAAAGAACATTTAGATTACATAAATGTTACATCAAAAATATAGGGGATTCCCATATACTCCATCCTCCCCCCCACTCTTTTCCCCATTACATCTTTCATTAGTATGGTACATTTGTTACAAGTGATGGACACATATTGAAGCATTGCTACTAACCATGGTCTATAGTTTACATTATGGTTTATACTTTGCACTGCACAATTTTATAAGTTTTGAAAAAATGTATAATGGCCTGTATCCATCATTGCAATGTCATGCAGAGCAATTCCAATGTCCCAAAAATGTCCCATGTTACATCTATTCTTCCCTCTCCCTCCCCTCAGAAACTCTGGTGACCACTGCCTTTATATCAATGTTACAAGTTCTTCCATTACTAGACTAATAATAAGTCTACTTTAGTCCATAGTTGCATTCGCCCCTTATGTTTGTTCATTCCTCAGTCTTGAGTATTTGGGGATGGTGATGGTCACTCTGCTTCCAATAGAGGGGGTTTAGACCATAGGGCAGATGGGTCAAACTGTCTTGCCTGCAGTTATAGATAATATCTTTTTCTTGAGATGGGCATTGTCCATCATCATACTTTTGTTAGTTGTCCTGGGCGAGTCCAATGAACTGTGGTGTTGGCTGCAACTCTGCCGAGATTCAGGGCTCAACTGGCATATGAACAGCCAGATGCAAACCAATTTATCTTATGAATATAGATGTAAAAATCCTAAACAAAATACTAGCAAATCAAATTCAACAGTGCATTAAAAGGATTACACACCATGATCAAGTGGGATTTATCCAAAGTGTGCAAGGATGGTTCAATATGTGGAAATCAATGTAATAGACTACATAAACAAAATGAAGGGGAAAAAAACACATGATCATCTTAATTGATCCCACATACAGAATGCCATGAAAAATCTATCACAGAGCTACTAGAGTTAATAAACAAATTCAGAAAAGTGGCAGGGTACAAGAACAACACTCAAAATCCAGTAGTGTTTCTATACACTAGTAATGAGCAATCTGAGAAGGAAATCAAGGGGAAAAATTCCATTTACAATAGCAACTAAAAGAATCAAAGCACAAAACACAAAAGAAAGAATCAATAAACAGGCTCTCCTCAAAATTAAAAATTTCTGTGCATTAAAAACTTTGTCATGAAAGTGAAAAGACAACCTATTCAAATGGGAGAAAATATTTGGAAACCACATATTCAAAAGGATTTAATATCCAGAATATATAAAGAAATCCTACAACTCAACAATTATAAGACAAATTAAATTAAATTATAGGCAATAGACTTGAATAGATATTTCTCCAAAGAGAATACACAAATGGCTAAAAAATACATGAAAAGATAGCTATTAGGGGTATACAAATCAAAACCACTATGAGATACCACTTCACACCCACTAGAATGGCTACTATTAAAAAATAGAAAATTACAAGTGTTAGACAGGATGTGGGCAATAGGAACACTCATTCATTGCTAATGAGAATGTAATATGCTACAGCTGTGGTGGAAGATAGTATGGCAGTTCCTCAGAAAGCTAAGTACAGAATTACCATACGAACCAGCAATCCCTTTACTAGGTATATATCCAAAAGAATTGAAAGCAGGGACTCAAACAGATATTTACATACTGATGTTCATAGCAGCATTACCCACAATTGCAAAAAGATGGAAGCATAATGTGGATATCACCCCAAATAGAGGGGTTCCTGAGGTCCTATATCAGGGCGGATAGCTCTGGAGTTTGGTGCCTTATCAGTGGGCCCTACTTTGGAATCTGTGCTCCTGAGAGTGACAGAGTTGGACTCAAATATGTCTTCCCTGCACATGGTCCATTTGTCCCTTCTATTCAAACCTATATGTGGAAATGCCTTTAAAATATATATATATATATATATATATTCATGTTTTTTTCCTTTCTCTCTTCTTTTTTCCCCATTTCCTTTACTTTTTTGCCCATTTTTTGAATGTCCCAATCCACTAATTATATTTTATTTTGTTTTGTTCTTTGTTTGATTATTTGTTTTTTTTCCTTCTCTCTCTCTCTTTTTTTTTTTTTCCCCTGAGTTTCCTTATGTTTGTCTCTTGCATGTAAGCTTATCACACTTGTTTCTTTTTCCTAGTAAGTGTATTTGATTATTTTATGGACTAAATGTTCATGGGGGATTTGGATCACAGAAGGGTTACAATGGGTACTGTGGGGGATTATTGGGGGGGGGGTCTGGGGGGGGTTTCGTGGGAATTGTTTCATCCGAATATACATGAAAGATATACAAAATCATTCAAAGGATCGGGGGATGGGGCATGGTCACGATGGGTGGATAATCACACAATAAATGAGGGAATCTGAATACTTAGCCTGGAGAGCTCTGCCAGTCTCCAAGGGAGCAGCAATAGTCCTCTGAGTATAGGGACAGTGCCTGTCAAAATAGGATGACCCACTGATGTTTTTTTTTTTTATTGATGACTACCCTTGTGAGTCTTTGCTCTTGTAAATGAGACTTAGCCTGCAGTTGTGGGGTGCCTAAGGGTTGCCACCTGAGAGCCTCCTTGTTGCTCAAATGTGGCCTCTCTCTAAGCCAAACTCAGCATATGATTGCATTACCTTACCCCCAACGTGGGACATGACTCCCGGGGATGAGCCTCCCTGGCAACGAGGGATTAATACCAAGTGCCAACTGGCAGCTTTGCGCAGTGGCAGTATCGTAGCCAATGAGGTTTATCCGAGGCGTGATTATTGCTAATTGAAAACTTTTCCCAAGTGCCAACTGGCAACACAACTGGAAAAAGACCTTGAATAAAAGGGGGAAATGGTAAAGACAAATGAGTTCAAGTGGCTAAGAGACTTCAAAGAGAGTCGGGAGGTCATCCCAGAGGTAACCTCAGTAGGACACCTCATAGAACACCTCAGTAGGAGCTCATAGAACATCTAAGTGCCTATCACCCCACACAGAGAGGTTCCTGAGAGCTCCGGAGACACCCAGGTCTTATATAAGCGGGGATAGCCCCAGAGACTGATGCCTTATCAGTGAGTTCTATTTTGGAATCTGTGCTCCTGAGACTGACAGAATTAGACTCAAATAAGTCCTCCCTGCACATGGTTCACCAGTCCCTTCTATTCAAACCTATATGTGATGTTGGAGTTTTTAGGTATACTTCCAGAGACTGGAGCCTCCCGCCTACCTATGTGCCAGGTGTGCATGAAATCTAGGTGGAGCTGAAACTCCTACCCTACAGCTCAATGGACTCATCCAAGTCACCTGGTGAGGAGACAACGATGGGCAATGGCCATCCCAGGGAATGGAGAAGGCCTGCATCGGCAGGCAGGATCATCCCACCCACCATATCCATGGGATATAAGCCCTCTCTCACTTGGAGTTGGAGTGGACATCACCATCCCAGTCCCCTCAGGATTGGGGGAAGAACTATGGACTAGAGTAGACTTGATGGTATTCTCTTGTTCACATATGGGGATTCTAGCAATGGAAGAAATTATAACAATGAGGTGGAGTCAGTGGCCACTTGACACTTTTGGGGTAGGGAGGGGATGAGCAGTTGAAATACAGGGGCTTCTTTGGGAGTTGGAGGTTGTCCTGAGTACTGTTGTGGCAACGGATGTAGGGCATTTTAAATCAGCACACACCACTCAGAACTGAGTGGGAGAGAGTGTGGTCTACAGTGTGAACTGTGGTCTATGGTTGGTGGCAAGGCTCCAGGATGTGTTAGTTCATTGAGGGTGGTGGGCCATACTTGTGGGAGATGTTTGTGTGGGATGTGGTGGGAGGTGTGGGAGGTGGGCAACATGGGAATCCCAGTGGGTTCCGTGTAATGTTTTGGGTAATCTAAGCACCCTTTAAAATATATGTATATATATATATAAATAACATTTTTGTAAGCAAATACACATATATGCATATATATTTCTATATCATTTTGCTTATGTTTGTATGTATTGTGAGAATTTAGATTTTTACCCACAATAAAAATAAATTAAAAATAAAATAAAATAAAATAAAAGACATTTAATAATTAGAAAAAAAAAAAACAACAAAGATGACAAAAGCTAAACCTCTTGATTTGTTGATTTCATGGTCTTTGATCAAGCGTATTTCCACTATTCATCCATATTTGCCAAATACTGCTTCAAGGGCTTTCTCATTTGTTTTTGTATTGAGCCTTCCAACGAAGAGCTTTCCCAGATGATCTGCTTCAACCATTTATTTTCCTGGAGTCAGAGAGGTGAGGACGGTTTCAAGCTACGAGGAGCTCACCAACAGACTTTGCTAGCTGCTCAGCAGGCATGAGGGCTACCAGGTCAGGATGGAGGAAAAGAGGAGAAAACTGCTAGCACTACTGTGCAATGAGACAAGGTCTTCTTAAAGCCTAAGTAAGATGGATTTCAATTTCCTCTCTTTTTTGGCCATTCCAACAGACCTTGCGCTTATACACATGCCTAATTCTAATATGCACAATGCTTATTGATAGTAATTTCCGGAAGATGAGGAAAATGAGATAAAAGGTCAAAGAAGTACTCTCACTGCTGCATCTCTTCACAGAGAACCAAAATAAAAACATGCTTGTGACTAACTTGACCTATTCTCATAACGGTCTCTAAATACTAATCTCATTATACGTTTCTAATGCCATACATGAGGATGGATGCTTTGAAAGGTCACATAGTGAATATATTAAAGCAGGTGTCTTATTTGCTTGTCAGGTGAAAGCCCAAGAAGTGCAAACCATTTCTATTTTCTGGTCACTACAGTATTTCTCTCTTCCTTCTTCTTACTCTACTTCTTTGCCTTTAATCTTTACAGATTACTAATAATCTCTGTTCCTTGAGGTCTTTACTGTCATAAACCAAACAAACAAAACATTTTTTTTTCATTTACAACTAGAGATTTTCCTTTTCTAAGAGTATCCCTCTAGTTTACAGACAACATATACTAGTCTCTGCCGACAGGACAATAAAACTAAATAGTAATCATAAAGTATTTTGAGATCTTAGGAGAAATGTACTAAATAAAGTAGTCTCACATTGTTTTAAAGTAGAAATAAACGAAAAAGTTAAGTTAAGCGAAGGAGTATTATAAATAATTACATGGGAATATAGGAATAGAAGAAACATTTTATAAACTGCAGAAGAAAGAAACATGTTTCATTTATATTTATGTCAACAAGAAAGCAAGGGATAGATGTTTCTAAAAGTGCACTGATTTTTCATATTTGACAAAATGCTAAACTATACTTTGAGAATTTAAATAGACAAGTGATAGCATTCTAGATTGGGATAGCAGAAGTTACAGAAGAACAGAAATAGAGGCAATTTTCTGAATCTCTTTGTTTTAGTTTCTTCATTGCCAAAGAAAATACCATGCAGTGGGTTGACTTAAACAATGAGAATTTATTGGCTTATGGTTTTGAGGCTAGGAGAAATCCAAAACCAAGGCATCGTCAAAGCAATGCTTTCTTCCTGAAGACTGGTGTTCTAGGGCTGGCTGCTGGCAATCTAGGTCCTGGGTTCCTCTGTCAGGTGGCAGCCTCTCCTGGCCTCGCCTTTCTCTTCTAGGTTCTTCTGTTCCTGTTCAGCTCCTGGCTGTTCCCTCTGTGGCTTTCTCTCCATCTGTTGGAATATCATTCTGCCTATAAAGGAGTCCAGGAATAGGATTAAGACTCATCCTGAATGAATTGGGCCACACCTTAACTGAAGTGATCTCATAAAAAGGTCCTACTTACAATGGGTTTATACCCCATAGGAATGGATTAAGTTTAAGAACATGGTTTTTTGTTTTATTTTGTTTTTGTGGGTTGCATAGCTCTGAATTATCACACCCTTTAACAATGATGTTCAAAGGATTTTAGTTAGGGGAGAAGAGAGAAATCTTAGTCCTTTGGAAGTCTTGAAAATGCATCTCATGTGTAAATAGGAGCCCTGTTTTGTGACATTCATGTCAGTGTCTAGAATTTGGGAGAAGCTTTCACGGCTAAGCTCTGTAAACAGAAAGCCAGAGGAAAAAGTTCAAGCCTGGGTAGCCTATAGACTCTCTATAGTATAGAACGTTAAGGGAGACTAGAATACAATTCCAGGCCAAGGCCTCGAGTTAGGATTAGAGTGATGAAATAGAACCCAGAGTTTTGAGTTATGTGGGAATAACGGCCTAGTAAGAGTGGGGAGGAAATGAGCTAAGCAGTTTCAGAAGTGCCTTAGGGCATTTATGACTCACTTATTTTGGGTTCCCTAAAGGAATATGTGGTTCTTTGGAGTGTCTAAGTGGCAAAAATAGGACAGTTTTTGTTATTGAAGTCACATGCCACGTGCACATGTTCAAGTAACCCAAGTAAACTCCGCTGTGGTCTATCTAAAGAGTAGAATGAAGTCACTGCAGAACTGGTCTGTATAATTTCTAAAGAAAAGATAGAGACCTTTGAGGTTTGAGAGAAGAAAAGTTTTACTTGTCAACCTAACTTTTATGCTCTAGAAATTATTAAAGCAAATTATGCAATTATCTTTATATACAATTTTTTGCTCATTTTCCTGTTTCCCCAGGAAAAGAATACTAAAATCAGTAGTGTGCTGATAAATGATCAACATCTGGCTCTCCAGAAAAAAGAAAGTGTGCATGTATACACATTTTGTAAGTTTATTATACATTTTACTGACATAAAAGATGTGTAGCACACAATTTACAATTATTAATAAAATATACAATACTCTTTATTGTAAATTCCATATATCGAATTGATTCCCACAGAATACTGTCACTGATTTTTGCTCAATTATTTATCTGTAGCCAAGCTATAGTTGAAATTGATAAACAAGTATAGTTATGATATAAATGTTCATATTTTCATTTATAATAGTGGGTGATATGAAAGTGAAACATTGAAGGTTGTATGTCAGAAATTTACTGTGGGTCATATGGTAGTTCTATGTTTACCTTTTTGAGGAACTGCCAAACTCTTTTCCACAGTGGCTGTGCCATTTTATTTCTCACCAGCAATGTAAAAGGGTTCCAGTTTCTCTATATCTTTGTCAACACTTGTTATTGTCTACCTTTTAAACTATAGCCTTCCTAGTGGGTGTGAAGTGGTATCTCGTTGTGGTTTGGATTTGTACTTCCCTAATGACTAATGATGTAGAGAGTATTTTCATGTGCTCATTGGCCACTTGAATATCTTCTTTGGAGAAATATCTATTCAAATCCTTTGCCAATTTTTAAATTGGTTTGTCTGTTGAGTTAAGTTGTAAGAGTTCTTTATATATTCTGGCTACTAGACCTTTAGATATAGGATTTTCAAAAATTTTCTCACATTCTGTAGGTTGTCTATTCACTTTATACATGGTGTCCATTGAAGCACAAAAGTTTTAATTTTGATGATGCCCAGTTTATCTATTTTTCCTTTGATGCATTTATGCTTTTGGAGTCATATCCAAGAAACCATTTCCTACTCTAAGGTTACAAAGATTTATGCTAAGTGTTTCATAGTTTTAGTTCCTACGTTTATATCTATAATTCATTTTTAATTAATTTTTGTATATGATGTGACGTAGGATTCCAACTTCATTCTTTTGCAGGTAGATATACAGTTGTCCCAGTACCATTTGTCAGACTATTCTCTCCCATTGAATTAGCTTGGCACCTTTTTTAAAACCAATTGACCATAAATGGAAGAGTTTATTTTCAAACTCTCATTTCTGTTCCATTAATCTTTATATCTGTCCTTACGTCAGTACCACATATGATTACTTTAGCTTTGTTATAAGTTTTGAAATTGAAAAGTGTGAGTACTCTTACTTTGTTCCTCTTTCTCAAACTTGTTTTGACTTTCTGGCTCCCTGGTATTTTCATAAAAATTTTAGGATCCTCTTGTTAATTTCTGCAAAAAGTTAGCTGGTGTTTTGATAGGGATTGCATTGAAACTGTGGACCAATTTGGGGAATACTGCCATCTTAATAGTATTAACTCATCTGATCATGAACACGTCTTCTTTAATTTCTTTCAGTGATGTTTTGTAGTTTCCATTGTGTAAGTCTTACACTTTTGCTAGATTTATTCCTAAGTATTTTATTCTTTTTTAATGCTATTGTATATGAAATTGTTTTCTTAATTTTATTTTAGGAGTATTCCTTGCTAGTTTATCAACATAAAGTTGATTTTTCTATATTGATATTGTATCCTGCAACCTTGATGAATTTGTTTATTAGCTCTAATATTTTATTTCTGATTCTTCAGGATTTTCTATGTACAGTATCGTGTCATCTATAAATAGAGATTGTTCCTTTTTTCCTTTCCAATCTGGTTGCCTTTATTTCTTTTTCTTGCCTAATGGCCCTGGCTAGAACTACTACAATATTGAATAGAAGTAGTGGGTGTAGACATTCTTGTCTTGTTCCTGCACTTAGGGGGAAAGCTTGCAGTCCTTCTTCAAGTATGATGTTAGCTGTGGGGTTTTCATAGATGCCCTTTATTGGGAAGTTAAAGGCCTTTGTTGTGGAAGTCCCCTTCTATTCCTAATTTGTTGAATGGTTATATATTTTAACTTTTAATACTGGTTGTGTTTAACAAATAGCTCACAAAATTTCTGAAAATTTAAGTTGGCCCTCGTTAGCTAGTACAAGCTGTTCTAGCACACCACTGTAAAGTTGACCATTTTCTCTTACTTTAACATGCCATTTCCAACTAGGGCAAACAAATACCAACTGAAAGAGTGCTAATGTGGTTATAATGCTAATAAATGCCTTCAAAATGAATATATTCATTTCTATAATAAAAACTGGATATCACATAATGCTTTTTTGAAAAGACAAAATATGTGTTACATTATATAATTGCTCTGAGACTAAAATTTTTCAAGTGCTGAGTATATTGATTATAATTTGGTGAGACAATTTATGTATAAAATAAACATTTTCTATTCTTTTTCTAGAAACCTGTCTGCCCTAACTCTCGTCTAATTTGCAAAAGGTAGTAGCGATGAACATCATGTCTATTTTGATTAGGGAAATTTTTAGTTGTGAAAATATTAACCACAGAGTAATACCCAGCAATAACAATAAAAGCATTAATCCTATATCCATGGAAAAAAGCTCATCAAAAGATGCATTTTAAGGTGTATTGTTTTGGTTTTGTCTCATTACATGTGTGCTTAAGGAATAAACAATGAGAGAAAAATGTATTCTGCTCTCCTTTATCCCAGTTATATTTAGGAAATTTAATTAATTTAAGAAATTTACAGAAGTCATTTGAATATGAAATATTGTCTAATAGTCTGAAAGTATTTTAGTGGAACTTCATAATGGTTATGCCTGCTATTATTTCCATGGAAATGGGAGAAAATGGCATCAATGAAGTCAGACTCTGTTGTTTACGGCCTTCATTTATACTTAAACTTTGTTTTCTGTGGCTGGGTTTTATTATACCATCAATTTAATGATGTGACTTGATTAGACAAAGCCATCTGGGATTTATAACTCTATGATCCCACTTTTCAAGGTATGTTACTGCCTCAGTTACTGTGACATTTGCTGCCCTTTGGGAACTGTCACCCTTTAGGCACATAACACTGTCCTTGGAGGGAATTTATTTACCCTTAGAGTTTTCAGTAGAGAAGAGAAGTTGGTCAGAGTCAGATATGAATCCCTAAAATTAAGAAGTCAGATTTAAAAAATCCTCAGTAAAAGGATTGTGAGATGGTAAAAGGTGGCTCAAGAGGGTTGACAGTTTTCAGAAAACTGTTTCTACATATAATAGTGTGAAGTAGAAAAAGGTAAACATATCTAAACAAAAGGGCTCAACTGCAGAGAGTGCTCTCTTACTAGTTTAGGCTTATATGGATATAATAGATATATTTGGAGTTGTCTTCCCAACTCAACAATGATGACCTTAGCTTTTTGTCATATCCATAGATATGGTTTCCTGAAAGCCCTCTTCATACAATGTGATTCTGCCCTTTTGGTCGGTTGAAAAGGGGATCTGGCCCAATTGAGAATATAATTCCTTCCACCAGACATTGATTTATGAGGGAATGAGTTTCTTTATGTACCTGAAACTATAACATAGAAACATCTGAGTTATGAACAGCTGTTTTCTCTCTGTTTGGTTTTCTGAAGTTAAAATCAGTCAGAAAGAAGCATGAAGCAGATATACATGCAGAGAAAAGATGAGACAAGCTACAAAAGGTAACATGCTCTTAATTATCTAATGAGCTTTGAGCAAGAACTGGAACACTCACTGCTTCACTACTGTTTGTATTTTGTTTAATGCTCAATTATTACTCTATTTCATATATAAAATTTGAAAACTTTTATATTGAGCAAATATTTAGATATTAATAATTTGTATTAAATTTCTTTAATTTAATACAAATTAAATTAAATTAAATTTGTAAATTAAATTTATTAAATTTAAACTACAGTTGCAAATTTAGTATGGTTTGATTTTTTAAAATAAATATTATTCTGGTAATATATGTAACATAAAAATTTCCCATTTTAACCATTTTTTTAGCGTACAATTCAGTGACATTCATCACATTCACAATATTGTGCTACCATCACCACCATCTTTAAAAAAAACGTTTTATTATCCCAAATGGAAAATCTGTACCCATTAAGCAATAACTCCCCATTTCCTCCTCCCCTGTGGCACTTCTAATATACTTTGTCTCTATGAATTTGCTTATTCTACATACTTCATGTAAGTAGAATCATGTCCTTTTAGGTTTGGATTGTTTCTCTCAGCACAATGTTTTCTAGAATGTTGTAGCATATATCAGAACTTCATTCCTTTATACGGCTGAATAACAGTCCATTGTATGTATATACCACATTTTATTTATCCATTCATTGTTTATGGACACTTGAGTTGTTTCAACCTTTTTAGCTACTGTAAATAATGTTGCTATTAACATTGGTGTACAAGTATCTGTTTGAAACCTGATTTTCAATTATTGGGGGTATATACCTAGAAGTAGAATTGCTCAGTCATATGGTAATTCTATGTTTAATTTTTTGAGGAACTGCCAACAATTGTTTCTTTTTTAAAGTTAATATTCCTTAAACAGCACGTAAACTACATGAATATAATCATTGCAAATCTTTTAAAATACCCTTTTACCAAAATCAATTACAAAAGTACTTTATTTTCTACTTAACTTTGTTTCTTATTTTTTTACTTCATTCTTTTTATTTTTTATTTTTTTGGTTTCAACAACTACAATTTCCTAGAGGTTCAGAAATTTAAACCAGATATATATTTTTTCCTATAATAAAGTTTATTTTTAAAGAAGTTTTGGATTACAGAAAAGTTACATTGAAGGTATAGGGGCTTCCCATATATTCCACCTCCTCCCCCTCTCACATATTCCTCTATTAATAACATCTTTAATTAGTGTGGAACATTTGTTACAATTGATGAACAAATATTGAGGCATTGCTACTAACCAAGGTCCAGAGTTTACATTATGGTTTATACTTTGCACCATACAATTTTATAGGTTTTGACAAAATGTATAATGGCCTGTATCCATCATTGCAATATCATGCAGAACAATTCCAATATGCAAAAAATGCCCTATTCTTCCCTCCTCTTCCCTTCAGAACCTTTCAGAACCACTATCTTTATATCAATGCTACAAGTTCTTCCTTTACTACAATAATAATTAGACTATCTTGGTCCATGGTTGCATTCCCCCCTTATGTTTGTTCATTCCTCAAATTTGAGGATTTGGAGATGGTGATGCCTGCTATGCTTCAGATTTAGGGGCGGCTTGGATCTTATGGGAACTATTTTGCTTGCAGTTGTACATATTCTTTGTTTTTTGGGATGGGGTTTGTCCACGAGAGAGTCTAAGGTACTGGAGAATAGGTATTGGCTGCAACCTTGCTGAGATTTAGGACTCAACTGGCATACGAACAGATTGAAGATTTAAGTCTCTGGGACATATATTTAATGTATATGGTGCTTATTATAGGTTCAAATAAAAGGGGTAGAAGAATCATGTGTAGGGAAATTATAAATGACTAACTCTGTTACATTGGGAAAATAGGTTATCATATAAGCCAAGGTTAGGCCCACTGATGGGGTGCTGATTTCATGTCATTGTGTGACTTGCCTATAGTATCTGGATGTCTCTAGAGCCCTCGGGAGCACCCCTGTTTGAAGCTTTGTTTACTGTGGCAGTTACTGACATCTGTCTGAGATGTGCATAAGCATAACCTCTGTCTGGAATGACTTCCCAACTCACTTTGAAATCTCTTAGCTGCAAAATCTCTTTCATATTTAATGTTTATCCCTTTTGGTCAAGGTCTTTTTTCCAAATGTATCACTGGTTGGCACTTGGTATTAATCCCTCATGCCAGGGAGGCTTGTCCCCAGGAGTCATGTCCCACACCAGGGGGAAGGTAGTGAGTTTATTTGCTGAGTTTGGCTTAGAAGAGAGGCCACATTTGAGTAACAAGGAGGCTTTCAGGAGGTAACTCTTAGGCAATAGTTATTATTAGGCTAAGTTTCGATTTTACAAGGATAAAGTTCATAAGTACAAGCATTAACATTGAGAGCTTGGCATATTGATCTGTTTCTTTTAATAGGCACTGCCTATGTACTCTAGAGTTTCTTGCCACTCTATTTGAGAAGGCAACTGGACACCCCAGGATGGGAATTTAATATTTTGTTGTTTATTGTGTGGGTCTTCACCCACTGAGATAACACCCTATGACAACATGAACAACACACTCATATTCCATAGAGACATGGCCCAGGTGCACCTTTCCCACACATCCCACCACCGCTGACATCTTGTATCATTGATTTTCCCCTGCCATAGCTGCCAAAAGAACACTCCCACTATTATATTCTCAATCACAGCCCTTAATCTCCCCAGAGTACACCTGTTCCTTCCTCCAGCTCTCCCTGCAACTCCGTGGATAGCCCAACCCGTCCGCCAGCCCCACTCACAATCACACTTGAACACCGTCAACCTCACTCACATCACTGCACCATCACCCCTGTCCACTGCTAAACCACCCCCATCCACCTTGTATTAGTCTGCCAAAGGAGTGCTGATGCAAAGTACAAGAAATCTGTTGGCTTTTTAAAGGGTATTTATTTGGGATAAAAACTTAGAGTTGCAAGGCCCTAAAAAGTCCAGCTCAAGGTTGCTTTCTCACCAAAGTCAGTTGCCAGGTGTTGAAACAAGATCGTTGCTGATCTCTGCCTGGTCTCTCCTTTCCCTCTGGGCTTCCAGTCCTCTCTCTCTCCTGGTTAGGGCTCATCTCTCAGGGCTTCCTATATCAGTCTTGGTTGTCTTCCCAAGGTCAGCTGTAAGCTATCAGGTAAATGGTCCATAACTCCCCAAGGCCTCAGGATCAAACATGACAGTGCTCTCTCTCTCTCTTCTGGTGTATTTCTTGAGGGAGTGTCTATTTATATCAGCCCACCAAGGGGTTGGGGTCTCAACCTGAGTCATGCCCTACTGATGTGGCTGAATCAGAAGCCCTAAATTGATTTTATTAAGTAAGTTTAAATCCTTTGAATTTTATACAGTCAAAGAGTATCACACCCAGAGGAATAGATAATTTTAAAACATAATATTTTTCTTTTGGCGATCCATAAATAATCTCAAACTGTCACACACCTTATCAAAGATTTTGCCAGATAGACCATCAGCTCACTACTCTCCCTTTCATCTCCTAGTAACCTATCTTCCAGACTCTACATCTGTGAGTCTGCTCAATATCCTTAGTTCATAAAAGTGAGATCATGCAATATTGTCCTTTAGTGATTGGTTTACTTCACTCAACATAAGGTCTTTGAGATTCATCCATATGTTGCATGTGTCAATACTTCATTCCTTCTCACAGTTGAGTAATATTCCATTGTATGTATATACCACATTTTGTTTATCCATTCATCCATTGATGGACACTTGGGTTGCTTCCAACTTTTGGCAATTGTGAATAATGCCACAATGAACATTGGTGTGCATATAGCTGTTCACGTCCCGGCTTTCAATTCTTCTGGGTATATTCTTAGTATGGGGATTGCTGGATCATATGGCAACTCTATACTTAGCTTCCTGAGGAACTCCCTAACTGTGCTCCACAGTGGCTGCACCATTTTATATTCCCACTGGAATAAGTGTTCCTATTCCTCCATATCCTCTCCAACACTTAAGAGTTTTCTGTTTTATTTTAAATAACAGCCAGTCTAATAGCTTATTTTATTTTTATTTTTAAAGTTTTCTTTATTTTTAAAGAAGTTTTAGAGTACAGAAAAGTTACATAAAAAATATAGGGGATTCCCATATACTCTACCCCCACCCCTTCTCACATTTTCCCCTATTAATAACATCTTAAATTAGTGTGGTACATTTGTTGCAATTGACAAACACATATTGAAGCATTGCTACTAACCATGGTCTCTGGTTTATAGTATGGTTTACAGTTTGTACCATACAACTTTATATGTTTTGACAAAATGTGTAATGGCCTGTATCCATCATTGCAATCTCATGCAGAACAATTCCAATGTCCCCAAAATGCCCCCAGAGGTCCTTCTCCTTCCCCTCAGAACCTCTGGTAACCACTATCTTTAAATCAATGTTACTAATTCTTTCATTACTAGAATAATATTAAGTCTACACTGGTCCATAGTTGCATTCCTGTGTTACATTTGTTCATTCCTCAATCTCGAGGATTTGGGGGTGGTGATGCTAACTCTGCTTCTGATTGATAGGGGCTTTAGATCCCATGGAGCAGATGGATGGAATTGTCTTGCTTGCAGTTGTAGATTCTGTTTTTGGGGGATGGGTGTTGTCCATCATCATCATTTTGTTAGTTGTCCTGGATGAGTCCGATGAACTGGAGAGTAGGTATTGGCTGCAACCTTGCTGAGATTCAGGGCTCAACTGGCATATGAACAGACCAAAGATTTAAGTCCCTGGGACATATATTTAAGGGTTATAGTGCTAATTATAGGTTTAAATAAAAGGGGGCAGAAGAACTATGTGTAGGGAAATTATAAATGAGTTTAACTCTGTTACATTGGGGAGATAGGATAACATATATTCCAAGGTCAGGCCCACTGGTGAGGTGTCTATTTCCTGGGATTGCCTGCCTTCCCTTTAGTGTCCAGATGTCTCAGGATCACCCCTCCTAGAGGAATTGTCATTGTGTTTTGATTTGCATTTCCCTAATTGTTAGTGATGTTGAAAATCTTTTCATGTGCTTTTCAGCCATTTGTATTTCCTCTTTGGAAAAGTGTCTATTCAAATCTCCCACCCATTTTTAAAATGGGTTGTCTTTTTATTTTTGAGATGTAAGATTTCTTTATATGTGCTGGATATTAAACTCTTATCAGATAATGGTTCCCAAATATTTTCTCCCATTGAGTAGGCTGCCTTTTCACTTTCTTGCAAACTCCTTTGAAGTGCAATAGTTTTTTTTTTGTTTTTTGTTTTTAAACTGCTATCACCACCTTTCAGGGAGTGAGATAGTTTTTAATTTTGAGGGGGTCACATTTATCTATTTTTTTTTCATTGCTCTCATTTTGGGTGGAAAGTTTATGAAAACATTTCCTACTACAAGATCTCATAGATGCTTTTCTATATTATCTTCTAGGAGCATTATGGTCTTGGCTCTTATGTTCATGTCTTTGACCCATCTTGAGTTAATATTTATATAGGGCGTGAGATAGTGATTTTCTTTCATTCTTTTGGATATGGGTATCCAGTTCTCTAAACATCATTTGTTGAAGAGACTATTCTGTCCCTCGTGAGTGGGCTTGGTGGCCTTGTTGAATATCAGTTGGCCATATATATGTGGGTCCATATTTGAACTCTGATTTCAGTTCCATTGGTCAGTATGTCAATCATTGTGCCAATACCATGCAATTTTGACCACTGTAGCTTTGTAGTATATTTTAAAGTCAGGTAGTGTGATTCCTCTAATCTTGTTTTTCTTTTTCAAGATGTTTTTGGCTTACCCTCCATATAAAGTTGATAATTGGCTTTTCCAGTTCAGTAAAAAATGTTATTAGAACTTTTATTGGGATTTTGTTGAATTTGTAAATAAATTTGGGTAGGATAGACATCTTAATGATAGTTAGTCTTCCAGTCCATGAACATGGAATATTCTTCCATTTATTTAGGTCTTCTTTGGTTTCCTTTAGCAATGTTGTGTAGTTTTCTATGTACAAGTCATTTACATCCTTAGTTAAGTTTATTCCTAGATATTTTATTCTTTTAGTTGCTATTGTAAATGTAATTTTTTCTTGATTTCCTCCTCAGATTGCTCATTATTAATGTACAAGAATATGACTGATTTTTGCATGTTGGTCTTATATCCCACTTTACTGAACTCATTTATCAGCTCTAGAAGCTTTGTTGTAGATTTTTCGGGACTTTGTATAGGATCATGACAACTGCAAATAGTGAAAGTTTTACTTCTTCCTTTCCGTTTGGATGACTTTTATTTTTTCTTCTTGCCTATGCCCTTGAGTAAGTACTACTAATACAGTGTTAAATGAGAGTGGTTACAGTGGGCATCCTTGTCTTCCTCAAGATCTCAGAGGGAAAGCCTTTAGCCATTCACCATTGAATATGATGTTAGCTGTGGGTTTTTCCAATATGCCCTTTATCATGTTGAGAAAGTTTCCTTCTAATCCCAGCTTTTGAAGTGTTTTTTTTTTTTTTTAATCAAGAAAGGATGCTATATATTGTTGAATGCTTTTTCTGCATCAATAGAGATGACCATGTGATATTTTCCCTTCGATCCATTAATGTGGCATATCACATTGATTCTTATGTTGAATCATCCTTGCATACCTGTGAAAAAAACCCACTTGATAATGGTGTGTAATTCAATTGATATGTTGTTGGATTCAACTAGAGGATTTTTGCATCTAAGTTCATTAGAGAGATTGGTCTATAGTTTTCTTCACTTGTGGAGTCTTTATGTGGCTTTGGTATTAGGGTGATGTTGGCATCATAGAATGAGTTAGGTAATGTTCTCTCTCTTTTCAATTTTTGGAAAAGTTTGAGCAGGATTGGTATTAGTTCTTTCTGGAATGATTGGTAGAATTCACCTGTGAAGCCATTTGGTCTTGGGTATTTCTTGGTTGGAAGGTTTTTGTTGACTAATTCAACCTCACTACTTTTGATTGGTCTTTTGAGTTCTATTTCTTCTTTCATCAGTGTAGTTGCTTGTGTGTTTCTAGAAATTCATCCATTTAATCTAAATTGTCCTTCTTGTTAGTATACAAATTTTCAAAGTATCCTTGTATGAAACTCTTTATTTCTGTGGGGTCAGTGGTGGTATTCCTTCTCTCATTTATGATTTTATTTATTTGCGTCTTCTCTCTTTTTTTCTATGTTAGTATAGCTAAGGGTTTGTCTATTTTATTAATCTTCTCAAAAAACCAGATTTTGGTTTTGTTAATCCTTTCTAATTTTTCAAATTCTCAATTTCTCTTAAAAAAAAATTTTTTTAAATTTATTCCCACCCCCACCCCCTGCCACTTTTGTGTGCTCTGTCCATTCGCTGTGCGTCTCTCTGAGTCTGCCTGTCTCCCTTTGTTGCGTCATCTTGCTGCGCCAGCTCTCCGTGCCATGCGGGTCGTCAGCTCTCCGTGCAGGCAGGCTTGCCTTCACCAGGAGGCCCTGGGAATCGAACCCAGGGCCTCCCATATGGTAGATGGGAGCCTAATCCCCTTAGCCACATCTGCCTGCCTCTCAATTTCTCTTAATTCTGCTCTAATCTTTGTTATTTCCTTTCTTCTACTTTCTTTAGGATTAGTTTGTTGTTCTTTTTCTAGTTCCTTGAGGTGTGCAGTTAGGTCTTTGATTTTAGCTCTTTATTCTTTTTTAATGCAGGCATTTTAGGGCTATAAATTTCCACTGATTTAGTTGCATCCAATAAATTTTTATACATTGTTTTGTCATTTTCATTTGCTTTGAGGTAATTACTGATTTCTCTGGCAATTTCCTCTTACACCCACCGATTGTTTGAGTGTGTTTAATTTCCATTTGTGCCTATTCCGGTTCTCCATCCTTTATTAATTTCCAGTTTCATTCCATTGTGGTTAGAGAAAGTGCTTTGTAAAATTTCAATCTTTGTAAATTTTTTGAGACTTGTTCTATGACCTAGCATGTGGTCTATCTGGGAGAATGATGCAAGAGTACTCGAGAAGAATGTATATCCTGCTGTGTTGGCGTATGATGTTCTGTATAAGTCCATTAAGTCTAGTTCCTCTAATATATTATTCGAGGGCCCTGTCTCTTTATTGACCCTCTGTCTAGATGTTCTGTCTAATGGTGATAATGGTATATCGAAATCCCCCAATATGATTGTAGAGGCATCTGTTTCTCCCCTTAATTTTGCCAGTATTTGCCTCATGTATTTTGGGGCTCCCTGGTTAGATGCATAAATATTTATAATCATTCTTGTTGGTAGATTGCCCCTTCTATTAATATATATATAGTGCCACCCTTTGTCTCTTACAACAGTTTTGCTTTTAAAGTCTATTTTGTCAGATATTAGTATAGCTACCCCTGCCCTCTTTTGGTTACCGTTTGGGTGTAAAATCATTTTCCACCCTTTCACTTGCAACTTATTTGTGTCCCTGGGTTTGAGGTGATTTTATTGTAGAAAGGATATAGATAGTCATATTTCCTTACCCATTCTACCAATCTGTGTCTTTTAATTCGAGAATTTAATCCATTAACATTTAGTGCTATTAACATAAAGGCAGTACTTATTTTAGCCATTTTTTCTTTAGGCTTATAAATGTCATATTTTATTTCTATTTCTCTTTTTATTCTTTTAGTTAGTCTTACCAATAATCTCTCTTTCTACATTCTCCTCCAACTCTCTCTCCTGTTTTTTCCTTTCTATCTGCTGAATTTGCTTTAGTATTTCCTAAAGGGCAGGACTCTGGTTGATAAATTCTCTCAATTTCTGTTTATCTGTGAATATTTACAACTCTCCATTTTTGAATGACAGTTTTGCTGGATACAGAATTCTTGCTGGCAGCTTTTTCTTTTTTTCTTTCAGCACCTTAACTATGTCATACCACTGCCTTCTTGCCTCCATGGTTTCAGATGAGAAATCAGCACTTAATCTTATTGAACTTCCCTTATATATGATGGATCTTTTTTCTCTTGCTGCTTTCAAGATTCAGTCTTTGTCTTTAGCTTTCTTGAGCTTTTGACAATCTGATAATATGTGTATTGGATTAGGTCTGCTAGGATTTATTGTGCTTGGATTACACTGCACTTCCTGGACATGTACATCCTTGTCCTTCTTAATAGTTGGGAAATTTTCAGTAATTATTTCCTCAAACACTTCTACTGCCCCCTTTTCCTTCTCTTTTCCCTCTGAGATGCCTGTAATGCTTATGCTTGTGCATTTCATGTGTAATTCAATTCCCTGAGTCCCTGCTGAATTATTTTCCATTAAAAAAATCTATCTGTTTTACTGTCTGTATGATTTCGGATGTCCTATCTTCAATGTCACTAATTCTTCCCTCTGCCTGTTCAAATCTGCTGTTATGTGCTTTTAGGGTATTTTTAATTTCTTGCATTGTGCCTTTCATTGCTGTAAGATCTGTTATCTTTTTATATGTACATTTCAATTTTTTAAATGTGTGTTTACAATTTTTTCTGTATTTTCTTGATATCCTTTATCTCTTCCTTCATTTCACTGAGTTGATTACAGATATTTGTTTGAACATCTTTGATTAGTGTTCCACTTTGTGCATCTCCTGGTTTTTAGTTTACTCATTAAGCTGGGCCATGACTTCCTGTTTCTTAGTGTGGCTTGTAATTTTTTGCTGATGTCTAGGCATCTGTTTATCTTGATGGGCTTATTCAGTTGGTTAATTTCTCTTTCCAGTCTAGGGTTTTATTTTTGTTTGGTTTTGTGTTTGAGTATTCTTTAACAATTGGTTCTACTTATTCTATATCTTTGTAGTAGCCCATGTTCAATGGAAAATATATTAGGGCCACAAAAAATTGAAAAAAGGAAAAAAATAAAAAAGAAGAAAGGAAAAAGAACAAAAAAGAAACAGAAAAAATAAATGAAAGGGAAAAATAGTAAACGAATAAAAATTTTAAATGGTGAAAAAAAGAAACAGGAAAAAATAAAAATAAAATCCAGATAAATGAAAAGTGAAGAAAGACAAAATGGATACGCAGAAAGGAATGAAGAAAAGAAGGGGGAAAATTGAAGAAAGAAAAAGAAAATAAAAAGAGGAAGGAAAGGGAAAAAAGAAGAGGTTAAAATAATAATAAATAAAAGATAAATGGGGAGAAAAAAAGAAAAAAAGAGAAAAAAATAAAAGATAAGAGAATGGGAAGAGAAGCAAGAAAAGAAAATTAGGAGAAGAAGGAAAGAAAATAATGAAGAGGAGAAGGAAAAACAAACAAAACAAAACAAAAAAATTTAGGCCTCTCTCTCAGACCACCAGGACTAGCTAGTCTCCTCCTCTCAGGCTGCCTGTTTTGGCCAATCTATCACCCCACAGCCCCCTTCTCTGCAGGTATCTGTGTGAAGAGAGAGAGCAAGAGAGAAAACAGGCCTCCTTCTCAGGCCCACAAGCAAACCATTAGTCTATTCCTCTATAGCTGCTTGTACCTGCCAATCAATTACTTCACAGCCACAGAAGGTCTCTGCCAGTACCCAGATGAAGAGATGGGGGAAAAAAAGGAAAAGGAAACAAGAAAGAGATAGATAGATAGATAGATAGATAGATAGAGAGAGAGAGAGAGAGAGAGAGAGAGAGAGAGAGAGAGGAAAATAAACGTCCCAGCTAGGTCTCCTCAGCTTCCCCCTTCTCTAATCAGACTGGGCACACTGGGATGTCTCCTCAGCAGCTTCCCTTCCCCCAGAGCCAGCTGGGTGGTTTTCCTCTCTCCCTCTGGTTTGGCTGGTCTGCTCCCCTCTTCTCTGGGGCCGGCTGGCCACCTCCCCTTTTCCCCAGGCTGCCTACTCTTCAGTCGCCCTCTCCTATCGCCCCTGTGACACCCCAGCTTCCCTTATGCCCAGCAAGTCTGCGTACTTTACCAGTTTCTAGAGGAATAGTGCAGCCTGCTGTTTCCTACTCCATCATCTTGGATCTCCTGAGATATATTTTTATATCTTCTTGAAGTTGTTTTTTTAATCTTAATATAACCAAAGTAAGAGAATATATCATAGTCAAGCTGTGGTGTAAGTTTTGTGTTTTGGATGGGTTGAATCTTATAGACACAGGGTATTCAAAACTAAACCATTGGTCATTAGGCCAAAGAACTTTAGTTTGTAATATTTTTTTGAAATGTAATATGCATTCAGAAAAGTGCACAGATCATAACTATACAGCCCAATTAAATTTCACAAACTGAACATACTCATATAACTAGCACTGAGGTCAAGAAAAAGCATAACCAGCACTCTAAGAAACCCCCCTGCTAGTTATACTCCAAGGTAACAATCATAGCTATTGTAAAGCCCTTGTCTGCTAATTCCAATCACCTGTGGGTCTTCTTTCATTGTCTGTTTTTTCTTTATCAGTCATATTACCTTAACTTTTGCATGCCTAGTAATTTTTTATGATATTCTGAACACTGTATATAATAAAACAAAAAAGGCTCTAGATAATGTTATCTTCCAACAGAGGTGGTTCCCCTTTCCTCTGTTAAGTTCACAGAGCAGAGGGCTGAGCACATCTATATTCAGATTTTTTCCTGTGTCTGGTCTGGGTAGCAGTTTGGGTAAGACACCATTGTTTCTAGGGTGTGGCTATTCAAGGCATTCAACTGAGTGCATGATAGGTTTTTGTCTCCTCAGCCCTGAAAGACTATGGGAAATTTTCCGTTTTTCTGTTTAATGCTTTAGCCTCATGCCTCATGAAGCCTCAAAATTTTGCACATATCCTACTGGGGAGATTGACCAAGTATCTATGGCCCCTCAAGTTCTCCAATTGTGTTACTTTAGCCCTACAGGAATACCATAATCTTTGCTTGTTTCTCTATTTCCAACAGTGGCCTTCAGCCAGGGACCAAGACTAGGTTCTCAGCTTCTAGATGAGACCAGAATTTATAAGTATCCCTATCTGAAAAGAGGTTGTGGAGCTCAGGGTGAATTCACCTCTCCCTCTGGGTTTTCATCACTTGCCAGTTCTGTTTTCAGGTCTCCTACCCTAATGGTTTTCATTTTCTAAGTTCCACAAAACTGTTGGAGCTGTCACTCCAACAGTTTAGAAGATTTTAGCCTTGCTCTATAGCTTTCCACAGAGCTTCCATATTCAATACATATTCCATGGGAAAAACTATACATGAATTTGTGGCTTCTTAAATTCCCAATTTCGCACTCCAGTCCTATGCAACTGTTAAAAATGATGATAATTTCTTTCCCTTACAATAGCAGCTTTGCCTAGGCCAAAACCCCATTACTCAGCTATTGTCCAGAATATCAAATGCCTCTAGGGGAACATAATAGCTTCCAATTCCAATAGCTTTCAAAAGAATCCAATGGGATTCTTTTATCCCAGTTTTTTTCCTACAGATTTTGAATTTTTGAGACTTGATACCATTTTGACAACTGAACTGGTCTTTATTTTATATGGCATAAAATATATAACTCATCATATTGCCATGACATATTGTTGGATACCAAAAGTTTATTTCTTGAGACATTTTGTTATAATTTGTAGCGTTATCAAACAGTTTCACTTCCTGGGGTGAAGAGGTGAGTATGTGTCCTTTTCTTACATTATTAAGACTTTTGGATAATTTAATTATCTTGAAACACACAATCTTAATGGAGCTAATTAAATTCAGGGTTTTCCTTTTACCTGGTCATAACAATGAGAAATGTGGATTAGTCCTTCCTGTTTCTGCTATAGATACTACTTTTCCTGGGGCTGTTTGGATCACTTGAGTTAGTTTATTCTTTCCTGATGACATAGAGAGAAACTGGTACATATATATATATATATATTTTACAGGCAGACATATGCTTAACATAAGAATAAATATCCATATGTGTTATTTCTTTCTTTCTTATTAAAATCAATAAAAATTCATCAAGGTATTATATTCAACCTATATTTGTATCATTACACTTTTGTATTTTTTACATTAATTTTTCTCATTGAGCATCATTATGGGTTCATGGCCTTTTATAAATTCAACTTGTTTCAAATAATAATAATTATTATTTGCTCAAATTGTATACAACCTGGTTCATGAGAAATCTCTTAAGTTGACTCCTTTGTCTTCTGGAGTTCTTGAAAGCCATCCTTATATTTCAGTAACAAATCAATTTCTAAACCCATTGTAATTTTCTTTTTTGCCAACGCATGGAATGAATTGTCCTCCATTAAGTGCTGGTTTCTTTTAGTAGGGAAGAATCAAAGATCAAGTTCAGAGTACATGAGAGTTGAAGAGGATAATAGTTCTGTAACTTTTGTTAAGTCACTTTTGATAATGACAGGGCTGAAAAAAATATATATATATATTTGATTATGAGTTCAAACTCATCTTTTTAATTTAACTTATCTTCTTGTTTTCCACTATCCTTATTTTAAGAATTTTATTTACTATTAAGCCTTTTGCCCCTTTTGAAATCTGACAACCTTCCAACTGCCATTTTTAGTCCTTCCTGAGATATAGTTGTATTCATATCCTTGTTTTAGGGGATTGTAGCAGTTTGATATTATTTATGAATTCCAAAAAGAAATATAGATTGTTTGTAAACTGGTTGGTTCCTCTGGCATGATAACCCTTTGATTATATTAGATTCAATTGAGACGTCTGATTAAATTATATTAAGATTAGGGCTCTGGTCCAACCACATCTTTAGAATACAACTCATCGTCGAGTCCCAGCCCCCTTGGGGATAAAACAGATGCTCACACAGAAGTAAATCCATGGAGAAGAAGAATGCAGAAGCAGATACACGGGAAAAGAGAGTGCTCCATAGACATGGCCCTGGGAAAAGAGATGAGCCTAATAGTCTACAGCTGACCTCGTGTGGAGAGACCAGAGCAGCTGAGCCCGGAAAGAAAGGAGCCCCGGGGAGAGAGATGAGTCTTTTGCCAGCCTACGGTTGAGATCAGAAGAGGATGGGACTACGGAGCCTTAAGAGGAAAGAGGAAAGCTGAACCCTCGTAGACATGGCCTGCCATTTTGCATCAACACGTGGCAACAGACTTTGGGTGAGAAAGTAACTCTTAGTAACCTTGAGTTGGACTCTTTAGGGCCCTGTGACTGTAAGCTTCTATCCTAAATCAATAAAAAAGTCAGCAGATTTCTGGAATTTTGCGTCAGCACCCCTTTGGCTGACTAATACAGGGATATACTCCTGTATTTTTAAACCCTGTTGTTTTAAACTCAAATGAGCTTCTGCTTCTTGCAACCAAAGATCTTAACAAACACAAGCTTATTAACTAAGAATGAATGTAATGAATCTGGCAGATAGGGTATAGGCCAAGATTTACTGAAATGTGCAAAAAAAGTTATAAGAATAAAATGAACAAAATTCTATTTATAGTTGCATTTAGAGAAAGAGTAAGGAAGGAGGTTCTAATGGTGTACCACTAACAGAAAAGAGGAAAAAATAAACTAACAGAGACAGGAGAAAAAGCTATCAAGGAATATTATTTTCAAGCTTAGATAAGTAGAACAAATATGAATAAGGAAGAGCTGAAATACACAAGGGCACAACTCATTTTAACTGAGTTTAAATTTATCTAGAATGAATGAATGATGTCCATGGATACAAAGAATTGGTTGGATATTGTCAGTGATCTTTGAGTAGTCTTGGGACACAAGAGAGGCACTAGAAATAGAAGAGAAGCATCTATAGTTCTGATTTTTTAAATTGAAAGGAAATCTAACAAATGGTCAGCAAGACACTGATCATAGATGAGACTGTAGAATATACTCCTTTAGAGATAGTTTGTGCATGCTTAGAAAAGAAGGTAGCATGAAACAATGGTGTGGGCTTAATAATAAGTAAATCTGGAAGAAGAGCCTTGTGCACCTTTATTTTTTTGACAGTTACAGGTGTCTGTTATAGCAGATGTTGGGCACTTTGGATTTCTTCAAGGCACTTGATGATATCTCTGATGACACTCTTATGCATCAGAAGGAGAAAGCTGGCAGGTTAATAGTAAAAAGCATTTGTAACTTTTTGAATAACTGTACCCAAGGGTGTTGATACATGGATTGATGTCTATTAGACTACTCAATTGAAAGACTGAAAGAAACATATCTTTTAGGGCTGTCTAAAGATAATAAAGCCCAGTGCTTTTTCGTGTCACTTCATACCAGCACTATCCAATAGAACTTTCTGTGATGATGATGATGGAAATATTCTATATTTATGTGGTCCAGTGCAGTAGCCATTAGCCACATGTGGCTACTTAGTGCTTGAAATGTGGTTTGTGCAACTGAGGCATGAAGTTTTCTTAAAAAAATTATTTAATTTTAAACTATTTAAATTTAAGTAGCCACATGTGGCTAGTGGCTACTGTACTGTACAGCACAACTTTATACTATCTCTAAATTTTTAAGGAAAAACATTCAAAATACATTTTTACTAAGATGTATTTAAATGTTCATTTTATAGAATCATAAAACTGTTTAACTAAAAGGACGTTCAACTACTTTACAACTATTTATAGGTGAAAAAAATGAGGCCCCAAAGAATTATATGATTTATTCAGAATCATGCAGTTATTGGCTAAACAGGGACTCAAACTAAGGTTCTTTGAATCCCAGTCAATGTAATTTTCCATAGATACCATATTATTAAAAATATCCCTTTATGAGGTATGTAAGTATAGTTGATATTGACTTCCAGTGGCAAGCAGTAAAAAATTTTTTCTACTGACGTTATTGTTATTATTATTTTCTTTTAGGTAAATTTAGGTAAGATTCTGAAGTCAGAAGTCAGTTCATTGACACTTGATTCCCAGAAATAGAATCTTTGAGATTTTGTTTCTTGATTGTGAAGGCCAAAGCTAATTAATGTTAGCTTCCAATGAGTAAACGTTATCCTTTTGGGGAAGACTATTTTTAGGCCCCTCAACTTGAGTTGATTTCCTTTTTTTTTTCTCTACCTAATTAAAAAATATATTATTTAGTATGATGACACTGTGCTAATGTATTTCTGCAAAAAGAAAGAGGTGACCTGCTGCTGGGTAAAATTGTAGCAAGAAATCAACAGGGAAGGGATTAGAACAATTAAAATCTTACATTCACCAAAGGTGGAAATGAAGTCTGATTAATACGATTTACAGTTTGTATTTATATGAAGAACACTACTGTATTTCTTTTTAAAAACATATTTATTTATTTTACTTTTTATCCATTTTAACCACCCCCAGCCCCACCCCCCACCCCCCACCCCCCCATTTTTGCTGTTTTGTGTCCATTCGTTGGGCAATTCTCTGTGTCTGTTTCCTGCCCTCTCTTCTTGTCCTCCTCCTCCTGTCTTCACCAGGATGTGATCCTGGGAACCCCCGATGTGAGAGAGAGGTGTTCTGCCACCTGCACCACCTCATTTCCTGTTTTTTTTTGGCACATCTCGTCTTGGCTCTCCCTTTGTGTCACTCTCCTGTTATGTCATCATCTTGCTGTGTGGTTCGGTGAGGCCTGGCACACCCACTTGCAGGGTCTGGGGTGCGTCCGTGCGCGGGGCCTGGCGACCTGCATGCCTTCTGTATTTTTTCTTTTATTTTACTGGGAGGTCGTGGGGATCGAACCCAGGTCCCTCCATATGGGAGACCATTTGAGCCACATCCAGCCCCCACTGCAGTATTTCAAACATTATTTTTTACCAAACTGAACTCATATCTTCTTCCGCTCCCCAAGATATAGGTGAATCCCTCTTTCGAATTGCGAAGTGAATTAGTATGCACATGCTTGTATAATTTTCTTAAGAGTAAAACTAGACTGTCTTGATGCCATTTAAGAGAAGAACCTATTTATTCTATCTCTCTCCCCAAGTGCGGGGAGTTGATAGGTAAAACTAATTTACTCTCAAGTAGGATTTTTATTTTTCAGCGAGAAAAACAAAAACAAAAAACCCATACACACACACACACACACACACACACACACACACACACCCCAAAACGAAGCTGATATAGTTTGTAACTCTGTTTATTGGTATATTTAAATCCTCTCTTTTTGTCACATAGGAGTCTCAATCATTTGGTAATTAAAGGTATGAAAGGAGAGATTTTAGAAAAGGAGCAGAATCTGGAAAGTGCCTGGGTGAATGTGAATTTAGAGAAATCATCTCTATCACATATCCATTTGTTGAGTCCCCTATCTCCTCCAATCAATGCCTGAGGCACCCTCACTATACCTCTCTTTCTGTTTTCTACTCCCTTCTGCCCACATATATTACATCATAAACAGGGAAAAGACTTCAGATTTTATGCGTTCTATTTTTTCCCCCATTGCACAGAGGAAATCGAGGTGCAGGTAGTTGAAATAACTTCCGCAAATTTGCATGGAATACTAGGATAGAAATGGAACGAGGACAGAGGTCTCATAATTCCCAGTTCAGGGTTCTTTCTCTCTACTGTGCTACTTTTTCTAGTTCCACTTACCATAGAAGGTTAAAAATGGCTTAATTCTGGCTTTCAACCATTTGATCAGTAGAACACGTACAAATACATGTGTTTCATTTCGAGTATTGTCAGCAGTTATATCCAAGTAGAAGAAAAGATATTTTAGGACAAAGGACTTGTTTCCTACAGACATAACTGGCTGAAAACTTTTGCATGCTGTCGCAGTTTGAAATTATTTATGAATCCCCCCCAAAAAGATTATATTTGTAAACTAATCTATTTCACTGGGTGTGATATCCTTTGGTTGTATTAGATTCAGCTGATATGTCTTGATTAAATTACCTGTTAGTATTGGGGCTTTGATTCAGGGTTGAATCCCTGCCCCCTTGGTGGGCTGATATAAATGGACACTCACTCAAGAAGACACACAAGAAGAGAGAGATTTCCATAGATGCCAGAGGAGAAAACTTTGTCAGTTTTGATCCTGGAGCCCCAGGAAGAGATGAGCCATTCGCCTGATAGTTTGCAGCTGAATAGATCAGTGCACCTGAGCAGCTGAGAAGGCCCAGAAAGATACAAACCCTATGCCAAACTGATATAGGAAGCCCTGAGAGACGAGCCCTATGCCAGCCTATAGCTGAGATCAGAAGCTGGGACCACAGAGCCTTAAAAGGAAGAAGGAAGGAGAGACCAGGCAGAGATCCCCTGTCATTTTGCTTCAACGTGTGGCAACAGACTTTGGTGAGAAAGCAGCCTTGAGTTGGACTCTTTAGGGCCTTATAACTGTAAGCTTTTACTCCAAATAAATACCCATTATAAAAGCCAACAGATTTTTGGTACTTTGCATCAGCACCCCTCTGGCTGACTAATACACATGTCATTTAGCCTCTCCCTCTCAGGCTGCTCAACAAGATTTGTTAAGTGCCCACTCTATGCAAAGTATGGGACTTAGCTCTGTAGGGAGTTAGAATTGTGAGATAGAGTATCTATATTAGTAAACTAGTCTAGGCTGTGCTGTGCTATTAGTCCCCACTCCACTACCCTTGACTCTGAAGAATTTAGGTTTTACTCAAGTAAACTATCATCTATTCAAAGATGCTTTCTTGACCACTTTGCCTCATGCTGAACCCTTTATTCCCTTTAATTACATCTATATTACTTTGCCTTATTTTCTTCATAGCAGTGACCATTATCTGAATTTATCCTCTTTCTTTACTTGTCCTCTGGGTATCTTTCTCAATAGAATGTAAGTTCCATGAAAACAAGGACCATTCCTGTCTTACCCAAAATGTAGACTAATGCCCAGTACTAATGCATATTTATACATCCACTTTCCCCCTAGTGCCAGCATCATTGATTCAGAGGTGTTCTAGCACCAGCCACCCAGTGCACTGAGGACTGGCCTTCTCTAATAACAAACTGGGTCCTGGTGTTGAGCCTGGGCAAACAGCCTGGGGACTTTCCCCTCCTTTAGAGGAGGTTTCCCTTTTATCCTCTGGGGCTGTTTCCTATTAGTTAACCCAGTCATAGCCATGTTAGTCCCTCTCAACAGATTTCAGTTACTTTGAGCTTTGTTCAGAAAAGAGTTGACGTCTCGATTCCTTTTCTACCATAAAGACTTTGGATTACTTATGCTGGTTTTCCTTTCTCTCCATGTCCAGTTTTACCTTTTTTCTCAGATCAGTGGTCGCATATTTTAAAAATTATATTTACAGGGGCTGCAAGGAGCCTCATAGGTGGTTCTTAGAAGAAAATAAGGTCTTCTTTAAGTTGGCATCCCCAACTCTACCAATTAAAAATAACTAACATTTTTAAAGGGTAGTTATCTTTGCTATAAACTAAAAAGCAATACCTATAACAAGAAGATTAAGTGAGGTCCAAGAATTATGGTGTGGATCCTAGTACCTAGCAAGGATTAATATGTGTTAGCTCCCATTTCTTGTAATTTATTGACTATTTGACCATGGAATGTCATTCAATCTTCCTGGACTCAGTTGTTCCTTTGATAAAAATTATATCCTTCATGAAATTGGGGGTTTGGAAAAATAACTGGATCTATGGACTCTAGAATGTTAGTTATCGCTGGAAAATTGGACTTAATGGTCGAGTCCAATTCCCTGAATGAGTAAGCTACATATCTGATTAGGCCAGGGCCAAGTGTTGTTGCTGATACTTTGTTACCTTTGTCTGAAGTCTGGTCCAGTGCGTTTTCCATACCATAAAATAAATTATTCTAGCTCAGTTACTTTCATATTAATATTTGCTATCAGTTATTGATTATTGATTACAAGCTAATTACTGGGCTATGCACGTAAGGTACTTTATCTCATATCCTCACAATAACCTCTTACCAATGAGGAAACAAGTTTATGGAGAGTTGGCAGATTGCCAATGATGATTCAATTAGTGAAAGATAGAACTAAAATTGTAATTGGAGTGTGTCTAACACCAAACTGTTAACTTATCCTGATACCACAAGTTAGCATCCTTGCTGAAAACGTAAGCTTGAATATATACCCAGCAGCCTAATCAGCCCAGTTAGAGTGATCCACCTAGAAGTCACCTTACCCTAACATCCCTTCCTCCAGACACCTCTCCCTGAAATCTGTGGTGATGTTACTGGATTTTGTCTAGGTCCTTGGCTAAACTGCAGGAAATGAATTTCAAGAGCACCCCACGTTGATTAGGCCAGTAATTTATTAAGGAATGGTGAGACGAGAAATGGGAGAAAATAACAGATCATAGGCCAAGGTAGAGAGGAAGGGGCTGAAGAGTAATAAAGAGGACCGATTTACAGACTGTAATTTCCCATTATAGATTATAAATGCCCAGGGTTTTACTTGAAAATGTTGATCGATGCGGGGGGGGGGAGAGAGAGCCCCCCCCCCCGGGCCCCCCCCCCCCGCCCCCCGCGCCCCCCCCGCCCGAGAGAGAGAGAGAGAGTGTTAGTTAGTTCAGCCTTTGAGCTTGCTTTTTAAACCATTAATTATTCCACCCTTTTGCTAATGGCATCGGAGAAGTCCCAGCTGTTTGCTGTTTTGATTGATTACCCCACCCATCAATCCCCTGGGAGGGCCCAATGATAATGTCCCTGGAGAATATCTGGGGCTTCTCCTGGCTTACAGAGTAAATCTCATTCTGGAGGGTCTTCCAGCAGCCATCTTGGGGGTATTGATATCCACGTGGACTTTTATCCAGGTTCCAGATCCATCTATTGATTCCCTATTTTACTAGTCTGCTTCATTCCCCCGCAGAGAGTTTACACCTTTATTCTTAGAGGAGTGCTAAAGGGAGATGGTTGTTCTTCTGTAGTTACTTCCTGCTGATTAGGGGCAGTAGGCCGGACCTGACAAGGTTTAAAACCCTCTGGCTGTTCTATCTAGGTTGGAGGAAGACAGATATGGTGTCCTGGGCAAAACTGGATGAAGTCCCCATATGGCTAACAAGATGCTGATTCTGGAAGAAATAAACTTGATTAGAATTTTGAGAGTAGAAAAGACCAGGTGTCTGCAAAGGCTGCATCTTCCCAAAGTTGGTGGGAAACAATATTCTTCTTTCAGTTATTTTATGCTGTTGGTTGACTCTAGAGAGAAGAGGCATTGCCTGGGTTAAGCACATTCATTAACTACTTAGAAAATGAAGTTTACCAGGACTTTTAACATGTTCAATGTCCCTCTGCATATGATCTAGAATAGAGGCTGCTCTTGGCTATACTGTGGCCATGTAGACCAGCAGTAGGCAGAATTTCCTGATCTCTGAGAAAACAATCCTATGGGGACCATGCCCATTATTCTAGGAAGAATGAAGAAGCGATTTTTAGTTAACTGACCTGGCGTTCCAGAGTCCAAGTCTGACTAAAATGTTTGCACTCCAGATAACTTTAGGTTGATGCTCTGGTCTCAGTGTCCTGAGAATTTAATCCCAAGCCTTGTCGATGGGCATTCCTGTGGCTGACCTAGGTCTTGGGGGATACCTGAAAACTCTGAAGTTCAGACCAAAGTGCCCAAGACGGATTGGTGGGAGACATTGGGGTAGTTACCCAAATCAAAGTACCTCAGATAAGTCTCAGGGGACGTTTGGCTGCCCTCTGAATGGAAGGGCCCAAAGCATGGGGGCCATTCAGAATTTACTTCTCTGGCTCTTGGCACCCTTGCATTCCAGGGTCTGAGACTGACTGTACTGTTACCCAAATGGAAGCTCCTGAGATAAATTTCAGGGAACATTTGGCTGCTCTCTGAATCGAAGTGCCCAAGGCTTCCTAGGTCTTGGGGGACATTCAGAGTTACATCTCTGGTTCCCGCCACCCTGGGACTCACAGAGACCCTTCTGCCAGGCATTTCCAGGGCCATTCTGGACTTGGGAGATAGACCCAACAGATTTTGGACTGAAGCTGCGAAGCCAAATTTTGCTCCTTCCTGGAGAAAGGGCAGAAAAAGCTTCTTCCTATTCTTACAGAGGCCTTAAAAGCAGTCCTAGAAATTGGGAGTTTCTCAGTTATACCAGCCATCAAAAGGCCGTTAAGTGATTAGAGATCAATTGTTCTAGCTAACAGGCCTTGGGGCCCTGAGGCAATAACTTCCTCACTAGCAAGTGCATTTTCAGTGAATTTCTAAGACATTCCAAAGCATTTTAACACAAACCTGTAATGAGAAATTTAGTAGTAGGAAGTAAGAAGGTAAAACGTGGGTAAAAGTTAATTGTGAAGGGAGCCCTGGCCTGTGACCACCCCCTGGGAAAGGGACTCCCACGGCATCCAGTTTGGCCCTACCTGCCACCTTCCCACCCTGTTCCAGACCAGGTAGCTGGGTGTGGTTGATAGGAAGGTGGGCCTGAAAGGCGTGGGCCCACAGAGAGGAGCAAGCCTCCCGCTCTGAGTCATTGCGGCTGCCACCAAAGAGAGAGGGTGGAAGAAGGCAACGGCAGCTAGGCCTGAGGGCAAAGCCTATAACTGCTCAAAGAGTTTGAAAAAGTGGCTTTGTAGTGCCCAGAGCTCAGCCAGGAAACCTCTGTCTTGGCAGGGCCCTGCTTTGGGTCCCTGCCCTGTGTCCCAGCCCTCCTGGCCAGGGTCAGATCTCATAAGCCTGGGCACGCGGCATGGATGCAGAGAGTTCCCATGTCCTGGCCTCTTCCCTCCTGGGATTATATCCTGTGGGGGCTTGTAGGCAAACCTGTTTAAAATGGATAACCAAAAGGACATTAAACAGGCTGTAGGCCATAGTTTCACTCACCAATAATCTCCTGGCTGGCTCGCCAAATATGTTACCAGATTTTGTCTAGGTCATTGGCTAAACTGCAGGAAATGAATTTCAAGAGCATGGCATGTTGATTAGGCCAGTAATTTATTAAGAAATGGAAGAAAATAACATATCATAGGTCCCAGGTAGAGAGGAAGGGGCTGAAGAGTAATAAAGAAGACTGATTTACAGACTACAATTTCCCATTATAGATTATAAATGCCCAGGTTTTACTTGTGTGTTGATCCATGTGGGGTGAAGCAAGCCAGAATAGGGATCCAAAGGCGAGAGAGAGAGAGAGAGAGAGAGATTGATTGATTGATTCAGCCTTTGCACTTTCTTTTTAAACCATTAATTATTCCACCCCTTTACTAATGGCTTGGGAGGAGTTCCAGCTGTTTGCTGTTTTGATTGATTACCTCACCATCAATCCCCTGGGAGGGCCCAATGATAATGTCCTCTGAGAATATCTGGGGCTTCTTCTGGCTCCCGAGTAAATCTCGTTCTCGAGGGTCTTCCAGCAGCCATCTTGGGGGTATTGATATATACGTGGACTTTTAGCCAGGTTCCAGATCCATCTATTGATCCCCTATTTTACTAGCCTGCTTCAGTGAGAGTGGAATCCTTTCCATCTCTTAGCCTGCCATTTGACCCCAAGTTTCCCACAGATATGTTTATAACTCTAGGTGGCCTTGAAGTATCATGATTATTTTCCTTACAGGATAGATACAGAAGATGGTATTCCAGATCAGAGTTGTGCAAGATTATCATGAATGTCCTGTAATTTTAGCTACCCAAGATTACCTCCTTGAAATACCTTTTTCTACAGTGTATGTCCTTTACCAAATTATAAAAGCCTAGAATTAAAATAGATTGTGAGACCCAAATTATTTTTCCCGAAAGCCAGATTATAAAAGATATATTAGGTTTGCTCATCTGATATAATTTATTGAGTGTCCTACTAGGTGCCAAAGGCTGGACATGTCATTGAGTGCACAAATAGGAATAATAAATGCCTTTTGATTGCAGAAATGTCACAGTCCAGTGATAGAGATAGACATGAATATATCATATGTATAGAATTGGTAACTTTTATATTAGTGGTGTAGGAAGATGGACTTTCTGTGACTGGAAACCTGTAGGCAGAGACATTCAGGGACACTGTGCTCTGACTCAGCTTTCTCGTGTGTGTGAGGATATGGCCATGTGGGTGCTGGTGCTGAATTTGGTTTAAGAAATGGAAAGGCCTGCTGTTTAATAATATTTCCTAAAAAGTCAGCTTATAGACTGTTAGTTTAAATTTTTCTGAAATAGTAATATAAGTCCCAGTATAAAAGAGTGGCATTGTATAATTTCAGCTTCTTTCTCAAATATGCTGAACCCTCCCTAAATGGAAAGTGGCAGTGGCAGCTGCAGAACCTGTGAGGAATGAAGGAACAAGGAAAAAGATGCTCAATGATATGTTACTCGTGCTTCTGTTCTGAGTAACTATTTCTGTTAAGTTCTGTATTTAGCCAAATTGGCTAAATACATTGAGAACTTAATATTAATTGTGTGTGTGTCCTCTTCCTGCAGATCCATAGCCTGCCCTGAAATACTGCAGGAGATAAAAATACAGTACTGTGGGAAAACTAAGAAAGAAGAACGTATTTTGCATGGGGGAGTCGAGGCTTAGCAGAAAAGGTGGCATTTCAGCAAGGCCTTGAATAATCAGTAGGAAATTGCCAGTTGAAGTAGTTAAAGAGGGAAATTCCAGGCAGTGGGAAGAGAATGGAGTGATGAAAGGACCTGACACATTCAAGGACCAGTGAGGAATCCTGTGTGTCTGATGCGTAGGTTGTGTGCTTATTGAGGCAATATTGTCTGGTATATGGGTTGTTTAATATTGTGAAGGGCTCTGATGCAAGGAAAAGCAGATTGTACTGATGTTCAGCTATTGAAAATTCTTAAGCAGGAGCAGTGTGTGATCAAATTTGATTTTTAGGAAGATTATAAGCAGTAATGGAGATGATGGATTAATATAGGAAAAGAATGGCCATTTAGGAATAAAAATAGGCTTAAAATAAGGGAGTGGCAATCTGGATGAAAAGGACAGGCCAAGTTTGAAAGCTCTTTCTGATGTGAAGGTTGAGGGAGGAGTTGAGAATGACAGCATGGTTTCTAGCTTGGTAAAGCCATGAAGCTGGATGGAAAATGTAGCAAACTGAGTAGATTTGAGTTTTGGGAGTGGGGGAAATATGGGAAAATAATGAATTCAATTTTGTACATGCTAAGTTTGGGGGTGTTTGGAGGTCATCAGGCAAAGATATAGACAGTTGGAAATATGATCCATGGATAGAGATTTGGCATTCATTGTCTTAGAGATAGGCGATTGAAATTTGGGAATAAGGTCATCCAGCAAGAGTGTTTGGAATAGGAGGAGGATACTAAGAATGGAACTGTTAGGGAAAACAAAGTTTAATGCAGTTAGCTCTGAAAATATAGATGTATACCATTGTTTTCAATGACTAAGAGCCAGAGAACAAGGAGAGAGTGCCATCCTAGAAATCAAGGGAAAATTGGGGAGTGGTCAAATGTCAAATGATACAGAATTGTCAGGTAGGATGAGTATTGAAAATAGCCCAGTAGATTGGCTGGAGGTCATTGTTGACTTAAGTGAGCGTAGGTCTTGTTGTTTAAGGCATAAATTAGAAGTGACAAAATGGATATAATTAGCATAAATAATACTGTAAAATTAATTTCTGTTTTTATCACAGCAATATATGTGCACATTTTTAAAAAATTCCAATAGTACTAAAAGACTCATTAGGAAAAACATCAATCTCTCTTTCTGGAACTCCTGGACTTCTGGAATTGATTCTCTAATTTTCTTCTCTTTTCTCTTTGATTTCTATTTCTCCGATTTTTTTTCCCTTTTATTTTCTGGAAATTTCTTTGACTCTTGAAGCAATTCTGTTGCACTTTTAATGTGGATTATCACATTTTAAATCTGCAGGGCTCCTTTTTGTTCTCTGATGTTTCCTTTTTCATAGTTTCTTATTCTTGTTTTATGCATTCAGTATCTTCCCTTTTTTTTTTAATTATTTTTTTTTTATTTTTTAAAGAAGATTTAGATTACATAAATGTTACATAAAAAATTATAAGGGATTCCCATATGCCCCACTCCCTCCCCTTCCCACACTTTCCCACATTAACAATATCCTTCATTAGTGTGATATATTTGTTACAATTGATGAACCCATATTGAAGCATTGCTACTAACCATGAGCTACAGTTTACATTATAGTTTGCACTCTGTCCCGCACAATTTTGTAAGCTATGACAAAATATACAATGGCCAGTATCCATCACTGCAATGTCATGCAGGACAAATTCAATGTCCTGAAAATGTCCTCATATCACACCTACTCTTCCCTCTCCTATCCCTCAGAACCTCTGGTGGCCACTGCCTTTACATCAATGATAAGAGTTCTTCCATTGCTAGAATAATAGTAAGTCTATAGTAGGATAATAATAAGTCTACTTTAGTCCATTGTTCTTTCCCCAATCTTGAGGATTTTGGGATGGTGATACCCACTCTGCCTCTAATTGAGAGGGGGCTTAGATCCCACAGGGCAGATGGATGGAGCTATCTTGCTTGCAGTTGCAGACACTCTCTGTTCCTTGGGATGGGCATTGTCCATCATCATCTCCTTATTAGTTATCCTGGGTAAGTCCAATGAACCAGAGAGTAGGTGTTGCAACTCTGCTGAGGTTCAGGGCTTAACTGTCACATGGATGGACCAAAGATTTAAGTCTCTGGGACATATATTTATCAAGTATAGTGCTAAATATGGGTTCAAATTACAGGGGCAGAAGAGCCATGTGTAGAGAACCTATAAATGACTCTAATTCTGTTATACTGGGGATTATAAGTTCCAAAGTAAGGACCATTGACAGGATCCCAAATTCCTGAGCTGTCTGCCCTGCTTATAGTTTCTGGATAGCTTTAGAGTCCTCAGGAGCCCCACTATTTGAGGCACTGTTTACTGTGTCATTCAATGAGATTTTGCTGATACTTTCATAAGCATAACCTCTGGAATGACCTCCCAACTCACTTTTAAATCTCTTAGCCATAAAAACTCATTTGTATTTACCAGTTCTCTCTTTTTTTCAAGTTCTATTTCCAGATGCATTGCTAGTTGGTGCTTGGTAATAATCCCTCGGTGCCAGGGTGGTTTATCCTCAGGAGTCATGTCCCATGCTGGGGTGGGGAAGGTAGTGCATTTATATGTGAGTTTGGCTTAGAGGGAGGCCACGTTTGATCAACAAGGACATTTTCAGGAGGTAACTCTTAGCCAGTATATAATATTAGGCTAAGTTTCAATTTCATAAGAAAAGGTTCATAAGTACAATCATCAATATCAAGGGTCTGGCATAATGGTCTGTCTTCTTTCACTAGACATTGCCCTTGCACTTAGGAGATTCTTGCTGTCCTATTAGAGAATGTAGCAGAACTCCCCAGGATGGGAATTCAATATTCTTTTGTTATTGTGTGGATCTCCACCCACCAAGACAATGTACCATGAACACTTGAACATATTCATATGTCTTAGAGGCATGCCCCAGGTGAACCCCTTCCCATGTATCCCCACATCACTGACACCCTGCACCAGTGATCCTCCCCTTCTGCTGCTATGACATTTCTGTGATCTAAAACCTCTCCAAAAATGAAGCCAACAAAATAACCGAATAAAATTAATAAGAAAATGAAATAATAATTTAAAAAATAACCAATAAAATACAAAAATTAAAACAATTTGAAATAAAATTTTTTAGACATTGTGCCTTTCATCACTGTAAGATCTGTTGTCTTGCATGTACAGTGACATTTTCTTCCATACATTCCCCCAGTGTCTTAATTTTTTCATTTTATCTTCATATAAGCTTTAGGATATAGAAAATTCACATAGAGAATATAGGTGAGTCCCATATACCCAATGTCCTCCTCCTTTTCCCCTCTCCCTTATTAATAACATTTTAACTATTCTTTTAACTCTCTGAGGAAGGAGGGACAAGGCTAGAAATAATGATGCTCAAGATTCCAAAAAGAACACAGGAGAATATTTTTCAATGCCCTGCTTGGAGAGGAGGGTTCTGTTCGCTCACAAATACACTTCTCATGGGTCTGACCTCACCAGTCTGCCAAATCTATCCTGACATGTTATTGAATATTAAGGGTGGCCACAGCTTAGGTTCAGTCCAGGTATCCTGCTACAAAGACACATATTCATGCTCCCTTTTAGGTGCTGAAATATTCAGACCAGTTCCAGACTCTTGTTTTTAACTGTGTCTACTTTGGCACAGCCAGCAGGATGATTAGAAATGCATGGCTACTATCAGACCCCAACTTGAATTACCAATTTTTTTTTTTTTTTTTTTTTTAAAGATTTTATTTTATTTATTTATTCATTTATCCTCCCCTTGCTGCTTGTGCTCGCTGGGTCAGCCAACCACGCCGTGCGGGCGGGCCCGCCCCCACCAGGAGGCCCCAGGAACCGAACCCAGGGCCTCCCATATGGTAAACGGGAGCCCCACTGATTGAGCCACAGCCGCTTCCCTTGAATTACCAATTAGAACCAAGTAGACAATGGGAGTGAGATCAGGCAGAACATAAAACCACTAAAAATCAGAGCAAAACTTCATATTTAACCTATATTTGCACTCTAACTCCGTGTTCCAAATTTTCACACACATTTTCTCAGGGAATTCTCACAGCTTCATGAGTTAGATATTATTGTTCTCATTTCTTTTTTTTTTCAACTTTTTAAGAAAAGATTTATTTTATTTATCCCCCCCCCCGCCTGCCTTGTTGTTTGTGCTCGCTGTCTGTTCTCTGTGTCCATTTATTGTGTGCTCTGTTTGCTCGTCTACTCTTTAGGAGGCACTGGGAACAGAACCTGGGACCTCCCATGTGGGAGAGAGATGCTCAGTCGATTGAGCCACTTCAGCCCCCTGGTTTGTTGTATCTCTCCTTGTCTTTCCTCTTTGTGTCTCTTTGTTGCATCGTCTTGTTGCATCCAATCGCCACGCCTGCCTACCATGCCAGCTTGCTGTTTTGCTTGTCCTCTCCAGGTGGCACCAGGAACCTAACCAGGAACCTCCCATGTGGTAGGCAGGAGCCCAATTGCTTGAGCTACATCCGCTTCCCTGTCCTCATTTCTTGATGAAGAAACAAACTCAAAGAGTTAATGGATCTTATCCAATTAAGAAGAGAGAATAATGGAGTATCCAAGTCCTTCTGACTCAAAGTGACACCTTTATTCACTAAACCACCATTTAAGTTTTTCCCAAAGATAAGAAGGAAGAGAACCAAGAAAACAAGTTGCAGAAAAGTTGAGGAAGATGGTGCCCACAACTCCCTGCTCATCTATTTATAATTTCTTGAGTATGCATTAGCATGTGTTGTGCTTTTAATTTCTCCCCAGAGGTGATTTGCTATTTGGTTCCATGTGATCTTTTGCTTTTGGCATTCATTTTATTCTGTAGCTCTTTCCATATTTGAAAGATGAGAAAGGGAGAGGATCATGGACCCGTTAACCTTTTCTTTAGTTAACTGTCCATTGATGGTAATTGGCTTTCCATTATTAAAAAATAAGAAAGATAAATTCACTGAAGAAAAACTAGAAGATATAAATGAAAAATTTGAAATAATTCATAATTTCCCTGTTCAGAGATAATTACAATTTCCAGACTTTCATTTATTCATGGATAAACTTTTTAAGAATGAAATCATAATATATACAGTTCCATAAAATGCTCTGTGAACATCTAAGGTCAGAAAATATATATCTATACCATTGTTTTCAATGACTGAAAAATTTTCTACTCAGCATTCATTAGCTGTTCACAAGTTTTGTTTTATATGAAATCTCAAATAGATTTCCTTTGCCTTTTGCAATCCCATGTCTCTGATGTTATTTGTCTTCCAAGTTTTGCTAGATTTATACTCATGATTTTATAACTGTCAATCTCACTAGGCATTGAACTGACCTAAGAGAAATTGCTGGAATTGTCCAGCAAGAAGTAAATAGTTGTGTTTACAGCCTGATACCCTACAGCAAAGACACAAGATAAGAAGTGAATAAAGTACAGACCAAGAAGCCTCTGCTGAAAAGCAAGGGTCACTGCTTTATTGCTTTTCATATAAAAGAGGGAATAAAAAGGAAAGAATCTCAGGGACACAGTGGAAATGAATTTGACTTGCTGACCCTTAAGAAATTTGGGATTTAAGCACAGAATTTTAAACATCTTCAGAGAAGCACTGAGTTAAAAATTTAATAGAACACGCTGGGATATGGGAAGGTAAAGTCCAAAGCCTCCGAACACCTCCATTTAGCTTAGATACTGCTTTTGAAAATTTGAGGGCATCTATAGGAAAACGTTGCAGGAAACCAACCACATGTGTTAGTAGTTGGAAATTGCTTATTCTAATTAAAGGGGAGAGGTGAATCCAGGGGAATGATAATCAGTGTTCTTACTTGACATTTCTTGAAGACATTTAAGAGAGGTGGCCCTTGATTTTGGGGAAAGGAAGTGAGATGTTGTAAAAAACAAATTAAATTAGCAACCAGGATTCCTGTTATACATTAACTTTTTGTGTGATCTTGTACAGGTCACTTAATCTCTTTGTGTCTCAGTATCTTCATGTACAAATTGGGGTTAATGTTAACTCTGGCCTCATCCATCTCACAGACATTGTGAGAATCATGATGTAATGGTATAATGAGTACGAAAAGGATAATGCTCTGCAGATGTTAGGGTCACAAAAAAAAAAAAATAACGATAATTTTCATTTACTTGTGTTCAATCAAATATCTGGATTTCTTTTTCCCAGGAACCAATTTTTTAACATCTAAACTCTTTTCCTTGATAGAGCTCCTCAGTAGAAGACCTGCCAGCCCAAATCATAAATCTACTTGGATTTAGTTGTCATTTGTTTTCAAGATAGATTTTTAGTAGTGTGTGTGTATGTATGTGTGTGTGTATATATATAGGTTCATGTTTAGAAAAATTCAGCATCAAGGTATTTTCAGGCTAAAAGCATAAGACAATTTCAATAAAAAATTAGATTCAAACATTGAAAGAATGTAGTTAGCTAAAACAAAACACTAGCAAGGAAACAATAAACAACCTGCTAAGCTAGTACAAAGACTAGATTATTTTCTCCTCAGAAAAAGAGAGAGATTTTAGATAAGCAGAAAGAATTTTAAAGAGGCAGTAGCTGCTCTTGTTTGTGAACTGCTCTCTTTCTTTGTCTTTCTGAATCTCTCTATGTATGTGTATAGTTTTCACTTTATAATTTACATGGCAAATAAGTCCAATGATGTTTTCAACCTCTATAAAATTAAAATTTTATTTGTAAACTGCTTTCTTAAATACTGATATGTCATGTACTTTTAAATAAAGAAGTGAAATAATGGTTTAAATTTACTAGTCAGTGGCTTAGTCAATGAAGGCAGTACATTAAGGACCCTGAGAACAGCTGAACACTTACTCTTCACCTTTTATCAGACTGGACTTTTCTAGCATCTTTCCTTAATTGGGCAAAATTACACTTAGAATTCAGAGGTACTTTCATTACATGGGAGTCTAGACTCACTTCTTTTGTCACAGGGAGATTGTCCTGTAGATCACATAGGACAAGCGATAGAAGGAGAACATAAAAGCCTTGATGCTGCCATTGAGAGCTCTGCGTGGTATCTCAGTCACCGGAAAGACTTAATTCCTTCCCTAGTGTGAATAATTTTCTTCTTATTCTTTTTTATTCATTGCCCTAGATTAAAAATTCAGTGGTGTAATGGAAAAGCTTGACCTTGATTTTAGGCTTTTAGTTCCTCAATTTAAGTGTGGGACACCTCTCAACCCTCACCCAAGAAATCAGCTCTTGTAAATTTCCAACAAGAATCAACATATGAGGGTGGATCTGGGGAAAGTCTGTCAGCATCTTTGATATTAGCTTTCAGAAAAGGGAAAAGCATTAATCTGTACTCTGCTGTATAGGGTACTTTGCAAATACCCATATTCCAAATGTCTAAAGGAAATTTAGAGAAGGCAGACAGACTTTGTCCATTACTTCAACTTTTGTGGAGGCATTTAGAACTTGCAATGGTTTCTGCTCACCCATCCCCACCGCAAGTCAAGGTCATGATAACCTTTTTTTCATGACCCTGATCTGGGGGGTGGTTGTAGATCTTTATTGTCCAATCAAAGAGAGACAGTCTATTTTATTGTTTTTTTAAAAGAGTGGTACATCTTTCAGACAAACAAACCTTTCTCTTATTAATACTGACAACCTCTTTTAGCATTATTATTTTAGCAATCCTTTCTTTACTCAGCTTTATCAATTTCACCTTCTTACTCAGTGGTGAGGACCAGAAGAAAAGAAGTGGGTGTGGAGATCAGAAGACCCCATCCTGCCCCATGCATCAGATATTGTTACTATTTATGTAGATTGGCATTCAGTTAATATTTGATTGACAAGCAAGATCAATCCAGATTCTGTGGGCTAGCAGGTACCATAAAAGCCATGAAAATGACCTGGTTTGTTGGTAAAGCTCTGTAGCCTTTAATGTCTGAAATCACAGGTTGTTCTCATTTTATTGGATAGTGGGGTAGAGGGCATAACAAAAAAAACTTGAATTCACTGTTCGAACTCCAGTCATGCTGATAACAACCCTATCATTCCTTGCACTGCCTCCCATTTTCCCTTCCCCCTCTAGCCCCTTCTTACCCAAAGTTAACTCCAGACCAGCTGAAGTGGCTTCGTGAAGTGGTTTAGCTTGATGTAGGTCCATTAATCTTATGTTCATCACTTAAAGTATTTCTATATAAGGCAGAGCCAATTTTAAGCAAAATCATGGAGGAAAAGTTGTAAATTGAAAAGAGGTTGAAGATAACTTAGTACCTTCTAGGACCTCTTTTCCAGTTTCTTCTCACTGTCATTGCAGTTTCATCTATTCTTGACGCATGCTAACTCTTCTGTTGGAAAGGACCAGCTACACTAGCCAATGCTGAGGTGTAACTGAACAACAGGTAGTTTAGTCGGTTCTCCCTGCCAGCATTTACATGTGTGTACACACATGTGTGTGAAAGGAAACGTTCTTAGTCCCAGAAATGTTTTGTTCCACCCACCAGGTACATTTTTATGTATCTAGTGTTCTCTTTCCTTTTGTCACTTGGTTTCTTGCTTGCTTGTGTGCATTCTGGTTTCTTTTAATTTACTAGACATTGACAGATTCCAAGGCATTTGAACTCAAGTTAATTGTAGACTAGACCTATTTGTCTCAAATTAGAAATGAAAAAATAAAATGAGGGGTAATGAGCACATACATCTCCCCAGAACAGCTACTGTTTTCATTTTTACCTCTGCCTTTCCTGTCATCTACCTACATAATTCATATTTTATAAAATCGCCATTATAATATCTCTACCACTTTGTGACCTACTTTCCCCCTAGCATTGTTATAAACAGCCTCCAGAATTTCTTTTAAGTAAATTTTAATGGATGAATAATAACCTAGGCCAGTGCATTTCAAAGTTTTTTGACCATGCCCCACAGTAAGCAATATGTTTTACCCTGTGCTTGGTACACAAACACGCAAGCACATGCACACATACAACAGAAACAAAAATTTCATAAGAGCATTTTACCCTCACTGGGGGTGAGGCACTCTGATAGTTTCAATCCAATTTTATTCCATTCCATGCTGTTTTCTTTTTTAAAATTTCATTTAAAAATGCTGGCTTCGACCAACTGAAATGATTTCATCACTCCCTAGGGATTGCAAACTATGGTTTGAAAAACACTGTTTTCTAGAATTTAATATACTGCAGTTTATTCCCCTATTCTTGAGCTTTGGGCTATTCCAGAAGTTGACTTCTCATCCTTCCATCCCTTTCTTGATCTTCCTATTTCTTTCTTTCCTTTCCTTTTTGTTAGCAAGACAAAATTGCACCAGTTCATGTTTTTAATGGTTTGCTTTTGTTGACTCATTCCCAAGAATGGAATTACTAGTTCAGAAAATTTAAAAAATAATTTTATGGCTCTTTATATTTTCATTTTAATTGAGAATAATTCCTTCCATCAGAGGACTGAATGCCTATTTGTAGAATTTCAGGCAGATATTGGACAAGTGGTTAGGAGATAGGTGGGATTTAAAGCATAGAAAGGTGTTTGTTTACAAATCACAATTACTAAGGACTAGACAGGATAGTGTGGGAAAAGGATCGGAATCAGAGGCCCTGGATATCAGTTTCTACTTTATCAACTGGCAGTTTTGCATCCTTGGGTACTTCTGTGCACCTCAGCAATATCTACCTCTCTGGACTGTTGATAGGAGTAAATAAAACAATATATGTGAGTATAAAAGCACTGCAAAATATTAGTTATTGCTTTATCAATTACTACCTCTGTTCCTAGGCTAACTCTGCACATAGCTCTTCTAAGGCAAACTCTCTTCCCCATTTAATCAGTCAGGGCATCCCTGATTCTTAATTGTCGTGCCTCACCAGAAACCGGATGGCCTTGTACAGAAAAGGGCAGAAAATCTGGCAGACAGTGCTCCTATACAGCTTATTCCATGTTTACAGTCTGAACACAACTCTTTTATTGTGACACCAGAGCTACCAGTTTCTGCTGCTTGTCACTGAAGTTAGTTTTTCCCATTGAGGTATTGATCTGAAGAGTTGAAAGAAGAATGAAGTTGGAAGAGGTACAGAACGGAAAACGAAAGGAAACCCACAAAGCCCTCTGGGTAATTTTGACCCTCTTTTCTGGATGGATCAGAGAAATATCTGAGTTTTTTCCCAGATTATTCCCTTGTTCTAAAATTGTCATGTTTTGGGAAATGCTATTTATTTACGTGATGGTGTAGCTTTATTGTTACGTTTCTAACAGATGTGGCCCACTTTTTTCTAGGATGTATTCTAATTTAACTTACCTCTTGGAGGTATTAAGGGTTTCTGAGGCAAGTTTAACCTCTACAGTTAATAGAGGAATAGTTCTGTTTGCCTCCAATTGGGAAACCCTCCTTGGGAGGACAAATTAATTTTGAGTCCAAATAGAGTCAACTCCTGATATTTCTTGGCTGACTTGTTTGGGGTTATCCAGCTTCTACATTTTCCACCTGCTGCAAGTTACTTGTTATTTATATGTTAACGACTTCACTGCTTATTGGCATTGGAAAAGATGATTAAAAAAAAAAAAAAAAAAGGATATACGTAAAACAGCTGGGATTTCATATTTCTTAAGCCATTCTGATAAAAAATGTAGTTGTAGTGGAGATTGGAACTATTGCCTAAAGTGAGATGTTGGTGAATTTCAGTTGCCTCTTGAAAGGTAGGTGTGAAGATTAGATGAGATAATGATTGCAAGATGACTGGTTTAGGGTCTGAGGTACAGTGCAGAAAAATATATAAATACAACTGCAAGCAGAAATATCTTGATCTTCATCTCTCTTTTCTCTTTTCCTTTAGGCTGGTATTTCCTCATGACCATTGTGCAGTTCCATTTTGGTGCCCAGTAGCACCTCAAAATCAATGTACCTAAACTCATTTTGTTCCTTTCCCCCCAGAAATATCACGAGAATCATAGAGAAGTTCTCTGGAGTGTTGTTTGTTGTGAAAGAATTACAAACAACCTAAAACTCTGTCAATAGAGGATTAGATAAAGAAAATGTGGTGTATTCATATGATATATTACTGCACTGTTGTTAAAAGAAATAAACAGATCTATATATGTCAAGTTGGCTAGCTCTCAAAAAATTTTAAGTGAAAGTTTCAAGTTGCCAAATTATGGAAACAGTAAATTATTGTTTCTTAAATAAAATACATACCATCCTACAATTGTATTATTATGACTAATAATGTTCTTGAACTAGAGTACAAACATGTATATGTAAGAGTATAAAAATAGTTTTGATGGATGCATATTTAATTCATGATAGATATTGGGAATCTGGTGGCACAGAACGAGTGTGGAATGGAGGGACCTTCAATTTTATCTGTATTAACAAAAAAGGACTTGTAGTCCCCCAAACAGACATTCAAAAAAAGAGACAGATAATCTCAGTAACATAAAAAGCCTTAGCCCTGTTAACTAATGCACCTATTTCTATTAGTATTATCATTTTTCTGATTCCCTGGGCTCAAAAATCTTAAAAATGTTTTTGATATCTTTCTGTTTTATTACCTGAATCTTCATTTATCTGTGTGTGCTATTTCTTTCAAAATGTGTCTCAGATCTAGGCCTTTTCCTATGTTTTTAATATCACTATTTTAATCCACAAAATTAGCTAGGAAACAGATGGCATGCTTAAGTTTGGTAACTGAGAACAATTTAATAAAGAGACTTGATGAACATGTGGACATAGCTTAGGAAAAGCAACAAGGAGATGGTAGAGGCTGGTAACAGAGAAATCATACCCTTAGGCATGAAAAGTTGAGGGGAGAAACTATCATGATGAAAGAGAGAGAGAGAGAGAAAGTGTGCGTGCACGCTAAGAACTAACAGGAGTCCTCGCCCTTTAGTAGAGGCCACGACCAGCCTGAGGTGGTCATGGAGGGATCAGCATGGAGGGAGCTCCAGCAGAACAGGCCCCAGCCTCTCTCCTTCTGATTCCCCACTGATGCATTACAGGAGACAAACTCAGTGGGAAGCCAAAGAGTAGGTGCCTCGATGCAGGTGCTCTGGGCCAGCTGCTGGGCCTCCGAGAAGGGTGGAGAAGAATGGGGGTGGATCAGGAGGCCTAAATGGAAATATCCAGCATGCTATGTTATCATTTCACATCTGGACCTTGGAAAACATATATGCAGCATATACAGACAAAAAGTTAGGTTAACTGAAGTAAATGTTGCTGTCAAGTAAACTCTCATGTTATCATTAAAGTGAAAAATGCAAGAGGGAATTGAATGGTTTGGTTTCCAAACATCAGCAATTAATGCCTCCATCAACTGCTTTCCGACTGTGTGGTTTTGAGGAAAGAGCTTGGCCTCCCTGTGCAGTGGACATAATGGCCTTTCCAAGGATTCAGTGAAATCATTTATACTCAACTTTTAGCAGAGTGCCAGGTACTTAAGTGCTCGTTAATTTTTTTTTTTTTTTTGATTGTGATGGAATCAGGGATTGAACCCAGGACCTTGAATGTGGGAAGCCAGCGCTCATCCACATCGGCTTCCCTGAGTTGGTTTTTTTCATTTGTTTGTTTGTTGTTTGTTTTTGTTTTCGGGAGGACTGGGAACTGAACCCAGGACCTCCCATGTGGGAAGCAGGCGCTCATCCTCTCAAGCTACCTCTACTTCCTAAATTTTTAACATATATTCTTTATTGTGGTGATACTTATTCTCCAAGTCCAAGAAAGTCAAACTGCTGAAAGCATGATTTGAAATCTGAAATCACGAATTACTGATGGAAAATGCAAAGAAATGAACTTGAGTGTCAAGGATCGTTACATTTTAGGACTTGCCACTCTCTTTACTTTTTGCCAATTCTCAACCATCTTCAAGTTCCAGCAAAAAATCCTCTTCATTTTCTAAGGCCTTCTCTGAGTTCTGCAGCACCCAAGACCTTTATATTTGAATTCCTGTAGCATACCTGTTTTGTTTTTAATAAAAATAATTCTTTATTTTTAAAGAAGCTTTAGATTGCATAAATGTTACATCGAAAATATAGGGGGATTCCCATATACCCCACCCCCTTCCCCTCACACTTTCTCCCATTAGCAACATCTTCCATTAGTGTGGTACATTTGTCACAATTGATGAGCACATATTAAAGAATTGCTACTAACCATGGCCTATAGTTTACATTATGGTTTACACTCTGCACCACACAATTTTATGGGTTTTGACAAAATGTACAATAGCTTGTATCTGTCATTGCAATATCATGCAGAACAATTCAGTGGATTTTGGGATGGTGATGCCCACTCTGCTTCCAGAATTGAGAGGGGGCTTAGAGCCCATGAAGCAGATGGATGGAACTGTCTTGCTTACAGAGTAGATACTCTCTATTTCGGGGAATGGGCATTGTCCTAACAAAAGGATGATGTAGCATCCTTTTATAAATGAAACGATAAATTATATGGTTATGGGCCACTTTATTCAGGCCTTCTATTATACAAAAAAAATTTTTTTTCTGTCAAATCAGTTAGTTCAGAAGTTTTTGAGGACAGGCATTTTCTTAGTTTTCTAGGGCTGTGGTAACAATGGACAATAAACTGGATGGCTTACAACAGGAATTTATTGTCTCATAGTTCTGGAGTCTAGAAGTCTGAATCAAGGAATCAGCAAGGCCATGTTTCCACTAAAGATTGTAAGGTTCTGTTGGTAGCTTTCCAGCAATCCAATGCATTCTTTGGCTTATGGTGTAACTTAATCTCTGCCTTCTATATGGCTATCTTCCCTCTATGTCTTTGTCCAAATTTCCTCTTTCTTAAAATGGCACCAGTCATGTTGGCTCAGGTCCATTTTAATCCAGTTTGGCCGCATCTTATCTAATAACATCTCCAAAGATTCTGTTTCCAAATAGGATCACATTCAATGGGACCAGGAGTTAGGACTTGAACATATTTTTTGGGAGACAAAATTCAATCCATACAAGGCAGAATCTTTAAATCTTGAAACAAATTCTTACCAGTGCCCTTGAATCTGTCTTCCTTTCCTTCCTTTCCCCCCCCCCCCCCCCCCCCCCCCGTCTCTCCCTCCCTCTCATAACTCCTTCCTCCCATCCCTCCCCACTTCCTTTCTTCACCCTATCCATTAAGTTGCATTAATTTATTGAGCATCTACCAGGAACTGTGCTAACTTGTGCCGGGATGCAGATAGATAGAAAGGGATGGGCCCTGCCCTCACAAAGCTTAAAGTGTAGTTGGGGAGATAGGGCATGTGAATAGATGAACTATAACCATAAGTATTCCATGTTTAATGCTGTACAATATAGAAAACAGTAAGCACTTTTAGAAAATTACAATTAAAGTCCTCTGGATATTTAAACCTCCAGAAGATAAGCTTTGAAGAATGGGCAAGACCTTAGCAAGAAAAGCTTTGATGAGTGGCAAGAAATTAGAGATGAGAGGATACCCTCCTTGCTGACTAACAGCACAGGATGGCTGGGCTCTACCAGGACTACTTTGGGGTTCCTGGGGTATAGATTACTGTAAGATTAGCCTAGAGGAGCCTATGTTCTGATTATGGATTTCTTGAGGGCCTCTTTTGTACTGACCTGTTTTTTGCAACTGTTGAGATAAATATCTTCTAGTATTAAACTGTTTCTAATAATGATCACTGATGTCTCTTACATGGTCTGAGTCTTTCAGAATCATGTTTGGAATGCAGAGGTGGCACCAGTAGAATTCCTTACATGAATTTAATGACATTATGAATTATAGTCCCAAAGTTACAGAAAAAAAAAAGTGTAGCCCAGATATTACATCAGTAACTATCACATTTTAAATAAAACTCACATTCTTCATCCCACTCTGAAACAAATCTACTGCAGATGTCTATGGATTCAAAATTAATGATATTGTGAGTATAGCTAGGAAAAAATTAACCAGAGCTGCGCTATCAAATGAAAACAGAGAAAAGAGGAGGAAACAGTAGACGACTCTTTCTAGGTGAACCTCTTGATACCTTCTCATATTATAGCATATAATACCTGACATAAAATATGTATTTAACCATGAGTAAAGAAAGAAAAGACACTTTGTGCTGTTCTCATCTTTTCCTAAGTAATATTTATTAATGATATTAAGAGCTGGCACTTACTGAATATCTAATATGTGTTGGCCACTATGTTAGGTGCTTTACAGATATAATAGCTTCTAATTAATAAGTGAGAAAAAACATTAAATGGAAGTTGGTTGAGGAATGAGGGAGAAGTGAAGAATATAGGCAACTCTTGAAAAGTTTGGTTATGAGTAAAAGAGGAAAAATAAAAGGTAGTAGAAGCAAAAATTGCAGATGAAATGGTATAAGATACTTTCTTCCCCTTTTCACCGGGGCAAACAGAGGCACAGAGAGTTTATGTGACCCAATCAATATTTGTTGGTAAAGGAACTGAGATTCTATGTCAGGCTTATTGACTTTGGGGGCAGAGCTTTATGCAGCCGATGATACCAGTTCCCTTGAATCAGGAAAGATTTGACCAGGAGAATCTGTTGGGCTTCTTTGATATGGCTGTGGAACAAGGCTGAGTTGTTCCTGGGAGCCCTGGTCAGAGTGAGGTTTAAGAGAAGTCATCTTCCTTCTTAACTGATAGTAAGAAGATTCACTGGAAGATCCTTTGTAAATAACACGAATAACATTTATAGAGCATTCACTGTGGCAGATGCTGAGCTAATGCTTTATACATTTTGCCTTATTTTTTCTTCATAATGCTATGAGGTATATAATATTATCTCCATTTTAAAGATGATGAAATTTAAGCCCAGAGAAGTAAAGTGACTTCCCCAAGGTAATATTGCTACTAAAACTGAACCCAGTCTTTAGCTGCAAATTCCAGATTATCAACTATTACTACCACTTGTATTCTCCTTCTAGGGGGAGGCAGTGGAGAGGGAGAGAGTAAGGAGGTGGTTTAAAGTCCACAAACATCTGTTATCATCTAGCCCTTGATTTGGAAGCAGAGCAGATTCCAATCAAGTCACTATTAACCAGGCACTATATTAGGACAGATTCTGATCTTTTCTTATGCCATCTCATGACACATTGAGTTTTGACTTGATTTTGTTTTCCTAAGCGCTCAGTGGCCAAAGTCTGCTTGATTGTCAGCAATGGGTTAAAAAAAATCCATTTTCTCGGACTCCAGTGTATCAGATGTGAAGTGAATGCTACAAATCTGCTTAATGAGTCTTGAATGTGAGCAGTGTATTGGCATATTTAAGACAAATTGCCATTGTCAGAAATTCCTTTGTGGCTCCCTCTCAAGTCTGTGAATATTGCTAAGTTAACTCTATGGTTCTCTGGCAGTTTTAATCTGTACATTTTTTTCTTTTGGTTTGAAACCTTGAAAGATGAATTAGCTGCAGAATGCCTCTTAGCAGGTGGAGGAAACATCCAGAAGGTCTCAGAGTAAAATCCTATACCAACATTTAGCCAACATGATCATGGAACTGCCAGAAAAAAAATTTCTGTGCATATAAATTTCTTTTTTTTTTTATCATTGTAAAAATAGTGAACATTTAGAGACCCAGAAAACTTTTGTAGGAGACAGTCTCCTTTGCCTTTGAGAGCCATTAATCATTGTCACACAAAGGGCAATTCTGGTATCTGGATATAGAAGAATACAAGGGAAATACATTTAAGAATCCTCTTTAAAATGAAATAGAGAATTAAGAAACAATTTAGGTGGGACAAATTATTTTTTAGACTCTGCCACATTTGAATGTGTAATTGTGAGTATTCGTATATGTTATACCCTTGCACTATGTATGTATGCTACTCCTTAATCTACCTTATTAGAGATGTCAATTGACTTAGAAGCAAGTGTGCTCTTAGAGTAGTTAGAACATTTGATAAATCCATTGCTCTTCTGAAGAAATGTCTCTAAGAATGGCCTAAATAAGCAAAAATACCTCAGCACCTATAATGAGCAAGACTGCTATGGGTTCTGCAGTTTTCATCTGATGCTCTCCCACTGAGTTATTCTGATGTCCACTTCTCTGTAAACTTTAGCATTAAAGATGAAAGTGGTGCAAAGCCATGTTAGAGAAAAGAAGCTTTGTAGTCTCAATCCTGAGGGGAAGATACATTATTTTTCTTGGGGCTTTGGCAGAGTCACTGTTTTGAAAGGTAAGAGGCCAGAGAAGGCCTGAGAAAAATCACAGGTATTATAACTGACAGACCTCAGGGTGTTGATCAGATTAAGCAAGACCAGTAGGCTGCATTTCCAGTGAGCCCTGAGAATTCTTGGAAGCATGTCTTTCTTTGGGCATGCCACACCTGTCCCTGGACATTGGTGGTTGTCAGTCTGATGGAAACCTAAAGCTAAAGCTTTAGGTGCAAGGACAGCTGGCAGTAGCAAATTGTGACACTCTTGAGAAAACTCCAGCTAATCTAGGGCTATGCTTCTTAAACAGGATACACATAGGTTTAGGAAATCACAGGATAAATGTAGCATGTTTTCTGGAAGAGTCAATTTTACTAGAAGATTTTAAATGAAATCATCTTTTGAAATTCAAAGGAAAAAGACAGATGAATTGTAAGGTGGAGGACAAAATTTTCATTCATTTTAAAGATAAATCTAAAGATTTTAAAGAAATAATAAGCTTGTCGTGGGTAGATTCAGGCTGCCTATTCCAACCCCATCCCAGCGATTATGTGAAAACTCCAGTCTGCCCTGAAGGGCCCTATGTTGGATGTTTATGAGCAGCTAGATCCAATTCATGGTGAACCTGGAAGGGAAAGCATTTCTTGTTGCTTTAACCAGAAGTTGAAAATTGTCAGTCCATGTGCTTTATCTGACACACAGGACAAATTTGATCCACAGACATATTTAGTTTGACCCAAACTATACTCATGTTTCCTATGAGTAGCATTTATATATTGAATTTCTCATAAAAATACAGTACAGTATTTTTTTTTTAAATGATAAGATTTGGCAGCACTGAATCTAAACTCTTGCATGTCCACACTCACTTAGAATAAATTGTGCTGCTTCCCTTTGACACTATGTGTCCAGCTCACCCAGCTCTGACCCAGCCCACTCCCCTCACTTATGATACCTGCCTGTCTCTGTAGACATTTCGGTGTGTGTCCCTGACTTCAGCTAAGATACATCTGGGTGTTTCTTGTAGCTTTCCCTTTATAGATTCATCCCTCCTCCTCATTTTGATCCTGGGCTTCCATGTAGACTGTGGTGACCTGTAAAGCAATTTCGATTCCTTTGCATTCAGAGGACTAGTCCTTCCTTAAGTGTTAATGCCAACTGAATACAGACAAGTTGCTGAGTACAAGGACTGTAGGAAGACTGAGCCTGTAGACTGGTGTTTATAACCTTGATATCAGGGATCTGTGTAAATTGCCCCTCTCCACTTTTTGCCCATTCTTTGGGTGAATGTAACTCTTTAAGTTGTCATCATTCCCTTTTAAACTTATTGTGACTGGGACATACAACAATTTTGATATGGGGGAGAGAGTGTAGAGAACTTGGTTGCTTGTCAGCTCTAGCGTTGGGGAAAGGCCCTTAGATAGGCAATTAGGGTCCTTGGGTTGTAACCCCAAGTCTTTCGCTTACTATATGGTCTCAGGCACGATGGCTGAGTCATTGAGCCTCAGATTCCTCACCTGACCTGGAAGTTGTATCACCTGCCTTGAATACCTTACAAGCTTATTCAGAAACTCAAATGGAATAATGTAAATGAAAGGGCTTAGAAGACCATAAACATGTTACAAATTTAAGACCTCGTGTTCATATGTGAGGTGTGCTACCTCTGGGTAAATCTCTTTGCACGGTAACCATCATCATCTCCAATACAATTAAGTGCTTAGTAGTTGTATTTCCTGATGGTGATGTAGTTTCCATTTCCAAAGACTGCAGAGGAAATTCAATTATGACAAGATGTATCTTTATTGGTCAAGGCCTTAAAATGATAAAAGGGTATTTTGCCATCCCTTGTTCACTGAACACCAGAGTTAGCTATACCAGCTCCAAACAAGAAATAATAAAGTTATATAAAAATGTGTTTGGGTTTTATAGGCTTGGAGGTCACTGGGACCTAGTTTTATATTCATTATTTGCTAACACCATTTTTCTTTCATGCTCTGTGGATTTGTGAGAGTCTTTTTTCCTTTCAGGCAGTCAGGAATGTGAATTTGTTTCATATTGATCTGCTTACAGTAGTTGGTAGAACAACATCTTGTAGCAGATATGCTGCTGGCCATATCTCGTTTTACCTTTTATAAAAATTTGAGTGTTTCTTGTCAGTGGCAAAAAAAAAAAAAAAAAAAAAAAAAAATCAGTGTTTCTCCTTGAACAATTCTGAACAAGTCGTTTGATGGTTTCTGGTTTAGCTCTTAAATCTTGTGTGATGTGAATTACAAAAAAGAGACATTAGGAATTCTATCATCAATCTCATTCTTCAGAGCTTTCAAAAGAAAACTTTGAAGGTACTAGATTTTCTGCACCCATGGAGGTTGCTGGCATTTACATTCATAGAGATGGCTTGCACAAAAATCCTTTTCAACAAGAAATCAGAACACTATTTGTTCGGTTACAAATGGTTCCCCATGGGTCAGAATTATTTTTAGCTGTTTTAGAGTTTGAAACTAGAGCTTAGGCTCTTTGGATATACTACAGCCTGTACTAAATCATTTATTTTTAAAATTTAATTACTATTTCTTTGAAGGATCCAAGAAATTAAGAGACCTGTATTTTAGACTTGTCCTATATAAGTACTTTAAAATTATATTGTAGGTGACACGAAATATCCTAGACTCTCATATTGAGAAATATCTTACTGGCAATTGATACCTCCTTTCAATATTTGTTTTTCTCTTTATAGTATCACTGCCAATTGGTCATAAGGCCTTGTGTTTCTTGTAAGTGTGTTCTGTATAACACTAATTCTGTGAGATGCTTCCTCAAATTAGGGTTCTGTGGTGAAATAAGTATTAACCTGGTTTGGAGTCAGTTTACATCTCAATCCCTCTCCTTTGAACACAGTTCTATATTCCCTTTGTGGTATTTGGTGCCCAGAAGTGAGTACATGACTTTCGGACCAAATAGAGCAGTATTAGTATCTCCAGGGCTGTGGTCAATTGAATTATGGACCCCACAAAAGACATATTCAAGACTTAATCCGTGTTCCTGTGGATGTGAACCCATTTGTAAATAGGACCTTTGAAAATATTATTAGTTAAGATGAGGCCAAATTGAACCAGGGTGGGCCTTGATCCAATATGGTTAAAAGAAATTGGACATGGAAATAGAAGTCAGAAGTTAGCAAAAAGCAGAGGCACAGACACAGGAAGAGAGAGATCACCATTGCTAGAATGCTACAGACCCCAAGCACTGCTGATTCCTTGATATTGGACTTCTAGCCTTCAAAACCATGAGACAATAAATTCCTGTTGTTTAAGCTAATCCGTTCTGGTACTTGCCATAGCACCCATGGCAAACTAGGAGTTCTAGCTAAAGATATTATAATATTAATGGCCCTTTGACTTCACTATTCAACCTCTCATTGACATTGATTTTAAGGACAGGATGGTATCCATTCACCATGACTAGTGTGACCATACTATTTATCATCTAAACTGAGCTACTGTAGAGAGTTAAAAGGTGGGGCTGCTATTAATAATTATGCTGAGACAATAGCATAATGAGGAATATGTTAGGTAAACTGGAACATAAGGTCACCCTGTGTTTGATGAATTTATGTCGCCTTCAAAGCCTAGTTCAGGCCCTACCCTTGGCATAATAATTTTACTGATTTCCCCAATGGAAAGTAATTTTTCACTACACTGAAATCCTTATTCTATGAAATGTATCACTTTCTACCTTGTATTAATAGTTACTTAGGTGCATTCCATATCTCCCCTATTAATCTCTAAGTTTATGATTATAACCTATATTTGTATCATCTTTCCTCCATACTATTCATATTACTTTGTCATAAAAGTACCAATAAATATTGTTGAATAAGTGCACATAGTCATTTCTATCTCTAAACCTTGGCACATTCATGGGAGAAAAGCCTCCCCAATTTTTTCTTTTAAGAAATCTTTTTAAATAAAAAATATATATATATTTTAAGACACAGGCCAAAATGTATCTCCTATCCATTTCTTTACATCAGCCTTGCCATCTTGTATTCACTCATTTGGCCAAATGTTTCAAAAAGTTCAGCATTTTAGCATGAGTGACTTGATATGCATCATTTTTCTTATCCATTTCTTGACTCCTTGTGGATTTGGATTGTTTCCTCTATTTAAGTGACACCCTACTTCCATCCCATCTATATACATTTAGTACACTTCTGACACTTAGAAGAACTTTAATGAATATACTATATACTTGATTTAATACCATATATAGTTGATTGTTTTTTCTTGTTCTTTTCTATTTGGGTCTTATGTAATTGGGGGCAGGTTATGGATTTGACAGAATTAAGCAATTTGAAAACACCTCCATGTCCAATTCTCTTCACCAAGGAAAGGGTTAACTATTCTCAACAAAGAGAGAAATAGAGTTGAAAAAAGTAAGGCAAAGTAGGCCTAACACAACAAAACAGTTACATCACTTCTAGTATAGACTCTCAGAGTTGAAAAGAGCCCTTGAAGCAGTGTAATTCACCTCCCTCTGAACACAGAAGAGGAAACTGAGGAAGACCCTTTGTTGTTTCTTACCATGCTCAAAATCCCCCAAACTTAGAAGCAGAGCCTGGGTGAGAATTCAGGTCTTCTGGTTTCTTCAGGTCCTGCGCTAGTTTCACTGTGGAAGGGGCATCTGTGAGTGAACATGCAGAGAGGGTCAAATGCAGATATTTTGCATTTAAGGTGTTCTAGAATGGAGCCCTGACCTTGTGTGAGATTGCTTTTTGGCTGCCACTGGGCTACAAAGGAGACTATGACAGTGAGCTATGAAGCAGTACAAGCTGCCAGACTGTCCTAAAAAACGATTAAAAATTTGGTTGTTGATGTTTGGACCATACAGTACATCGGGCCAAGTGGATGCGGCTGGCCAGGATGCCAGGGGAGGAGTTTCCAATCTATTCCTTTACTACTTGCTTACTTGAACTTTTGGGAGAATAGATAACTGTATGACTAAGTTACTAAATTTATTGCAGCTGTCCTTTGAGGGGGCCCAAGAATTGCTTAACGGTCTCCTGAAGATGTTCTCTTATTTAAAAACATTACACACTCCAAAATAGAGTTTAAATGAAATTGGAGCTTCCAGAATAATGAATATGTTCTGAACTAGGCCGTGAAGCTTATGTCCTCCTGAGTAAATGATGACACCAAACAAGGGCCTCCTACATAACCATTGTTACCAGTGAATGTGTTGCATAAACGGGTCCTGCCAAGCTGCTAAGCCTGGCAGAATTATGTTTTTTTCTTTTAGGTTCTGCTACATGCTGGTTAATTTCAATAAAAAATGAATTTTCATTCAAATGATGGAGGGCTATTATCCTATTTGAGGTTGTTTTAAAGGCTGCAACTGGTTCTTTGTCAACCATATAACATCTTGTAATGGTTTAAATAATATTCAATTTGGACATAAAAAAATAAATCTTCTGAAGGAAGACAGAGACCAAAGGCAGAGAGCTGGGATGAATTTTTAAAGTTGTTTCTGATCTAGCTCCTCTCTTTCCCCTGCCATACAGATGCACATATTCTTTCTTGCATGTGCATATATACACAGCTTTTAGGCAAATTTGTCCAATTTAAAAGATATTTATTGAGCCATTTTTATGTTCGAGGCATTAAGGTACATGTTATGAGAGGTAAAAGAGGCTGCCAGTCCTAAGGGAAGATACAACATGTATACGAATTCTGTTTTATCCATTAATTAATTAAATTAACAAATACTAGTGGAACACCTGTTATGGCCAGGCACTGTGCTAGTGCTGGCGATACATGGTGAACAAAATCAGGTTGGTCACAAGGCTCATGAAACTTACAATTTAGTGACTGAGAGTCTCAAATGAAATGATCATTCAGGGTTAATGTGTAACTGCAGCTAAGGGCCCTGAAAGAAAGGAGCATCATTCCATTTGCACATATAACAAAGGAACCAGTCCAAGACTGCAGTGGTGGTCAGGGAATGAAAGGACTTGAGAGCTGAAATTAAAGGACTACCACAAGGTGGAATATGGCAAATGTCTTAAGGAAGATAGGAACAAAATGTCATGAGATCAATGGTTAGGAAATATGAAATTTGTGTTGGGAAAATTAGAGCAATTTTGGTAGGAGGTGGTGGTTGAGTCTTTGAAGAATGAGTTATAAGTTGTGGGGCCTTTAGAATGTCTAGGATATATGTTAATGGCTAATCCATTACTTTTCCTTCATTCTGCAATTCAGTTTTTCATCTAGTGATTTATTTATTCATAAAACCTTCCTGTGCTATAAAGATTATGGGGAACAGACAAAGGAGATTAATATCTCACATTCTAAGGGATAAGGTAGCCCAAGAACAAAGTCTTGTATTTTTTCTGAATTGCCTACTGCATATTAGTCTAATAGACTAAGTAGTTGTCCTTAATTCTCAAGTGACGGCTTCATTCTATCTTTTAGACAAGCAGTTTTACAAAGCAGAGTTGGACATTCTGGAATGTTGTCAACAGTTGTGAGTTGTGTGATAAGTAATTTATTAATAATCACAAAGTATTCAATTTTAGGAAAATGTACTTTACAAAATAGAATAGATTCAGGGTTATCCTGGTGGTAATACCATGTTCAATCTCTTGAATTCCGGATCCTAGATGCTTTCTTAAGTTAGAGCAAAAAGATGGATTATCAGAATCACGAGGGAGAATTGCATATAATCTACAGATCATTTTATGAGTGCCAGAATCTGTAATTGGGCAAGTCCATGGAAATGTGTCACAGGCATGAATGTCACATGTGCCAGGTTGAGAGCCATGGGTAAACCCCGAACTCCTTGAGAGCATAATTTGTAACTTGTTTCTTTTTCACCCCATAGAGACAGACTACTACAGCATTCATTCATTCAATAAACGAACAAATGTTTTTGTTGTTTTTTCCCCCACCCTATCTATCTCCACAGCATTGGAGAGCTGTTTTTTTTGTCAATCCACCCCCCCCCCCAACATTGATCTTACAGCATTGGAGAGCTTGTAGAAATTAAGACATATTGAAAATATAAGATGGCCAGTTTAGAGACCTGTGCTTGTCACACTGTCTTCCCTGAGGAAAGAGCTAACTATGTGAGATAAAGGAAGAAACAAATTTCAGTGTGCCAGGCTCCATCCTAGGTGCTGGGGCCCCACAGGAAGGGAGGCATACAAATCAATGCCTATCTTCATGGAGCTCACGTTTTAGTTGGGGAGATAGAAAAACAAGATGGGTGAAGATCTTATGGAAAAAAATAAAGGAGGGAGAGGAGAGGGAAGTAACAGGGAAGTAGCCATGGTAGTGATGCTTGCAATTTTGGAAGGACATCCAGGGAAGGTGTCTCTGAGAAGGTGACATTTGCATAAAGACCAGAAGGAGATAAAGGCACATAATAGTTGTTAGGAATCATTTGTTGAATAACTATTGTCTCAGTGTGAGGTGAGGTTTACCTTATGGATCAAACAGGGAAAGGAATTCAGAACATTCTTTTTACCCATTTCCTAAAGTCAAACGTCAATTTCATGACATCATAAAAAGCAGATTGACCCTATTAGAGCTTGGGGTGTTGAAGGAACAGATAGAAAGAAGGAATGGCCTGGCACAGGCTTGAGGGAGGAAATGATGGAAGGAAATCACAGGTCTTCAGTGAGAATGCTTACCTCTTGCTGAGTTCAGAGACTACCTGGGATCCCACCTTCTCAACAGTAACCAAACTGTGTTTCTTTGCCTTTTCAGTCCTACATTTGTCGTTATTTTTCTTCCTTGATTTTATAAAGATTTATATTAGACCTTCTTATAATCAGATAGGCATGTGCATTTTTTTCAAAGTAATCTCCTGATCATTAATTTCCCTTCAAAAAGTTTTTCAAGCTGTTACAAAAATAAATTATCAGTAATTGCTAGTAATGGCTGATTTGTCTGGAATTATCACTGAAGTATGAAATACAATTTAGAATCTCATGATTCTTATTCCATTTCTTTCACTAAATATGGTGACCTTCTAATTTAGAAATTTAAGATTCTTATTAGATAAATGTTCAAATGGTGCTGGTATAATTCTAATTATCTTTTTCTAGTTTCCTTTCCATTTGCTTATATAATATTATGTTTTATTGATATTGGGGCTGGGATGAGTAGGTAATGGCCATTTCTCCCACTGTCTTCTGTGAAGCCAGACATTAAGGAGACTTTAAGGAGAAGTGCCAGCCTTCTCACTATTTTCTTTTTTGGAAAATATAGTATCTTTTTTTTTTTCCACAAAAATAACATTTATGTTAACATGTAATGGGTTCTTATTCATATTTTAAGTGAAAGAATAAATATTTAATTTTTCTTCAATTTAAAATCTGAATATAGTAAATATTGATAGCTGTAACCCTGAACAAAAGATCTTTGGAGTCTTCAGTAGTTTTTAAGACTCCAAAAACTAAGACCAAAAAATCTGAGAACTACTGGATGGAGTTCAAGAGTATGATATTGAACTTAGATGTGCTGCTTGTTACTGAACGTTGACCTTTTTTTTTTTTTGAGGTACTGGGGCTGGAGATAGAACCCAGGACCTCCTATGTGGGAAGTCGACACTCAAACACTAAGCCACATTGACTCCCATGAGTTGGATTTTTCATTTGTTTGCTTGTTTGTTTTTTTGTTTTTTAGGAGATGCCAGGAACCGAACCTGGGACCTCCCATGTGGGAAGCAGGTATTCAACCTCTTGAGCCACATCCTCTCCCTTGTCAGTTGACCTTAAGTAAGGACATAACCGTGCTGTGCCAGTTTCTTTACCTGTATAGGAATAATAATAGAATCTATATCACAAGGCTATCTTGAGGTGTGACTAAAAGAATGCATGGGAAGAGCAGTGTGTAGCACATGGGAGATGTTCAGGAAATATTAGATACTATTATATGTCCAGCTCAGGTCAGAGAGATGAGGATGCTGAGGCAATTAGAGTAAGTGACTTGTCCAAGGTCACACAGATAGTGAGCGCAAGGACTTGTCCTCTGACTCCCACTGTGCCACACTGGATCTCTAGTGGTTTTATCTGCTGTTGCCTCCAACATTGTTCAGAGCTCTAGAATCATTACATTATGATTTCCCTTTGGCAGTTAAGAAAAATGTAGAGGATCTTTTCTATTAGATGTTAGTTAGAATTATCAAAATCTTTCTAATTCATTATAATTGTATGACATTCACATTTCTCCATCTACTTTCAATCAGATTATCTTCAGCCCTGTTAGGTGGGCAGAATAGATGATTTTATCTCTATTTTATCGATGAGGAATCTAGGATTTAGAGAAGGTTAAATGACGTGCCTAACATTTCATGGCATCTCAGGCATGAGAGCCAGGCCTTCTAACTCCCTTGTGTTACATCACGCAGCCCTTCAGCATTGTAAATATCATCTAATCTAACCTCTTAATTTCAAAATTGAAAATGAGTCCCAGAGAGGTGGAGTGACTTTCCAAGGGCACAAAGGATCCAAATAAGGTGGCAAAGAAGCTAGAATAGTAAATATGATCTTGGGATTCTTATTTTTCCTGGTTTTAGTTTTTAGTTGACTTGAGTTTAATGGCAATAATTCTGTTTCTTCTGTTTCAACAAGCACTGCAGGGTTACTGTTTTAGTATTTTTAAATATCACAGTTTGGGGAATGAGTATTTTGCTTATCAGCCAGGTTGTTTAATGGCCTTTGTTCCTGTGTTCTCTGTGTTTAAAAATCTCAGCCTCATTGTGTTGTGTATCTTGTTGGAGGCAATCAGCATTAACTTGCCCCAAGAGATAACAGTGATTGCTTCCCAGGACTGAACTTCACTTCAGACACATGCAAATTTTAATTTTATGAACTTTTCAGGTTAGACTGGGTGGTCTATGTATTTGTTGTTTGTTTTCTGGGAGGAGGAGGAAAGGACTTTTTAATTTCAATACCAAATCGTTGGGACATTGTCTCTATTGTAGGGAGTATGTTTAAGGATATAAATATGAAGTCCAAAAATATAATATTTCTGTCCCAGTTTTTGGCTTTGTATCAGACCAGCTGCCTGCCTCATCTTTGTAGTCTTTAGTTAAAAAGAAATTAAAAAGACAAAGGAAGACAAAGAACACTAAGTCTCCTCAAACATTATTGTTTTTTTCATATTGCTGTATGACATCAGTCTTATTAGGGTGGTCTAAGAGCAGTGAAAGCATGAAAAATGATTGGATGATGGGGAGAATGAACTGTTGTTACACTTATGGTTCCCAACGCTTCAAGACTTGTGTATGACAAAGAGAACTCTTCATGACTTAACAAGACATATAGGTATTTCTTGCAGGCTAATAATTTGATGCCTATTTGAACAGATGTCCTTAAGTGTTAGTTCACTATTTATTTCGAGGTCAGACTGAGCACTGTATAAGCTAAGGGGGAGAAAGACCACCCCTGGTGGCATCCCCCATTTCTATCGTCCAAGCTCTGGTCTCCAGGTTTATATAGAACACTCCATCAGCAAAACCAAAACATTGAGCTCCTCACTTCTACCCTCTTTAGAAGGCAGTCATCTTGGACATGACTTTGGGGGTCTCACAGAATACCCAAAGCAGTTTATTCAATAATTCCTTGCAGCTACATTTGTTTTCTCCCTATTTGGAGTTCTGGTAAAAACAATGTTTTTCATCTCATTACATTTATAATAATAATGGAGCAGCCCAAGGACCATGTTTCAGCTTCTCCTATTTGTAAGTGCTCTGACTACTTTCATGGCTGACCCACCCCTAGTCTGTCCCTGAGTCTATAATATAGGAATGGATCATCTACCTTATTTTACATAGAGTAGATAGGCAGTATCTATTTCTTGAATGAATGACTCAGAACACACAATATAAAACTTATATTTCATCAACTTGCAGTCACTTGAAACATCAAGATGGTCTGTTATTCAGATCTGACCTCTTATGTTGAAAACTGGGAAGGATGTGGAATAGGCATTTCTGAGGAAAAAAGTCCTCTCTCCATCTTTATTTTTTTAATTTATTTTTTTAATTTTTTATTGTGGATAAAAATCAAAATTTTCACAATACATACCAACATTTGCAAAATGATATATAAATATATATGCATATATGTGCATTTGCTTACAAAAATGTTATTTATATATATATATATAAATATATTTTAAGAGGTGCTTAGATTACCCAAAATATTACACGGAACCCACTGGGATTCCCATGTTGCCCACCTCCCATACTTCCTACCACATCCCACACAAACATCTCCCACAAGTGTGGCCCACCACCCTCAATGGACTTACACTTCCTGGGGCCTTGCCACCAACCATAGACCACAGTTCACACCATAGACCACACTTTCTCCCACACAGTTCTGAGTGGTGTGTGCTGATTTAAAATGGCCTACATCCGTTGCCACAACAGTACTCAGGACAACCTCCAAATCCCAAAGAATTCCCTGTATTTCAACTGCTCGTCCCCTCCCTGCCCCAAAAGTGTCAAGTGGCCACTGGCTCCACCTCATTGTTATAATTTCTTCCATTGCTAGAATCACCATATGTGAACAAGAGAATACCATCAAGTCCACTCTAGTCCATAGTTCTTCCCCTAATCCTGAGGGGACTGGGATGGTGATGTCCACTCCAACTCCAAGTGAGAGAGGGCTTATATCCCATGGATATGGTGGGTGGGATGATCCTGCCTGCAGATGCAGGCCCTCTCCATTCCCTGGGATGGCCATTGCCCATTGTTGTCTCCTCGCCAGGTGACTTGGATGAGTCCATTGAGCTGTAGGGTAGGAGTTGCAGCTCCACCGAGATTCCACGCACACCTGGCACATAGGTAGGCCAGAGGCTCCAGTCTCTGGAAGTGTATACCTAAAAACTTCAGCATCACATATAGGTTTGAATAGAAGGGACTGATGAACTATGTGCAAGGAGGACTTATTTAAGTCCAATTGTGGCCTCTCTCTAAGTCAAACTCAGCATATGATTGCATTACTTTCCCCCCAATGTGGGACATGACTCCCGGGGATGAGCCTCCCTGGCAACGAGGGATTAATACCAAGTGCCAACTGGCAACACAACTGGAAAAAGACCTTGAATAAAAGGGGGAAAAGGTAAAGACAAATGAGTTCAAGTGGCTAAGAGACTTCAAAGAGAGTCAGGAGGTCATCCCAGAGGTAACTCTTACGCATACCTCAGTAGGAGCTCATAGAACATCTAAGTGCCTATCATCCCACACAGAGGGGCTCCTGAGAGCTCTGGAGACACCCAGGTCCTATATAAGTGGACTTATATAGTGGACTTATATATATAAGAGACTGATGCCTTATCAGTGGGCTTTCTTCATCTTTGAACTCTGGTTTTCTACTCTCTAGGGATTGTGACTATAATCCCTCGCTTTTGCAAGGTACAAAGAACATTAACAAAAAATATTGATTAGTCTTTTAAAATTACTTGCGAAGTAGTAAGGGCAATGTGATCCTCTTCCCAGTTTACAGAATAATGTTGCTAACTGAAGAGAGAGTCCGTGGATCAAGGTCACACATGATCCTAAGTGCCAAAGTCAGGAGGAGGGTCGGGTCTTCAGTCTCTTAGTCCTGCACTCTGTCCCCTTCATCATCTTGCCTTGCTTGTGGAAAAGCTTTAGTTCTTACCAGTCAACTAATTTAGGCATACACTGCTAGGGTTCTGTGTCAGGGAGAGGTTTGCCATACACAGCTTCTCAAGCAGATATTCTGCAACAGAGGTGGTGATTTCCCTGGAGAAGGCATCACACCATTGTCTGCGATGAGTGCTGAGTTGTTGGTTTGTCACGGGCAGGTCAGACCTGTGAGCGTGTTCTCTTCAGTTGACATTTTCTCGTCGGCAAATTACATTTCTCACAACCCCTGCTCCTGGGTAGCCTTGTCTGCAGTCTATCTGTTGAACCTGGTGGTTTAAAAAGACCCTCGGCTTTTATGCTATTTGCATTTTTCCTGGACTCTACTGTCAGAATACTTAGAAGCAAGAAGTAGAGAGTTTTGAATCTGCCCAGGTTCATGCAGAAGGTGCTTCTCTTTTTTGAACAACATCCAAAGGAAGTAGGATAGGTGCAGTTACCCAGCAAATTCACTGTTATTCCCTTAAATTATATCCATTAAAAGAAAGTCCCATTCCCTAAATGAAGCCCTTTCTCTTTTTGAAATAGCATTACAGGTTTTGTAAAAATAATTCACACTTACCATAATATTATAATTTAAGCAAAGTATAAAGTACAAAGAAGAAAGTAAAAATCATCCCAAATCCTTACCATTCGACATAAGGTTTTGGTGGACACCTGCAAAGCCCATTTCTAACCTCTCCCTTTGTGGAATTCCTTATTCTCCATGGGTGGTGCTATACTTGTTTCCATTTTATATTTATATGCCTTGCCTTATAAACTTGATGAGGGTAGAGAGGGCACCATATATCTTTGTATAGTGTCTCATATGGCATTTGATAGACTTTCAAAGAATAGTGTTGTAGCATATAGAAGTCAGAGCTATAACTTCTACTTTAAGATCCTAATTTTGGATGGAATGTGCCCTCCTTGGAGCCAACTGCAAATTGAAGGCAGTGATAGAAGACTGGGGCAGTGGATGGAGGGACAACCATACAGATTTTCCTTTGTTTCTTGCGGGTGTTTCACGGTCCCACCGGGGTGCCGCCCACAGGCGCAGCTGCTGCTGAGCTTGGGTCTGCTGACGTATCCTCATAAAGCCTAAATGGAACTCTTCACAAGGGCACTGGGTGGTGACAATCAGGATTCGGAGTTTGATCGCTGGACTTTCGCTGCCTTCAGATTCCGCTCAGTTTTAGTAATGTGTTTCTCAGCCAAAGAGCAGCGTATTAGCTCTAATACCATGTTTAAAGGGTAGGCGGCCTGTCCGGGAGGTTCCAATTGTGTAACCGCCAACAAAGTTTGAATTACAATATTAATAATAAAGTCAGTTTGCGATCTCAGTCAAAAGTGAGATGTAGGAGCAAAGCCGCATCCCAGCAGATTGCCCAGGATTTCAGCCTTTTCAGTCTGAGCACGTCTATCCACAGGGTGCACTTTGATCCAGCAGAAGGGCCTGCCATTGTTGCTAATATCCTGGACTCAGGAGACATCTAGGTATTTTCAAAATAAACTTCTTAGCACCTTGCCTGGAGGAGGCACTTTTAAATATATGGACCCCTGCCAGATAGTGCACCAGCCTGGTCATATATCTGCTGGGCACTTATCACATAGAAAAGGACTTTAAACAGATGTAGACGTCATTGTCAAAAATAAATCAACTTTACCTGTTTCAACTGCTTGAGAAGCCCTTCTTTCCTATGCTTCATTTTTTTTTCTAGCAAAATCATACCCTCTCTCCCTTCAGGATCCGGAAACAGGATATAGTCTCTCTCTCTCTCTCTCTCTTGTTTTTGAAACCCTATTCATTAATAGTTTATAGAGGATAATATTTTACCATTAAAATGTGAGAAATTAAGTTAGTTATTAAATAGTAGCAATAATGTTAAATGTTTAATATAGGAATTTTATACTAATCTCTTGCACACCACATCAGCAAATCCTTGCCCTCAGATCTTTGGATGTTGCTGGAGTAAATCTGATAGAAAGAATTTAATTTAATTCTACTTATTTTCATTATTTAAAATGTTTTAACTTTTATTTTAAAATGATTTCTGACATAAAATATTGCTAAAAGAGTGCAAAGAATTCCCATATATCTTTCACCCCGATTCTCCAAATGTTAATATTTAGAATGTTTGCTTTATCATTCTTTCTATCTACACTTTTTCTACTTACTTGTTTCTAAGTAAATTACACATATGATCCCTTGCGGAGAATTTTAGATAAGGAAAAATATATATCCTTGTACTTACAGTCATTGTGTTGTTAAATAAATAACAATAATAAAACAGTTAACACTATTAACAGCTAACATTCATTAAGTACAATGGGACAGTTAAATGCTTTATGTGTTATATCAGTCAAGATTCCACCAGATAAATTGAACCAGTAGTATACGCACATACGCACATAAAGAGAGAGATTAATTTATTGCAAGTATTGTGGGGGTTGGCTAGACAAATTTGAAATCTGTAGGGCAGGCCATCAGGAAGGGCTGGCTGGAAACTCTTCGACAAGAGCTGAAGCTTCTTTCTGCTTTCAGCATTTCTTCTTCCTCAGGGAAACCTCAGTCTGCTCTTATTGTCTTTCAAGTGACTGGATCAGGTCCACCCAGATTATTAAGGATAATCTCCTTTACTAAAAATCAGTTGGTTGTAGATGTTAATCAAGTCTACAAAATACCTTCACAGCAACACCTAGATTAGTGTCTGCTTGAATAACTTGGTACTATTGCCTAGCCACGCTGATACATAAAACTGTCCATTGCACATGTCTTATCCAGTTTATTACTCATAACCCTGTGACACGGGTTATTATCCCATTTTAAAGCTGAGGAAACTGAGGTTAAGTAATTTGCTAACTCAAATTAGTTAGTAAATGGTAGAAGTACAATTTGAGCTCATACAATCTGACTCCAGAGCCCTTTCTATTAACTTCTACACTAAACTCTCTAAGAATTAAATAACTGGCTACCAGCTTATTTGTAGCACCAAAAGGATTTAGAGGTACACATTAAAGAACTGACAAATTAGTTCAACTTGATAGGCATTAATTATGTTTACTCTGCCAGGAATGGTGCCAGGCAACGAAAATATGACACAAACCCTCCTCTTTAGAAGTCAAGCTAAGTAGAAGCAGTCAGTGAAGCATTGCTCATGCATGTATCCATGCTAAATGAGGTGGGAGGAACACTGGCCTGGGGAAAGCAGTCTTCTGATTCTGGTACTAATTTGCATCCTACCCTGGTATGGAGTTGTGCTTCCGAGGAACTCAGTCCCATGCCTGACCTGTTGAATGCATGCCTCCTCAACAAACACCTCTTTTGGCAAATGACTCAGTTCTTTTCTGACCTTCAGCTTCTTTAGCTGCAAAATAAGAGGAAATAAATACATTGATAATTGAGGCCATCATTCTAAGACATTCAAGGCAACTTGCTGGACTAAGCACTTAATATATATTACCTCATTGAGTCCTCACCATAGCACCTATGAGGTTGTCATTATTATTCCCATTTTACAGATAAGAAATCTAAGGCAAGATAATTTAATAGCTTGTTTGAGGTCACCAAACAAGATAATTTAATAGCTTGTTTGAGGTCAGGATTTGAACCCAGGCAATATGGCTCTTGAGTCCAGATTCTTAATATCCATGTGATAATTCATACTTAATTTTTTCCTTCCTTTGCATACCATTCTTGGGTACTTAACTAGGATTTAATGACTTTCAGAAAATGAATAAAGGCCTGGATTTTGCTCAGTGTTTTAAATTTTTAACCTTGGGTTTTAGCAAGGTACCTAGCTGTGTGGCACTGAATTAAAAAAAAAATAAAAAAAAGAAAAAAAAAACACGTAAAAACAAAAATCAGAGTTGGTTGGAGGTATTATCATAGGTCTAGAAAGTCCGCGTTTAAGGGAGAAAGTGGAAGAGACATAAGCTGGCAAGCTTACCTCAACAGCACCTTAGTCCTGGCGCAAGAGGAAATAGCTCAGAGATGACCACTGTGGGTCTCAGCCCGTCAGGCCCCCTGAGCATATTGAAAGCGTAATTGTGTAACATTTTGGTGTCCAGCTGTGGCCTTCACTAACATAAAACAGAACAATAAGAACAAAGACAATGGAAAATGCATTGCTTGAAGGAACACTTGGGAGGTTAGTTAACACTAAAGCTGTCAAAACTGGATGGAAAGAATTGCTGTTTGTAACATCCATTAAACTATGGGTAAAAGTGATCCTCACCCTCTGGAAATATAGGCTCCTCTGGGCATGACTACTGTGTCGATCAATTTGATTCTAATCCCTTTATTTTATGGATAAGGAAACTGAAGTCCAGAGAACAGCAGCTTGCCCAGGATTGCATACAACTCAGGAGCAGAGCTGGGGCAAGAACACAGGATTGATTTTATGTCTTCTATTTTAAAAGAAGTTTTGTTCTGAAATAATTTCAAACTTTCAGGACATTTGCAAAAAATAATACAAAACCAATACAGAGAATTCTAATATACCACTTATACCCAGATACTCAGATTTTCCATCTTTTTTTTTTCATAAAAAATTTATTAAAGTATGTCATTCGTACATGAACATACATAAACAATAAGTGTATAGTAAAAGTTGTGAATTTACAAAAAAAATGAATACCATCATACAGGATTCCCATACATCACTCCACCACCAACACCTTGCATTCTTGTGAAATGTTTGTTACAAATTATGAAAGAGCATCGTCAAAATATTACTACTAACTATAGTCCATATCTTACATTTGATGTATTTTCCCCCAACCCATCCTATTATTAATACCCTGTATTAGTATTATGTATTTGTTATAGTTCATGAGAGAACATTCCCATATTTGTTTTGTTAACCACGGTCATCTTCCACCACAGGATTCACTGTGTTTTACAGTCCCATGCACAATCCATTCAAAGTATACACTCAGTGGCTCTCATTTTCATCTCCAGGTTGTGCTGTCATCACCTCAGTCAATTTTAGAATGTTTTCCTTATGCTAAGAGGAAAAACTCCTACTCCCTTGCATTAGTCAGCCAAAGGGGTGCTGATGCAAAGTACCAGAAATCTGTTGGCTTTTATAAAGGGTATTTATTTGGGGTAAAAGCTTACAGTTACAAGGCCCTAAAGAGTCCAACTCAAGGTTACTTTCTACCAAACTCTGTTGCCATGTGTTGAAGCAAGATGGCGGGTGACATCTGGGAGGGTTCAGCCTTCCTCTTTCTTCTTAAGGCTCCATGGGTCCAACTTCTTCCGATTTCAGCTGTAGGCTGGCATAAAGCTCACCTCTCTTCCTGGGGCTCGTTTCTTCTGATCTCAGCTGTAAACTATCAGGCTCATCTCTCTTCCCGGGGCAGCAGGATCCTCTGTGTATCATCTCTGTATGTCTAATTCCGTGTGAGAATGTGTTTTATCAGCCCAAGGGGACTGGGACTCAACACTGAGTTGTACTCTAATAATGTGGTTGAATCAAAGCCCTAATCTTAACATAATTTAATCAGACATCTCAACTGAATCTAATACAGTCAAAGGGTATTATGCCCAGAGAAATAGACTAGTTTACAAACATAATCAGCATCTCTTTTTGGAATTCATAAATAATATCACACTGCCACACTCCTATACCTTTCTATTGTTGACCCTTAGAATTGATATATCTTCTTTGCCATTGCTGCAAAGATATTACAATATTACTGTTAAGTATCATCCATAAGTTATATTAGTTGTAATTTTCCCATCTATCACCACATTCTTAACACTCTGTAAAAGAAGAACATTCTTATATTATACTATTAATCAAAATCTTCATCCACTACCAAAATCACTGTGTTATTCAGTCCCTAGATTATCCTCTAGCTTCCTTTCAACTGACAGTTATGACCATAGACTAACCCTTTTCAGCCATAATCATATTTATAAATCATCATAAAGTGTAGCGTTAATTATACTCACTATAATATGTTACCATCAACTCTATTAATTTCCACACTTTTATAATAAACCTTATTAAAATTTTTACATACAATAAGCATCAGCACTCATTCTCAACCAACATTCTATCTCCTAGTAACCTATATTCTAGAATTTACCTCCATGAATTTACTCATTGTATTTAGTTCATATTGGTGAGACCATACAATATTTGATAAGGGTTTGCTATCCAGATTTTCCATCTTTTAACGTTTCGCCACATTTGTTATATAATTCTATCTATCTATCTATCCGTCCATCCATCCATCTCCATCATCTATCTAATCTCTATCATCTATCTATCATCTATCTATCTATCTAATATATCATAATTTGCCTGTTTTCTAAACATCTGTAAATAGGTTGCATACATCATGCTCCCTTGTGCCTCCAATTTTGAAGGAGGCAATAAATATAGTTTTTGGGAAAGTCCTATAGTTGCTACAGCTTCAGTTTCTCCATCTGTATGTTTTAAGAGATAGGATAAGATCAGAAATGTCATATACATGGCACTGTTGTGGTCACTGTCTCTAACAGGTCACATGCCAAACACCATGAAATGATTATGGTAAATATGTAATAATAATGTGTTGAATATGAGTTTTAGTTATATGCTAGGTATTCTGATAAGCAGTTCACATTTATTATTTCATTTGATTTTCACAGCCAAACTATGAGGTAGATTTTATTATCCTCATTTCCAAACAAGAGAAGTGGTTTGAGGGATTTAGTAACTTGCTCAAGGTTGCACTGTCAGAGAATAGTGAAACAGGCTTTGATCCTAGGAATTCTAACCCTGAAACTCATATTCACAAATGCTACACTATACTGCTAGCATAGCTATGAACTTCTGCAGTTCTCTCCCTGTACCCAGCAGGAATCAGGCACAGATTTTATCCCAATAAACTCCAAAATGACCTCACAATCTTTCTCATCATGCTACTTCAGGCATCTACTACCAATCAATCAGATCAGAGTGGGCATATGAAATAAACCTGGATTAGATGATCTCTAAGGACCTTCTGGCACTAAGATTCAAGTGTGTGATTTTAAGAATTGAAGGATGGTATTAGACAATAAGTTTTACAAAAACTGGATTATAGGGCATTTGGGCTGGCTTAGCTGGGATCATGGACATTGTTATTTCTTGGCTTGAGTTTGAGCTTCTGTGCTTACAGTAAGTGGGAGGGCTCCAAACTGGTGGATGTGGTCATCGGAAACTTTGTGATATCACTCAGATAGAATTGCTGTGGGGTCTAGGTGACATAGGATGTCATGTGGGAGAAAGCTATTAGAAACTCAGCACCACCAAGGGCATCTTGGCAAGGTAGTTAACCCCTCTGTGCCCCAGTTTCCTCCCATATAGAAATGGAATAATCTTAGTATGTACCTCATAGGGTTGTTGTACAAATTAAATGAGTCAATACATACAAATCACTTAAGACAGTACCTGACACATAATAAACACTATATGAATATTTGTTAATTTATTGCTTTATAAATCTTTTAAAGTTTCCTATTCTAATCTAGTTAAAAAGAACTCTAATTATGGGCCAATTCTGTATCTAATGAGACCCATGAGATAATTCTCAGTTCCTTCATTTGTCAAACTGAATATTGTTACATTTGATATTTGGAGGATGGGGTGGTAGGTTCACAGGGAGTTGAAAGGAGAACACTTTAGCAAGCCTGGCCTATCCCTAAACTGGATGCCCATCACCCAGCTTTGCCTTTTCATTTTTTAAAATGTATTCCTCCTACCTGGAATGCCACCCCTTTCTATCTGCATATTTTGATGTTGGGGGGATGTCTATAGATTTAATCTTGTGTACCTTCTCAGAATGTGCCTTTGAACCCTGATTTGAGAAGGATTTTGTGGCCATATTTGGGCTCAGAAGGAAACAGTGGCATTATGCAGTAAGTGATGTCTGCCATCAGTGTAGAAGGGGGAATGGCTGCGTGCTGGCCCACATGGCTGACTATATAATCTGGGATTTGGGAGGCCCAGTGCAAAATGAAAATGTAGACCCCTTTGTTCAAAAGCATAGAAAAAAGAGCCATTAAAGGTCCTCCACTATAAAGCTTATTGTTTTCCTCCATGGGTTCTCTTTCTCTCTTCCTCTCTCTCTCTCGACTCTCTCTCAATTTGTCTTGGTAATTTTTATTTGCTATTTAATGTTTTTCCAAGTAAAGAAAAGTTTAAATTTGTAATTATCACCATGAATTTTACCATCCATCTATATATTGTTTAATGTAAATTTTAATGCAAATAGAAGAGCATTTAACTTGTATGCAGAAGCACCAAAATTACAGTGTTTTATAGCATAGATATATAGATATAGGTATAGATATATACAATCTACACAAAACTAAATAAACAGTTTTTATTTTACTTCTTGATATGTACACATTCTATCAACACTTTTTACCTTTAGCTTATTGATGACTATCAGGAAGACCTGGATGGTAAAGAAATTATGGGTTGCCCTATCCTTTCCTTTTCTTCTATATCATCATTTTCAGCATGACTGATTGGCTCATATAGGAAAATAACACAAATAAAAAAGCATATGATAGGGTCCATTGGTTGTTCATGTTTCTTAGCATGCCATTGCCTTTTTTCTGTGTTTAAAGTAAGTTCTGTTTCAAACAGAAGAAAACATGGCCTCTCGGGGCTGTCTGTTTACTCACTCGTGGTCATAACTTGCTTACTTTGTACTCACTTCGAGTCTTGCCAAACTCCCATATATTGTGGGTGTATTGGGATTCTGTGCTCATGGGACATCACGAATGCGTCCCATGTGACTGGGATGGTGAGGAATCCAGGAGGACATGTATATTGTGTGTGTGTCTCCTGTGCTCACACACATGCTCCATTGTCTCAGCAGACTTCACTTAAACACAAGTTCAAAGATAAAATTATTAAGACTTTTGAGAAAGCAACAGAAGAACATTAAGCCAGGGCCCTTCTGAGTGCATGGCCCTGTGCTAATGCATAGGTCACACGTCCATGAAGCTAAGCCCTGCTTGCCAGATATTTGCTCGTCATATCCTGTCTCTCCATTACAGGAGCCTACGGCCAGCTCCCTCTGAGAAGACTTTCTTCACTGTTGCAGCCCACCCTGGTCACTGCCCCCATGCATTTCTGTGAGCTCACCTTTATTTGCCTGCTGTATTCCCTAAACTGCCTTTTGTGATTAGTTGTCACTCCCCATGTGTTCTTTCTCCCCTCAACATTGTAAGCTTCTGGAGGACAGGATCAGAGTAATAGCTCCATTTATCCTCAGCAAGGTTGGTCTTGCTGAGGTTCCAATCACAATTCTATTAACTCCTGGGGCTGGGGGGTTAAAATACAATACTTGGTAGCTATTATTGTTATTGCTAGTATTATTATTCCCACAGGAGAGCTCAGGTCCTTAAGTCAGGTTGCCAAGGTTCAAATTGTTACTGTTAGCTGTGACCTAGAACCTCATACTTAACCTTTTTTTTTTTCTTTTTAAATAAACTTTATTTTTAGAGCAGTTATAGGTTTACAGATACTTAGTCTTTTTAAGTCTATATCTTCCTTATATTTTGTTATAAGAATTAAGTGACCTCTAAAATTTAACAGTGCCTGTTATAATAAATAAATCTTAGCTATTTTTATTATTTTATTACTATTATTATCCATAGTAGTTTTAATCTTTAAAGTACCATTGTCCCCATTTTTTTTTTTAGAATATTTTCTTTATTTGTTTGAAAAAACTTTTTTTCTTTATTTTTAAAGAAGCTTTAGATTGCATAAAAGTTACGTTGAAATTATAGGGCATATGGGAATCCCTTATATTTTTTATGTAACATTTATGTAATCTAAAGCTTCTTTAAAAATAAAAAAAAAGTTAATTATATAAAAAAAAAGAAAATATAGGGGATTCCCATATACCGTCCCCCCCATAATTTTCCCCATTAACAGCATCTTTATTAGTATGGTACATTTGTTACAATTGGTGGACACATATTGAAGCATTGCTACTAACCATGGTCTGTAGTCCACATTATGGTTTACACTTTGCACTGCACAATTTTATAGGTTTTGACAAAATGTTTAATGACTTTTATCTGTCATTGCAATATCATGCAGAATAGTTTCCCCAAAATGCCCATGTTACATCTATTCTTCCCTCACCCTCTCCTCGAACCTCTGGTAGCCACTGTCTTTATATTAATGTTACAAGTTCTTTCATTACTAGAATAATAATATTTCTACTTCAGTCCGCAGTTGCATTCCCATCTTATGTTTGTTCATTCCTCAGTCTTGAGGATTTGGGGATGGTGGTGCCTGCTCTGCTTCCAGTTGAGAGGGGGCTTAGTTCCCATGGGGCAGGTGGATAGAACTGTCCTGCTTGTGCTTGTAGATATGCACTTTTTTGGGGGGATGGGCATTGTCCATCATCATCCTTTTGTTCGTTGTTCTGGGTGTGTCCAATGAACTGGAGAGTAGGTGTTGTCTGCAACTCTTCTGAGATTCCGAGCTCAACCCGCATATGAACAGCCAGAAGATTCAAGTTTCTGTGTCCCCATTTTCAAGATGGGAATATGAGAGATAACACTTGAAATGTGGCTAGTCTGAACTGAGATGTACTGTAACTATAAAAATATGCACTGAATTTTGAAGGCATGTAAAAATTTCACAAATATTTTCATATTGATCACATGCTGAAATGATAATATCTTGGACATTTTGGGTTAAAGTATATTATTAAAATTATATATGTTTCTTTTTACTTTTTAAAATGTGGCTTCTAGAAAATTTAAAATCACTAATGTGGTTTGCATTATATTTCTACCAGACAGTACTGCTCTAGAGGATGTGATTGTGGGGGCTGACAGTTGGGAATTTAGCCATCTTTAAGAACATATCTTTAAGAACACACACTGAGCGAGCTAATAAAGCTCTTCGAATTCCTTGTTCATCATAATCTTTAAGATTTAATTTTAATGATCCCAGGAGGGAACTTTGGATTTTACCATCAATGTAAAAAAAATTCTTTAGGCTGGTAATTGGTTTGCATCTCAGATGAACCTAATTCTCCTTGACAGGAAGCTGAGACGCTTTCTCCTCCTCCCTGTGGTATTGATTGCCTAAGGAAGCACACAAACTTTAGAATGGGAGATTTGAATCTCAGCCTCCCCCACTAGGTGTGTGACTTCAGGTAAATTATTTAGTCTTTGGGGATCTCAATTTCCTTATCTCTAAAAGGCAAAATAATATCTACTGAGCTGGCTATATTTACCTTTCTGGATATCTCTTTATCCTTCTCTACTTTGTTCTGTGTTATGGAAGGATGACCTATGAACTACTTCAATGGACACCCTTGCTCACTGGTTTCAGATTGGATTTGGGAAGCGGGAGGGCACCCACAGGAAATCAGAATTTTGGGGAGGACGTATGTGGACAGATATTTGTATTCCATGTAAGTGTTCACAAAGAGCACCCACTGTGGATGAGGCCCTCAGTAGCCATGTGTATAGGATACCCATTCAGTGGATGCCTCTGGTCTTGCTCAGTGGGCTCCAGTACAAAGTGTCCATGCAGGCACTGAGGGATTATTATTCATGGGCTTCACAACTTGGACTTCCCCTCAAAAAGGTTAAGTGCCCAACTTGCCCACAGCAGAGGTTAATGCTAAACTCATACCTGGAGGTCACTATTTCCTAGAGGGAACATATGGCCACTTGGTGACTGGTTGATTATGTTGGACCTCTTCCTTCATGACGGGATGGGTAAAGAAACTTTCTACTCATAGGATAGAGATATATTTCATGTATGCATTTGCCTTTCCTGCACCCTACTTTTCTGCCACTACTACCATTTGCATCCTTACAGGTTGCCTTATCCATTGCCGTGGTATCTCCATATCATCTCTGACCAGGGGACACATTTTATAGCAAAGGGTGTGCCATAGTCAGCTCATGCCCCTGGAATTCATTGGTCTTATCATTTGCCTCATCAGTTAGAATCAGTACTTAATAGAATAGTGGAATGCCATGCCAAAGACTTAGTTATGAAGCTAGCAGGAAGACAACATTCCACAAGTTTGGAGTGCAGACTGATATGATGTGTATATATGTCTTAAACTAATAGCCAGGATATGGTGCCGTCCCTTAGAGCCAGGATGCCCAGGTATGGGAATCGAGGGTAGAGATGGAGTGGCCTGTCTCACAATTACACCAAATAACCCCACTGGGAGTATGTCTGCTTCTTGTCCTGCCACTTGGGGCTCATTTGGAGATCCTCATGCTCAAAGAAGGAATGCTTCCAGAAGGGCCATAGTCATGGTTTCAGTGACTTGAAAGTTAAAATTTCCCCTGGCTATTTTGAGCATCTCCTGATGTTGCTGAAAGAGTCACTGTGCTCTGTGGGGAGATTGGTTTTGATTTTCAGGGGGGATGGGGTTGTTGATACACAAAGTGGGCAAGGAGGACTATGTCTGGAACTCAAAGGATTCACTGTAGTGCCTCTTGGTACCAATCTTGACTAGTAGTCCTGGTTGATGGACAACTGCAGCAACACAATAAAGACAAAATCTCCAAGAACCCGGTCCTTCAGGAATAAAGATATTGGCTGCCTTATTAATAAATATACCAGCCAGCTGAGGAGCAGGGAGAAAATAAGGGGAGCATGGAATGGTGGTGGAGGAAGGCTGTTATGCTTATCAACTTAGGCCTTGTGATCAAATGCAGAAGCTTCAGGGACTGTAACAGTTATATTTCATGCTAATTAATTATCCCTATAGCCATTTGGCATTGTTTATGAATTCCAAAAATAAAATATTGGATTATGCTTGTAAACTGGTCTGTTCCTTTGGGCGTGATTAAATTATGATTAGGGCTTTGATTGGACCACGTCTGTAGGACGTTGAGTTCCTGCCCCTTGGTGGGTGGAGACTCAGAGATAAAACTACATGGCAGAGCAGAGGAGTTGTAGGAGTTTTGAGTTGGAGTTTTAATGCTGGAGCCCAGGGAAGTAAGCACACAGAGGAGCTTGGTCATGAGGAAGGAGAGAAGGCCCCAGGAAAAGAGATGAGTCTACAGCTGGCCTTGTGGAGAGAGGCAAAGCCTAGAGTGCCTCATAGTCTACAGATGGCCTTGTGGAGAAAGCAGAGGAGCTGAGCCCAGACACAAGCAAGCCCCAGGAAGAGAGGAACCCAGGAAGCCTGAAACCTCGCAGATGTCGGCAGCCATCTTACTCCAGCACATGGCCACAGACTTGGGTGAAAGAAGTAACTTACACTTTATGGCCTGGTACCTGTAAGCTTCTACCCCAAATAAATACCCTTTATAAAGGCCAACAGATTTCTGGTATTTTGCATCAGTACCCCTTTGGCTGACTAATACAATACCCTTCCCCATTTAACTCTGATACCTTTTTTTTTTTTTTTTCTCTCTGTTTCCACTTCTTTTTTTTATTTTTATATATATATATATATATATATAAATATATTTTAAGAGGTGCTTAGATTACCGAAAATATTACACAGAACCCCCTGGGATTCCCATGTTGCCCACCCCCCACACCTCCCACCACGTCCCACACAAACATATCTTTTATGATAATGCACTGGTGGTTGATGATGTTTTCGGTTTCAGCATTCCACACTGATTTGGCATCTTTTCAGCTGGATAAAAGATAAGAGTAGATGATGAAGGACAAGAAGTAGTAGACTGTGATGGGTATCTTCTGTTTTCCCCTTCAGCTCCACTTTTCACCCTTTTTCACCCTGCTCTGTGCCCCAGGAGGCTCACTTATATGGATTATTTCAATGGAATACCTTGCCGTCTCGTTTCAGATGAGTTCAGTCAATGTGGGTAGGGAGAGAGAAGAGGCACATGCAGGGATCAGAGGGCTGGTGGACTGTGAGTTCAAGGATTTGTTCCCCTGGTTCTCTCCCTACCACATCACAAGGGTTGGCTGCTTCACACTATGGAAAGCCACAGTTTCTGTCACCATTTGCTACTCTTTCTGAGTTCCTGAGTACTATTGCTAGCCTCAGCTTACTGAAGCTTTCATTGTGGACGACATTAAATTCTGCTGCAACCCTGATGTTCCTGCCTTGCTGGGTTGTTGTGAGGTTTGGAGATAATGAATGCAGATCACTCAGCACTAACACCCACACTCGAAATGGTAGTTTTCTCCCTCCCAAATCCTTTTAAATTCTAAGTTCAAATGATTGCTAAATATCTACCATTAATTTAGGAAATAAATGAGATGATATATATGAAAGTGCTTGGTAGAGCAAATCACTATATAAATGCAAAGTATAGTTGTATTAGACTCCTGGAACTTTAATTTTATTATAAAAAAAAAAATGCAATCATGTCTGTCTTGATGTAGTCAGATGCCGTTATGTTTTTCTCAGAAATGGAGTAGGGCAGAACTTTCAACTGCAGATTTCCATGCAAATCTCATTGAATTAAAAACTGTACATTTTCTTCAGGCTTCAGGTTTTGTGTTTAGATTTCCCATTCCCATTTCCTTCTCTTTCTAGCACAACGAAGCATGAGTATCAAGATGAACAGACGGAGAGGTAATTGCTTCTCTGTCTCATCATAGAAAAAACCAAAAAGCAATGAAAAACAGCCTCTTGAAATGTGGAGGAATCTATTAAGTCTGCACTGTGGATTTCCATATTACCTTCTGACACAAGAAGGGAAATGGTGAAGCTGGGTGAACAGGCGTTGATTTCCCTTCTGTTCTAGAACTTTACCTACTGTAAATCAAACTTATTAGGAGGACTTGAGAGAGGGGAGTGAAGGGAGGAGGGAGAACTGGGCCATGGCATAGACCTCACTTTTACATTTACATGTGGTAAGTGACCGTTAGGATATCTCTTTCTCTGTATTTCCATTTGTTTTAACAGATTAGTGAAATTCACTACTTTTTGCTGTACTATGCTGTTTTATAGTCCTTCCAAATGAAGAAATCATTTGAGCAAAGAAATTTAGGACTTGTTCATTAAAGTCTGGCTACGGCATAGTCCTTCTCAGTGTTTAAGAATATGAATTCTAGAAACATAGAGCCAAGTTATCTCAGTCTCAGTTTCCTTCTCTGTAAAATGGAGCTAATAATTATATCTTGTTGTAACAATCAAGTGAAACAATTACTGAATAAGCCTTTTATAAAATGTCAAGTGCTGTACTGATTTATTATTTCTAAGCTAACAATCTATCATAAGTGAATTTGACTTTCATCAAATCTGTTCAGTCTTGCAATAAAGACCAAGAAACACTTAGTAATTGAATAAGGAATATGATGACATTGTCTACAAAAGCAAGTTTTCTGATTAAATGAGATAACACATTTCTAGACCCTTAATTAGAATAGTGCCTTGCGTATAGTAAAGTCTTATTAAATGTTCGTTTCCTTCTTTAACACAGCATTGAAAAAGCAGATTTTTCCATTTTAAAGGGAGATTCCCCATTCCAAGACATTTCCCCCGTGAAGAGAGAGAGAGTATTTCAATTGCAAGGCAACAGATGTTAGTAAAAATAAGCCACACATGATAAGGTTTCTTTCATTTGCATTACCTTGTCTGACTCTCATAGCACTTGTATGAAGACGGCAGAAGAGCTTCTATTATTATTATCCTAATATTTCCAAGAAGGGAACCAAGGTTCTGAACAAAGTTATTGACTCTCCAAACTCATATGTCTAGACTTCCTGATACTAAGTATGACACTTTCCCCAAAACATTTGAAGACAAACAGAGAGAATAGCTTTTGGCCTAGGAAATGCAATGGTCTTGCTTGGCTCAGGAGTTCCTTCTTCCCAGGATCCTGATGATTCATATTGGTGATTCTGGAGTTGAGGGGCTAACTGAACCTGTGGCAATGGTGCTCTGAGGAAGGGGAGGTTGTTCAAGCAGGGATCTAAGAGAATGGGAGTGACACGGTAGTGGGAGAGGAGGTGGGATTACAGAATGGGGCCTGGGTGTGACTGAATTGACCAGTGGGACAGAAGAGGTAGGAGGGTAGAGTACAAAATTCCTACCACATCATCATTACCTGGTCAGAAGTGGATTCAGGATCCACTCACAGCTGCTCCACAAAGCATTTGAAACATTCCTCAAGAATGTCTTATGGAATTGAATAACTGTAGACCTCAGCAGGCATCCTTATCATCCTTGCATTTTTCTAAATTCAAACCACTAGGTACTTTGGTAAGCAAGAACTTTATTTATTTAACAAATGCTTGAAATGTGGAGGAACCTATTGAGTCTGCACTGTGGCTTTCCATATTGCCTTCTGACACAGGAAGGAGAATGGTGAAGCAAGGCTGTGTGCCTAACGCCCTCCCAGTGCTTACAAATAATGATGTATTTATTCCTCATAATGATCCTTGAGGTAGTTACTATAAGTTCACCATCCTTTATTTGCAACTCTGAATTTCAAGAGATTCTGAAAAAAAAAACAACAACAAAAAAAAACCCTAATTTTTCTGAAAGCTTAGTACAAATTCATTTGGTGGCAAAACCTGATCTGGGCTGACGTGAATCTCCCTATTGTCTTTATTTATCCCACATAGTGTTAATAATCACACGTTTTGCTACAAAACACATTAGTATATTTGGCTTTGGAGTCTTATCCAAGACCCTGCTGGGAATGGTACATAATATGGAGTATAACCTCACACCTTTTGAAAATTCAACACATTCTGAGTTTAGAAAAACACCTGGCCCTGAGGATTTTGAATTAGGGATTGTGGAACATATATTATTATCCTAATTTAACAGATGAAAAAATTGAGGGAAAGAGATTAACTATTTGGTATAGGGTTACACTGTAGCATTCCTGGGATTCCTACCTAGGGTGTCTGGCTTGAGGGTCTGTGCTTTTGTTTTTGTTTTTGTCTGTTCCTCACCCCCCACCATGGCTCCCTCATCTGTTTGCTTGCTGTTTTTTTGCTCGTTGTTTTTTGCTTGTTGTCTGTTTTTTCTTTAGGAGGCTCCAGGAACCGAACCTGGGACCTCCCATGTGGGAGGCGGGTGCCCAACTGCTTGAGCCACATCTGTTCCCCTGGGGGTCTGTGCTTTTAACCAACACATATGCCTGATCCCTGCCATACAGTGCCCTCCTGACAAGGCCAGTCACATTAAAACACTGCCATTTGTTGCTCTGCCCTGATACTCTCTGTGTACTTGATACCGCGTAAGTTCAGAGACCCATTTATCTCCATTTCTATCACCTCCACTTTAGTTCTGCCATTATATCTTGCCTTTACCAATTTGTTTATCACCATGCAGGTAGGATGATCTTTTTGAAGTGCAAATCTGATTCATATCACACCTTCTCTACCAACCTCTGCTTCAATGCCTTCCCATTGCTTTTATGAAAATAACCCACATCCTCTACTTGACATGGTTCAACCCTGACTGTCTCTCCAGCCTCAACTCACTACAAGGCTTTCTGTGCTCCAGGCACTCTCACCTTCTTTTACTTCCTTCATTATATTTTGGCCCCTCTTACCACAGGGCCTTTGTACGTGTTGTCCCCTCTGCCAGTGTGGCAGTTTGAGATTATTTATGAATATAAAAAGAGATTGTTGGGAAACGGATGTGGCTCAAGAGGTTTGGCGTCCATCTACCATATGGAGATACCGGGGTTCGATCCCCGGTACCTCCCGGTAAAAAAAAAAAAAAAAAAAAAAAAGAGATTGTTTGCAAACTAATCTATTCCTCTGAGTGTGATACCCTTTGAATGCATTAGAGTCAGCTGACATGTCTTGATTAAATTACCTGTTAAGATTGGGGCTTTGATTTGACCACATCAGTAGGGAGTGACTCAGGATTGAGTCCCTGCCCCTTTGGTGGTCTTCTTCTCACTCAAGAAGACACAGAAAGAGGAGAGAGCTCTGTCATGTTTGATCCTGGGACCCTGGGGAGAGATGAGCCATTTGCCTGATAGTTTGTAGCTGAGAAGGCCTGGAAAAAAAATGAACCCTATGCCAGAAACTGATATAGGAAGCCCTGAGAGACCAGGCAGAGATTGCCCGCCATCTTGCTTCAACATGTGGCAGCTGACTTTGATGAGGAAGTACCTCTTATGGTCCCTTGAGTTGGACTTTCCACAGCCTTGGGACTGTAAGCTTTTACCCCAAATAAATACCCTTTATAAAAGCCAACAGATTTATGGTACTTTGCATCAGTACCCCTTTGGCAGACTAATACAGCCAGTAATACTCTTCTCCTCCTTATCCAGTCCTCCTGCCCCTGTCTTGTCCTAGTTATCTCCTACTTGCTTTTCAGATCCCAGCTCAAAGTTGCTTCTCCCAGAATGTCTTTTAAATTCATAACGACACATTTGTTTGTGTGGTTATTACATGAATGTCTGTCTTCCCTGCTATGCTGTGAACTCCATAAGACAGAAATTATTTCCATTTTTGCTCACTGTTTTACTCTATTTCCTTAGTGCTCATCATATAGTAAGGGCTAAAAAATTTTTTTTAAAATAAAATAAAAGAATGGCCTATTGGGCAGAATGCAAGATTTATTTCTTTCCTTGAGACAGCTGCAGGGGCTTAGGAGATTTATATATTTGGTCACAGGCAGAACTAGCCTTCTTGGATATCCCAAAACTTGGATTTTCAGATGTTCTATAAAAGTTATTGACCACCGGGACATTTACTTCCAGAATGACAATTTCTAAGGCACCTCTTTTTCTGTTCCTGCTGACATAGAAGGGGCAGTTGAAATCGGCAGCAGTAGAGAGAAAATACACTGTTTTTCTGGAAACTCACACAGCAAACCAAGCTATGGTAGGTGCTTGGCTGATGACAGCCCTCACGTTGAGTGGTACTGTGAAAGTAGCAAGGGCCTCTATCTGTCTGACCATCTCTGAGCATTGTGCTGAGCTCAGCAAACTGAGGTTCTTTGGAGGGAGTAGTGCTGCCTTTTAACTTTTTAAAACATGTCTGCTTGTGGGATTATGCTCTAGGCCTCTAGAAACCTGTCCCATAAAACTCACTATATATTTGACGTGATCGGCTTTTCCAATATGTTGTCCCAAGTGCCCTCTTTTCTCTACAGTTCATTCCCTGTAATGAAAAGGAAAAACATTTTTATTTACAGGTTTGTTGAATGCAGTAATTTGTTATTTGGGGAAATTGCTTCGAGTAATCTCACCTCATTGGTTTCCAACAAAGCCTCTCAGATTGTCATCTGACAAATTGAAAATTAAATGTGGTATAAAAGCTATTAACTAAACCTGACTGTCTGGTAAAGGGGCATTAGGTTAACAGAATTACTGGGTGTTATTTGCTTGCACTTTTTTCATAGGTATTGAAAACATTTCTTCTCCAAGAATGTCTTTCAAGGAACCATGCTCATCCTATTTTATTTCTTATAATGTCATTTTCTTCAAATTTGTGTTTTCTTTTGTATAATTAGAGATATTAAGCCAACATGTTAGCTAAAGGAACTCATCTCCTACACGATCACCAAATGGCTCCACCTTTCCCCTTGACCTGCTTTTCCTCTTACGCTCCCAGCCATCTTTCAGTGAAATTCTCTCTTTTTCTTGAAAGGATCCAGCCAGTTCCTCTGGTCCCTTAACCTTAGCATCTTCTTTATCATGTCTCCCCTTGGTTTGCCACATCCAGTCAATTTCCCAGAATTTCTGCTTCTTCCTCCTCATTCCTTATCATGTCCCTGAATATTATTACATTCCAACTCCTTTTTTGAAGTTATTTATTTGACAAATATTTAAAGAGCATTTATTATATACATGTCCCTTTATAGTGGGTGAGGGAATGAGGGCAGTGCTTAAGGGGTGACAGAGCTTTGTGATAGAAGATAGATATGCGACACCTGTTTGGGTGCAATGGTGCACAGTGGTTTTGAGCACAGATTCTGGTCCATAATACTTGGATTCAGATCTTGACAGTCCATCTACCATCTGTTTGCTCTTACCTCTTGATGCCTCTGTTTCCTTATCTCTAAAAATGGGACAATGAGCTTACTTGGATGTTAGGGAATTTAATAAATTACTACATATGAAGTGTGCATAACAGTGTCTGGAAAATAGAACACTCAATTATAAATACTTATCGTTTTAGGCTCCAATCCCAGTTCTGCCACTCTCTCAAAGCCTTGAATCTCTGGTTTCATGAGGCAATGTAGACAGAAAAAAGAACACAAAATTTGGAGCCAGAGGGCCTGGTTCAAATTTCATCATTTACTGTGTGACTTGAGACAAGTTAAACTTCTTGGAGCCTCAGTGTTCATCTCTTTTAAAAAGCATCTATTCTTAGAAGTTACCCAAATGCCAGCTTACTTTCCACCTACCTGCAGCTTCCCATCCTCACCTGGTGTCTTAGTTTGCCAGGTCTGCTTTGACAAATACCACACAGTGGGTTGGCTTAAACAACAGGAATTTATTGCCTCACAGTTGTGAAGGCCAGAAGGCCACAAGGTGTCCACAGGCTGTGCTTTCTCCTGGAGTCTGTAGCTTTCTGGTGCTGGCTTGTTGCAAAGCTTGGGGTTCCTTGGCTTGCATCTGTACCTCTGTCACATGGCTTCTCCTTCCAGTCTCTATTTCTCCTGCTCAGTCATCTGTGTGTTTCGGTCTAGATTTCCACTCCTTATATGGACTTTGGCCATATGGATTAAGGTCCACCCTGATGCAGTTTGGCCTCATCTAAATAGGATCTTCCATGAGCCTTCTCACAAATGAATCCACATTTTAACTAATAATAACATCTTCAAGGTCTTGTTTACAAATGGATTCACACCCACAGGAATATGGATTAAAACTTGAATATGTCCTTTGTGGGTGGCATGATTCAATCCCCAACACCTGGCCAGGCCACTTCAGCTGCTGCTTTACTGACCACAGTTGCTTCTTCCTTCCCCATGATGATTCTTTACAAATTTACAAAGTACTTTGCATATTCACTGTGTAATTTAATCCACTTAACTGTGTGACGCACCTGGACAGTATTCTCATTTCTATTTCATGAATATGGAAACTGACAACCATAGAGACAACTAAACTGGTCCAAGCTGGCCCAGATACAAACTATGAAGATGGAACTTAAACTAGGTTCAACACAAGCCTATGAGCTCAATTTTTAATTTTTCTTTGCCTTTCACTTTTCTTAGATCCCCCTGTGGGTTCCATCAAATCCAAGTCTCCTGAGGAGATAACTGCCTGCCCCTGACTCATGCTGTACTGAGTCAGAAGGTAAGAATTACAAGTAACTGACCTCCAGCCTTTGAATGTATCCCCTCAGCTCCTAAATTGTCTATGATTTTGCGCTTTTGTCTTCACTGTTTTATGATCTGCTTTTTTTCCTTCTCACATTTTTCCATTTCTTTATATTTATTCTACAGCATTATTTATACTGTAGTACTTTTCAACCATTCCAACCCTTGTATGCTGTGCACGGTAATTCAGTTCAGCAGATGAGTGTCACCAACACTCTGAATAAAGAAGGGATGGCTTCCTGCCATGGCAATATCTATTTCACCAGTGTGGCCTGAGAAAAGGTGAAGAGGTGAAGCCATTCTGTGTGCACCGCTGTTTTTAAGACATTGGAGTCTGGAGTTGGTTTATATCAGTTGTGTAATCTTGGGGATGTTACCCAACTTCTCTGAGCCTCAGATTTCTTCTGTGTAAAGTGGGGCTAGTTAAGATAACAAACATAATTTTATACAAATATAAATATATTAATATATAAAATTATATACAAATTTAAACATAAATATAAATGTGATTATAACATGTCTGTTGGGCAGATGGACTAAGATTATGCATGTAATAAGCATAATACCTAACATGAAGCAAAGACCCAGTCCTGGCAGAGGACTCTTGCTACTGCTGCTGTTTATCTCTTTCTCCTCTTTCTCTGGGATCTGGGTCGGGAAGGTCTGGGTGGCGATGACAGCCCTCAGCGCGCTATCTGCATTGAGCACACTGTGAGTGTCTCATAAATGTTGCAGAGCATCGGGAACAGACATGCTCTTGATGCTAAAAGACTGTGACAGATAAATGGAGGGTGTAGGGCAAAGATGTCTTTAAAAGCAGGCAAATAAACATACACCCAAATAAAATATTTAACTGTTTGCTACTGCACTTAGGCAGGTTTCAGAGGATGGGAGACTGATGCCAGAGAGCCCATAAAAGAAATACACCTTGACAAGATGGTGGGTTGACATGCATTTTTGCTTCAGCCAGCTAGTTGTTCAGTTCCTACTAATGTTATTTTACCTTTGGTTATTTCTGGGCCCAGCACTGACATTTCAAAAGATTTGATCACTTATGTGATAAATTCTTTAAATTTAAGCTGTATTGTTTTGGGTGAAGGCATGATGACTTTGAAAGCCATACCAGGGTCTGTATGGAAATTATGCCTGTATACAGTTCTTTTTTTTTTTTTTTTTTTTTTTATCACTATTGGCCTGTATTCATTTATTTAAAAGTTATTTATCTTCCAGTGTGTCAGCTAAATGAATGGTTATTACTCAAAAGGTCATGCTTGAGTTTTCTCTGATGTGATTAGTTTTATTGGTTTATTATTATTTCTCAGACATTATTTTTTGAGTTTGTTACTATTGATTGTTTTGGAAATTGATTTAGTAGAGACTAATTTTGTGAAGGATGGCAGTTTTTAACCCACTGAGAAGGGGATTGTGGGGCTTCCAAATTACATCAGAGTCAGTTATTATAGTAAAGCTTTACTTTTCATTGGAAGGTCTTCATCGGTGTTTTATTATTTGCCAAGCTTATATACATTTCATATTTCTCTTTCTTGGAAAGGTGAAATTATAAGTAGACACAGATCATGTGTAGGCATTTCAGTTGTTCAAGATTTTAGTATGCTGTCCTCCACTCTCCTGTCCATACAACTAAATAAGATTAATTTCCTTATAGGTGTGAAATTTTATAATACTATTCCTTTCTCTGATTTCAAAGGCCATGTAACAGTGGATGGGGGATGGCAGTGGAGACTCTTTAGGTTGATAGGGGAGATTCTGGGATTCTAGTCCAGCTCCTAAATTGTGTTGTAAACTTGTGCCTTCTCCTTAGCTTCTTTGATCTTTATCTTTCCAATTTTTTCAAATAATAATTGCTCTGCCTATCTCTCAGAGGTATTACAAGAAGCAAATTATATGTGCAAAAGCAGTGTTCTGAAAATGCACAGAAAATTATGGATAGTTAAGTAGCATTTTCAAGATCTAGATCCTCTAGATGGGAACATTGCATTGTCTGCTTCCCCAGTAAGTGGTTTGATATTGGAGTAGTACCCTGGGTAGCATGTGATGGAAGAGAGAAGCATGTATGTAGAAAGCAGTGGCCAGCCTGAGTTCTAGTCTTGCATCACTTCAGGAAGGGGAGGATAACTACTTGTAAACTGGTCTGTAGACCTGTCCTTGTCTATCTGAGATGCTCATCCTCTTTCACCAAGCCTGCTGCTTGGAGAATACCTATTTGTGGCAGGTCAAACCTGCTACACCAGCAAAGGGGATCCATGGGAAGACCTGCATTAAACCAGATTACCCCCACCACCCCTTCAATCACCTTCCCAGCTGTCATTTACAGCCATGTGACATCGAGCAGGTCGTTTCATTTCTCGGAGTCAGTGTTCTTATGTACAGAATGAAGAGGTTGGAGAAGATGATTTAGAAGTTTCCTATAAACTCTGTCAACACATTAATAATGATAGCTCCTGAAAACCGTATTCATAGGGTTGCAGTGAGGATTGACTGAGATGGAAAATCAAAGCATTTTGAAAATGAAGTGCCACAGGGCTGTTAGATGACAATGTCTTGTTTATGTCACTCGTGATCCTAACTACTGTATTGACCTTGCTCTGGACCAGTTTGCCACATATGCTACAGGGATAGAAGAGAAGGAAGACAAAATGAGAGAAGGGCAAGTCTCTTCCCTTGTGGAGCAAGTCCGCAAACGTGTTATTTCAGTAGCATGAAAGGGAGAAAAGACAGAAGGGGCACAGGAGCACTGATGGTTGCCAAGCAGCCCCTTCCACTAGCAAACATGGCCCTGTGTCCTGGAATCAGGCCTTGGCCTTGATGAATATTAATGAGAATAGGAGGAAAGAAAAACGTGGAGAGCTTCTTCTCAGGTATTTGCAGGGTACATCTATTGAGAAACGTTGTGACTTTAGCATGCACTTCTGTGTTATCCTGGCTACATTTGTGTGGAGTAAGAATATGGTTATATTGGGGGACTTTGCCCTTTAAAGCTCCTTAAATCACACACCTGGGAGTGAGTGTAGACAGCAGGAGAACAGGAATGCCATCTACCACTGTAAATACTGCTTGCTTCTTGGTCCTAGTCCTGAGACTTGGCCACAAGGAAAAAAGCTGGTGAATGTGCAACATTGTGGTCCTTTGCTGAGCCCTGGAGAGGAAGGATAATAGCAGAGGAGACAAAGCAGAAGGTTGGAGGAAGCGTGGGAACTTGTACAGCCTTTTGGAAGGAGGTTGTTTGATTCTGCGTGGGAACAGAATAAAGTGCCAAGATTTTAGGGAAAGATGAGGCAGAGAGTGGGTCTGTCTAGGGGTAAGAGAAAGATTTGTGGAAGAAGTAGCATTTGAGCTCAGACTTGAGGAAAGGAAACAGCTTCATTAAAAATTAATTGTAATAATTGTGAGATGATAATTATGAGAAGAAGTATTAATTAGTAGTTAAGATCTTAGGGTTCAGAATCAGACAGACCCCAATTCAAATCGAGGACTCATCACTTATCAGCTCTGTGACCTTGGGCAAAGTGCTCTTCTCTCTATATGAGAATTTCCAAGTCCATAAAATGGGGATAATATCAATACCTATTCTGTAGGATTGTGATATAGATTAGATGATACACGGTAGGTAAAATATTTAATATAGATCTTGGTAACTAGATCAACATAAACATAACCTAGCAGTTAATATTTACTTTTACAAGCAAGGAAGGGATAATTTCTGGTTTCTTTTTTGTAGTGCCTTAGATTAAAACTCCTAATGCATTGTCTGACTGCAAAGACCTGATGTCACTGAGTCCAGTGCAAGATTTACTATCTCCTTAGAGTATTACTACCCGCCAATTAATAGTGACAGTCACTAAACATTTAGTACCTAATGAGCTGCATCTCCTAGGTACGGGTGGAGTGGCATGGTAAAGGAACTGTGTAATTCAGCTCACCAGACTTCCTCTCACTGGCTCGCCATGACTTCCCACTGGCTGCCTGAGGGGGTTGACTTCATTTGAAATATGCATTTAGAAATGTCAGTGGCTAGGAAGCCCTGAACTCTAAAGCCTCCTCTGAACTGTGGATGGAAAGAATTTCAAAGCTGGTCTCTAGTGAGCACCTAATCCCAAGTCCTCACTTTGAAAATGAGGAAAATAAGGAAAATAGGAAGGGTATTGAAAAGACCAAGGTCACCCTGCTGGGGATACAGCAATAAAGAAGTTAAACAATGCCTCTGTTTTTCTAGATCGAATGACTGATCCAGTGAGGGAGACTAAATGGAAACAAACCAATAATTCAAATAATGATAAGGCACAATGAACCTGTAGGATATTTTATGTAAGGTAGTCAGGGGAGGTGTCTCTGAAAGGGTGACATTTAAGCTGGGACTTGAAATATAAGAAGGGACCAGCTCTATAATGATGTGGGGAAGGAGTGCTTCAGGCAAAAGGAATAGCAAGCTCAACGTTTGAAGGCAGGAATAAGCTTGGTGTGTTTGAAGTTGGGTGTGGAAGAAGCCCAGTAAGCTAGGGTGGCATTGGTCAGAAAGGTGAAAATGAAGTCAGAAAGGTGGGCAAGGCAAAGTTTGTATGGTTTTAGGCCATGTTTAGGGGTTTGATTTTGATTATAAACACAAACCAAAGGAAGCCTACTGGAAAGTTTCAAGCAGGGACTGGCAAAATTTGAGAATGATTTGAAAGATCATTCTGTTGCTGTGTGGAGAATAGGCTGATGAAGGATAATAATAACAACCAGGGACCAGATATATCTTGGGGATAGAATTGACAGGATTAATGACTTGAATTTCAGGAGAGAATGAAGTAAAGGGGACAAACAAGGATTACTCCTCAATTTTTTGTCTTGAACAATTGGGTATATGGTAATGTAATTTACTGAGATGAGGAAGACTGGGAGAAGAGAAGATTTGGGGGCATAAGGTTAATAGTAAAATAAGTATTAGATGCTAGCAAGACATCCAAGTGGTAATGTCAAGTAGGCAGTTGACTATACAAGCCTTGAGTGTTCTAACCCCCACACTCTTTGACTATAGGCCTATTTCAAACACTAGCTGTTCATGCTGTTCCTCCCCTCCCCATCCCTGTAGACATGACTAATCGATTACAGTACTCTTCCCTGTAGAGCCTGGATATGACCTTAGAGTCTTTCTCATAACAGTGCCCCAGGTAACCACACCACCACACTCTTGGTATTGGTTTTCAAGAAGACATCTCTTTGCCATCCCTGCTGTGTTGTATCTTCTCTTCATCAACATCTCAGGCTACTATTTTTTTTTTTTTTTTTAAAGATTTATTTATTTACTTTATCCATTTTAAACCCCCCCTTCCCCATTTGCTGTTTTGTGTCCATTTGCTGGGCAATTCTCTGTGTCTGTTTCCTGCCATCTCTTCTCATCCTCCTCTTCCAGTCTTCACCAGGATTCGATCCTGGAGACCTCAGATGTAGGAGAGAGGTGATCTGCCACCTGCGCCACATCAGTTCCTGGTTTTCAGAGCATCTCGTCTTGTCTCTCCCCTGCGTCTCTCTCCTGTTACGTCATCATCTTGCTGCGTGGCTCCCGGGGCCTGGCGGCTCACCGGCATACAGAGCCTGGCAGCCCATGCGCCTTCTATATATATATTTTTTATTTTACCGCAAGGTTCCGGGGATCGAACCCAGGTCCCTCCATATGGCAGACGGATGCCCAACCATTTGAGCCACATCCGCCCGCCTCAGGCTACTATTGATTTCATTGTAAAAGAGCAGGAGAAATACAATTCATTTTCAACACTTACTAAGAGCTCACTATATACTGCTAATGCTCTGAAAGGAGTTGGGTCAAAGAAAGTTGATTAATAAATGATTTGGCCCCTACCCAAAGAAATTTATAACCTCACTAGGGCATCCATGGGGAAAAAAAAAATCACAGGACAGTGCAGGACAGTGTATGATTAAATGCCCGAATGAGTGGTCCAGCCAGTATGTTTAGAGGAGGGTAGGACTACCAGGTACTGAGGCAATTTTAGATGTGCTGTGAAGAGGTGAGGCTTGATTTGGCATTGAGGACAAATGGGACTTGGATGGGAAGAGGGGAGGATGGAGACATCAGGTGGAGTAAGCAATCTGATTAAAGAATTGAATCAAAGGGGTGATCATATCAGTGTTCTGACTTGAGGACAAGTCTCTAATCAGTGGTTGGATTGGATGACTTCTAAAATACCTTTCAGTGCTGGGTTGTTTTGTTATTGCATACCATCGGTCACCATCTTCCCAGATTTTAGTTTTCTTGCCACCTGCTGCCTTACTAAGCCAATGCTATATATTATCCATTTTTGTTACAACAGCATGCCACATTCAATTACAAATTTTGCAATGGCTTAACACAATACCAGCTTATTTCTTCTAACATAGGTGTTCCTAGTTACATGGCTCTCCTAGGTGACTCTCCTCCGAGTAGTAGTTCAGGAACCTAGGCAACCTCCATCTTGATGCTTTTCTTGAGCTAGTATCTGGTGTAGGGTCCTTCTACTGATCTCAGTTATTTAACTCTTTATCTTCTAGCTCTGACTCTGGACTCATTCTTTATCTCATACTTTTGTCCAGTCTCCTGTTGGAACACCAGCCTTACGTGTATGATTTAGCCTATGGCCTATTATACTCTTCCCTGTGGACTGGGTCTCAAATTCATTATCAGTTTCTTGTGAATATCCCTTCTGAACGTTTTGGGCTTTGGGTGATCACATTGTTTCCCTGTTTCTGGGTAGGATTGTCTCTCTTAGTCTTCAAAACTGGAAAGCAGGGTCTGTTAGTGTTAATAAAGTAGACTTTGAATATAAAAGGATTTGCAATATTTAGAAAAGACAATCATTTGGTCAGGTCTCTTAGGAAAGAGCAGAGAAGATATTTATTTGGAATTGTTAGCTGGATTGGTAGTAGTCACACCAAACAGTAATACTACATACACTTGCTTACAGTTATTTTGTTTTAAAATAATTTTTACATACTTAATCTCACTTTATTCTTATAATACTCCTGCAGGATAGGTACTTTTATCCCCATGTATCATTCAGAGTTCAACCAGAGAAACAGAACAATGGGAGACATATATTAAGAGGAATTGCAAGGATGCATATTGCAAGGAATTGGCTTACATAATTGTGGGGGCTGCCTAGGTAAGTGAGATCCATAAGGCAGCCTGTCAGGAAGGGCGGGGTGGAGCTCTTGGCCATGGACTGCAGCTGCTGCCCACAGAGGAATTTCTTCTTCTAGGGAGCCGCAGTTTTGCTCTTATGATTTTTCAACTGATTGGATCAGGCCAGCTCAGATCATACAGAATAATCTCCCCTACTTAAAGTCAGTTGATTATGGACTTTAAGCTCATCTAGAAAATACCTCCACAGAAACACCTAGATTAGTGTTTGATTGAATAATGGGACTGCAGCCTAGCCAAGTTGACACATTAAACTGACCACCACACCCCATTTTACAGATAAGAATATAGAGGCTCAGAGAAGTAGTAAATTACAGATCTGGTTGTCTGGACCATTCCTGACATTCTAGAATATCCCCCCTAATGTATTTTTCAAGCCTTTAAAAATTCATAAAATGTTGCCACAGGATCTAAAGAAAATATCTGGATTGATTTAAGAATGATTTAAATGATGCATTATTAAAAACATAAGAGTGAAGAAAGTCATTAACCTCAAGGCAGTCGAAAGACTATGAGAATGACTTATTTTTTCCTTGTCTAAGCATCTCATAATGAATAATTTACAATATGGATGAGCCCTTGATTTTAAGAAAGTCGGTGATAGTGGAGTTTTCTTCCTTAATTCTTCATTCAGGATTGCAAGAGACAAATCCTTAACATTTATTTCCAGCCCTGAGACTGAACAAGTTACTGTATTTGTTTAATTATAGAAAGCTGAACTTTCATCTTTCTTTAATTAAGCATAGATAATTTGTACCTGTGATCAGTAGCTGCAATGTCATAAAGTCACTTATGAAGCATTATACTCTTGAACTGTAGTAAAAATACCCATTATTTTGTCGGACTGTACAGTCATCATTTTGGGCAATCATTTCAATTTGTTGGTAATTATTGTCACCACTTCATGACTAATGTGGTTTGGAAAGTGTCACAAGAAGTGTTATTTCCCTTTTGGTGACAGCCAGTACATTTAGGGACGAGGAGGCCAATGAGGAGACAGATGCTGGCTTCGTGGGCACATGGTTTGAATGACAATTGGAGATCAACAATTCATTATTTTTCACAGCAAGAAGAGGAGGAGAGGGTTCAGAAATGCTGAACTAAATGTCAGCTCTTGGCTGCTTTTGGTTGTGCGTTCTAACATAAGAGGCAAGGGCATTTTTATTTCTTTTCTTCCCTCGAATTACATTCTTGGAAGACAGAACTATTATTATATGTTATGTCTAACCACCAAACTCATAGTCTTTAGTGAGAAGACACCCTAGAGGCCAAAATGACTATTGAGCCTGTTTCTGCCATAAATTTTGATGGTGGAAAAGAATGCTGAGCTACTGATTTATTGCAGCCTTGGAGATAGTTAGCAGCCTGTGTGCCCAGTAACAAAATTGTGATCTAGTCTGAAAGAAGATTGAGTTGATAATAGTCTGTGTAACCTTGAGGGCAAAATTGATAGGGTGGTCAATTTTCTATCCCTTTAAGATAGAAATACCTTTTTAAAGTGTATAATTTACAAATTTAGAGTTGAAAGAAATACATGGTTTAAATAAAATATGTATCCCCCGAGACACTCAAAGAGGGCTCTTTCTTTTACCCAGAATTATACTGCAGACAGTTTGTCTACATTCTCTGCTGTGCGGAACCCAAGTAAGAGACAGAGGAAGGAGAGAGAGTGGGGGAATAGTAGCTAAGGAGAGGGCTGAGAATAGAATTGGAGACAAGGGGGTGAAAGTTTCTTTGGTGTCTGTGAACCAGTAGTTTGAAACAGGAGAGTTTATCAGTCAGAAATCCAGCAGAAAACAGAGGGCACCCTCAACTGGAATACTGAAGCGATTTTTACGAAGTCTTCCAGGACTACTATGACAAATACCATACAGTGGGTTGGCTTAAACAGTGGGAATTTATTGTCCCACAGTTTTGGAGGCTCTAAGTGTAAAATCACGTTCTTGACAGGACATACTTTCTCATGGAGTGTGGTGCTGGCTTGCCACAATCCTTAGAGTTCCTTAACTTGCATCTCTGCCTCTGACACACAGTCTCCTCCTTCTGGCTTCTCCTTCTGGCTTCTCCTTCTTCTGCTCAGTCATCTTTGTTTCTGTCAAGATTTCCTTTCCTTATAAGGACCTCAGCTATAGGCATCAGGGCCACCCTGATTCAGTTTTTCCTCTTTGAAGATCCATTAAAACCAATGAGTCTACGCCTTAACTAATGATAACATCTTTAAAAGTCCTATTTATAAATGGGTTCACACCCTCAGGAATGGGATTAAGAGTGAACGTGTCTTTTGTGGGGTACAGGATTCAGTCCCCAACACGATTGTTTAGAGTTGTGTGGGCAGAGTTGAGGCACCCAGGAAGAGGTGAAGAGGCACCCAGAGGTAGGTAATGGCAGGAAGCTGTTTTAATGCCTAGGCCTGAAGAGCAAGGGATGAGCTTGGGGGTGCAATGTTAATAGATTCCCATGAGCACCATCACTATGGGAGGAGGCTCTAGACAGGAGCTGAAGTCTAGAGGGATCCAGCATTGCCAGAGCCATGGTGCTGAGGCCAGGAGAAAGCAAAAGAAAAATAGCCCAGCCTCTCTCTCCTGCTATTTTCTGATTTTTCTTTACCTAATCCAGCCAGAAGTGAGACTTGACAGGAGGTGATGCATCTAGGGCAGAGGATGTTTGGGGAAACAGCAAACAGAGAATAACCCACATAGGTGGAGAACCAGGAGATGATGGGCAGCAAGGGCACTGGACTTGGCTTCGTGTCCAACTTGCTGAAGAACTTTATGCAAATCATTTAACCTGTTTCTGTTTTTTTGCCCCCATCAGTAAATTGGAATAATAAGTCTCGCTCATTTGTTGGAATTGACGAAAAGCTCAGATGAGATAATAGATGTACCTTGATTCATTGATTTATCTTTATATTGCACTGTATCACTTCTAAATCTTCCTCATGTCTCTTACCTCATTTACTTCTCAAAACTGGTTTGTAGGGGAGCCAAGATAAGTTTGGAGCTGAGATTATTGAGTCTGAGGTATTAAGTGATTTCCTCAAGGTCACAGAGCTAAGTGGCCTTTTGACTCAAATATCATGGTAAGTTTCTCCTACTACATTTTGAATGCTATTTACTTCAGCATTTTAGGTAATTTGGGGGGATTATTTTTTTGACTTGATATTTTGTAATTTAGGAATGCATAACTGTTCTAGATGAGGCGCCTCAGGCCATACATTTTGTGGGGTCTGTAGTTACAGCCTCCACAGTTCGGCCCTTCTTTCTCATCTGAGCTTGGATGAGAAAGTGGAGAGGAAGGGTCTCACTACCTACTTCCATGACTGGTCACTCCGCCTTCTCTCTTTGCAGGAACAACAACACAAAGTATTTCTCCTGTGGTTAGCACAGCAGCAAATGGGAATTGCCTTATCTGTGTGCCTGTGCCTTACAAGAAAGGTTGTGTATTTGGGTTTCTTTTTTTCCCTCTTGGATGGAGAATGTCGCTTCCCTGTAAATATGCTACTTGTATCTGGCTTGTAAACATGCCAGACATCTGGGACAACTCAGACAGGGGCCTTAGCAGGGGAATTTTACCCTCTGCTGCTTTTTCTGTAGCACCTCCTTTTAGTTAGTCAGCTTCCCAGTTGATCAGGATTTGAATGCTCAAGCTCTCTGAAGGGTTGTGTCTACAAAAATGGTGTTATATTGCATGAGGTGACTGCGAAAGGTAACGTAGGTCACTGTCTTAGTCTCCTAAGGCTGCTATAACAACTTATCACAAACCAGGTGGCTTAAAACAACAGAAATGTATCGTCTCATGTTTCTGGAGACTAGAAGTCTGAAATCAAGTTATCGGCACGGCCATGCTTCCTCTGAAGTCTACAGGGAAGAATCTGTCCCATGCCTGTCTCTGATGGAGGCTTGCTGGTGATCCATAGCATCCTCTGCCTCAGTCATCATGAGGCATTCTCCCCTCTTTCTGCCTGTCTGTGTCCAATTCTCCCCTTCTTATAGGGGCTCCAGTCCTAATATTGGATTAGGGCCCAACCCAATCCAGTGTGACCTATGTTAACTAAGAGCATCTTCAAAGACCCTATTTACAAATAGGTCATATTCACAGGACTGGGGCTTAGAACTCGACCATGTGTTTCTGGGGGGCACAATCAACCCATAACACTCATGCAGAATATTCTGATTAGGAATGGTTGCATTGATTGAACCCAATCTTTACCTACAAACGGCACACTTTGGAAACTGCCATGAACTTCAGAGCACAAGGGCACACAGTCTGCGTTTACTCCTGCAGTGTGTGAATTAAATGAGTCCATTACCGTAGTTCTACCTGTGCTTGAACACTTCTGATCACGGGGACCTCACTGCTCACTGAGTTAGCCCGTTGAGTAGATGAAAAGTTCAATAAAAAAAGAGTCACTCATCCCAAACTGAAATTGGGATGGATTGCCTTTCTGATTCTAGGTACTGTACATCAAGTAACACAGAATAAGCTTTTTTTTGGCAGCAATATCATACACTGTTGAATCATATTAAGCTCAGTGTCTACTAAAACCTGTTTACAGTTTGTCATTTTTACATGAAATGCTGCTGCTAAATCAAATTTCAGACACTCTGTTCTTCTTTGGGTTTTTATACTGAATCTCATATTTATATGTGTGTTAAATTTAATTTTATTTAGACTCACTTTAGAATGTCATGGCTATTTTGGATCCCAGTTTTGTCAGACATATATTTGCTATCTGTTCCAGCAAAATATCAATTGTATCTTCAATAAAAATTTCCTCTATATATCCATTTACATCATCGATAAAGATGTTCAACAGGGCTGGTGATGTCTTTCTGGATTCTGAAGGAGTAAAGTGAGGAGACATGGGGAAGAAGGAATTATAAAGAGTGACTATAGTATGTTGCAAAACAAGTGAATAGCAATAGCCTGGAAAAGAAAGTTGTAAAAAGCCGCTGGGGAGAATTAAGCCCCGTTCTGAGGGACATAATTTGACCTATTGTTTTTTAGAATACTGAACTTTCTTTACTGTTTATTATATAGTTAATTTTTATAAAATTTTCATGGATGCTTGCAAAAATTATAGAATGATTTTTAGGATATGTATTATGACATAGATTAACCTTATTTCCTACATTATTTTAATTATTAGTCTAATTTTTGTCTACCTGAACTATCAGGAATTGAGGGAGGTGCTTTAATGTGTCCCATTACTTTCATATTTATGTAGATTTCTACTTTCTGGAAATATTGAAATGTTTTTATATTATGCTATTTGATTCATAAATGGGCAAGTTGCTAAGTCTTCATTGCAGATTATTAAATTAGTCTGTTTATCCTCTTTAATGCTTTCTCCTCCTTGAATTCAGGTTTGTCTAATATTAATACCACAACTCCTGGACTCTTTTGATTTGTATTCACTTGGTAAACCTTGGTCATCTTTTTATATTCAACCTTTTTGAGTCCCTCTGCTTTAGGTTTGGCTTTTGAGGTAGCATTTACTCCGTTCTAAAATGCTAAGAATTGTAAGATGTATCAGCAGCGTAATAAAATATCTTTTCATATAAAGCAAAAATTAATTTTTATTTTAAATGTGTATGTAAAATGTAAGGCATCTTGAATTCAGAAATGTTAAATGTGAAAAAATTGTTTCTCAGATTACAGGAAATAATTTAGTTGGAATTAAGTTTTTGATTCCATTCCAAAGTCTTTTTCCTTATATGCCATTTACATTTGTTCACATAATAGACTTGTTTGCTTTTGCTTTGTCATTTTATTGCATTTTCTGTTTTTATGTTCCCTTGCTGTTTTCTTTCCTTTATGTGGTTTGTTTTCATTAATTATATGTCTATATACAGTGAGTTACCACTGGAAATGGTATGACTTAATAGAATAGTATGACTTAATCTATTTTCTGAATTGGTCAACCTTAGATAGTAAGTTGCATCTATTGACCTTCCTATATGATATGTAAAGAAATCTGTGTACTCACTATTCCTCCCTCCTGCCGTCAGCCTTCTCTACCTCAGATGTATTGGCATGTGTGAAATTTTTTCCCAGTGTATTAACTTCCTGTATTTTTAAGAACACTGAAATGAAGCATGCATGAAGAATGGGTTACATTTTTTTGGAGGTGAGCAAGGAGATCCTTAGAAATTAGTGTAAGAGTTGAACGAGAGGAGTGGCAGTGTCAGAATGTAAGGAAGGGACCAGATAAGAGATTATTTAGAACTCCAGTTTCAATTTCATCTTTGCTATGGGCCTTTCTTCATTGAAAATAAACGTGACCTATCTCCACCATTTCCTTATGCTTCACTCATGCCATCAGGTCACTCTCCTCTCAATGTATCTGAACCCTTTGGTTGTTTCTAATGGCGTATTTTAGTTTGAGGATACTTGAACTTGTTTTCCCTTCTGTGGTGATGCCCCCTTCTGATTTGTGTCTCCTTGAACATTTTAAGCTGTACTTATTTTAGAACTATGTCATCTTCATATGTTGAAACCCTCCAGAATATCCAGAACAATGCAGATTATCTCTGAGCTCCACTGCCAAGTTCTGTGGTGACTCACGGTGTGCTTTCACCATCGCTTTTCTTTTCTCTCTGCCTCATTGACCTCAGCATCAAATGGAAATGATAAGAGGGGCCAGAATCTTCTTTGCATGCATGGATACTGTAACAATAAGTAGTTTTGTTTGTTTGTTTTGTTTGTTAGAGCAAGGCCCATCCACTTTGTAGAGGTAGAGAGAACATACAGTATCAGAGTAGAGTATCACATTAGTTCCTGATCACAAATGGGGGCACTGTGTACTTTATCTGGTCCGAGCATGGCTTGGTTGATCAGCTGTTTTCCCTTGTGGATTCATTCATGAAGATCATAGCAAATAAGGAAATGGCAAGAGATGGAGTGGGAAAGCACCTCTTGCGTCAGTCACAACTCACACCTAGGGTAAGTGTTACAGGGCACCCCACACAGGTCATCATCTTTCCCCCTGAGACTCCATCTTTTGTTTGGATCTCGTGTCCCTGGGAAATTCTCAGCTCTGTTTAACTTGGTGAGAAATGGTGGTCCAGGGAAGGGGTCTCTCTCTGAGCATCTGGATGGGCCATCTTCTTGCCCAGGTCAGAGCTATAAAATAATAAGATGACAGAATTTGTGGGAGACCCAATAGTGCACATGAAAGTCCTTTATTTAAATTCTAAATATTAAGTCTCTGTGTGTACGTGACTACACTCTCTCATCCTCATAATCATTGCATAGCTTACTTATTATGTGCTAGACACTGGGCTAAGTGCTTTACGTACATTCATTCTTTTAACCTAACAGCAACCTATTGATATAATTAATATTTTAATTCCATTTCATAAACTTTATATATAGAAATCTCAAAGAGGTTAAGTCACTTTCCCCAAGGCCATATAGATCATTGTAGAGCTAAGAATTGCACCAAGAATATTTGTCCCTCTGTGTATTTAACCCCTAATCTATACAGCTTCTTTAACATACATCATAAGATACTAGTCTTGTTAGCTACCACTAATATTATCTATGATTTATTGAAAACCCACTATGCACCAAGCCCTACCCAAAGTAGGTATAGACAATTTTCTAATTTTTTAAGCAACCCTATAAAATATTTATCATCACCATTTTACATGGTTAATGTCACCTACCCAATAAGTAGCAAAGCTGAGATTCAAACCCAGGTAGGCCTGTCTTCCAAAACTTTCTCTCTTATGCTAGCCAGTAGAAACATATTTTATTTTAAAACTGTGGGTTGACTCATACCACTTCTTTAAAAATTTGGAATGGCTCATAATATGGTTATCAGTGCTTTTGGTGCCCTCCAGCTAGACTAACATTCTGGCTTCTTCTCCACCTACAGCCCTTGAGGACCTCTCCTCCACAGCAGTATTGGTCTGTGCACAATATCCTGGACATGCCATGGACTCTCTCACCATTGTGCCTTTGCTCACTTTGGCCTTTCCTCTGCCTGTGAAGCCTCCTCTCTCCCTTTGCCACTCTGTAATCTGATGATCTCCTTTTTTCAAGCTCAGCCTGAACAATGCCTCTGCCTTCAATCCTGGAGGGAGAGCCCCAGTTAAAATGAGTTGCTCCTGTTTCTGTGTTCCCAGAGCAGTCTACTTATACTTACGTGTGTTACTTATGCCCATCTGCTGTTAATTGCATTCAATCAGTTGCCTGTGACATCCGGAGGCAGGATCAGAATTATATTCATCTCAGTAGTTCTTCTGTGCCAGCCGTAGAATGTCTCATTGTTGATGAGGATTCACTTAACTGTGGATGTCCATGAGAGTTGCTATGCCAGTGTTCCTCAAACTTGAATTTATAACAGAATTACCTAAGGAGCTTGTTTAAAATCCAGATTCCTGAGTTGCTTTTAATTCATTGTTTTCATAGTGGGGGCCAGGAAGCTGTATTTTTATCAAGCAGCCCAGGTAATTTTGATGCAGGTAGTTAGCTGATTACACTTCAAGAAACGGTAGTCTAATAATTGAGTTAGAAACGTCTGTGGTGACCACCTGTTTAAGGATACTTTTATGGGATTTTCCTGGGATACAAAAAGTGACCTAAAATTGCATTCTGCTTGGGAAAGGAAGAATCAAATTATCCTTCAAGACTTAGGTCAAAAGAGGTTGCACATTTGATCCTATTTTAGAACTCTGTTTTAGTCCACTTGAAATCCATTTCCTATTGCCTGAACTGCTGAAGATTTGGGGCTGGTTTCCTTATTTAAAACTCACATGCTTCGGGCTCTCAGCAGGCACATGGTTAAGACTGTCTTACCCAGACAGCATACTTCTTTTATGTCTCTTAAGCAATTCTAAGTTCTAGTGTGTCTGTGCCCTCTCCCTGTTTCACTTGACTTCAAAGAGCTCCAGTTACATTGCTTTAAGCATAAAAGAAGGGGTTGCATAAGCATCGATGTCCATTAAAGGCAAACTTCTACTGTGTTTCTGTCTTTTGGGACATTGTGATTTTTCCTCCCACTTAGAAATGTTTTATGTTCTTGATAATTTCTGCATAACACAAATCATTCAGAGCAGAATTCAGCATGAGTTGAATTAACATTTTCTCTCTGAGCTCCAATTTCATCTCCTGAAAATGGGATGAATAACTTCATAGGATAGTTATTAGCATTAAAAATAGTTACTATGTAGAAAGCATATGTTATGATATCTGACCGATAGGAGGGCCTGAAAAAATGATTACTATTATGATTATGGGCAGGTTTATATTCATAATTTCAGATGTAAAAATGGTTACTATTATGATTATGGGCAGGTTTATATTCATAATTTCAGATGTAGCCTCAGAGCTCATTTTTGTCATCATCAACATCAGCATCATCACTATCTTTATCAAATTGTTGGATCTTAATTGGTGTCTACTGTGTGCCAGGCACATCCTAAGTGCTTGACATTCTGTATTACTTTTCTATTGCTGCTGTAACTGATTATCACAAACTTAGTGGCTTAAACCAACACAAGTTTATTATCTCACAGTTCCTGTACGTTAGAAGTCTGATAGGTCACAGTGTTGAGAGGCTGAGGGTGAGGGGAATGTCTTAGTTTGCCACGCTGCTATGACAAATATTACCCAATGGGTTGGCCTAAACAGCAAACATTTATTAGCTCACAGTTTCTGAGGCTAGAAGTCCAAAATCTAGGTATTGGCAAGGCCATACTTTCTCCCCAAAGACAAGCTGGCTTGCCACAATCCTTGGGGATTCCTTGTCTTGCATCTCTGCCTCATGTCATATGGCAATGTCCTCTCCTTTCTCATTTCTGTGACTTCCAGGTTCTCTTTATAAAGCCTCCAATAATCTGGATGATAACCCAACTTCATTCAGTTCATAATGCTCTATTTGCAAAGGGTTCACACCCACAGGGGTGTGGATTAAGATTAAGAACATGTTTGTGTTAGGTACATAATTCGACGTAACACAGGAAGGATTCCTTACAACCACAAGGTGGTTGTAAGACTAAAGTCCCCGTTCTCCTTGCTGGCTGTCAGCTGAGGGCTGCTCCTAGCTTGTAGAACAGGGGTTCTTCACCTTTTCTGTTCCATGGACCCCTTTGCCAGTCAGATGAAAACCATGGACCCCTTACTAAGTCCATACTACACTGTGTATTATTTAACAAATGTATCACACCCACACCAACACGTCCCCACAAGAATGTTTTTTTGAATTTCAATTCAAGCTCATGGACTCCTGGTTAAGAAGCCCTGCCCTAGAGGCCACCTGCCTTCCTTGGTGTGTGGCGTTCTTCCTCCATCCTCAGAGCCAACAATGATGGCTTGACTCTCTCATGCTTTGTGTCTCTCCTGCCCCCTTTTCTCTGACAGACTTTTCTTCCTTCCTTTTTCATTTTTGAGGGCCTGTATGCTTAGATTAGGCCTGCCTGGATAATCCAGGATAATATCCCTATTTCAAGGTCCATAACCTTAATTGCATTTGTAAAATTCCTTTTGCCTTGCAATGTAACATATTCCCAGGTTCTGGGGATGTGGAGGGGGGCGTTATTCTTCCTGCCACACATTCATTGTCTTGCTGAATTCTCCCAGTGACCCTGTGAAGTAGATTTCATCATCCCCATTTTACAGGTGAGAAAAAAGAGGTTTAATGAGGCTAAGTAACCTGCCTAAGATAAAATCGATAGTAATTGATGGAGTCAGGGTTTACACTGAGGCAGTTTGACTCCAGAATCTGCCTAATTTAGAAGTATACTATAAAATGGTATAGTATACTATTTTACATTTTATAGCTCAAATATTTATATTTATATAAATATATCTGAGCTATAAAATGGGTTCAGGTGCCAGGCCCAGGAATCCCTTTCCTGTACTTATGGCCCAGAATAACTTAAAAGAAGAGAAATATTGGCCTCATTCTGTAACTTGGGAGATTTGATTATCCACAGGAGGTCAGAGAGCCAAACAAGAGCTCTCAAGTCTGTCTCAAAGATGTATGTTTCTGACCAAGTGTTATTGACATAGGGCACAAACACCTTCTTGTAACTTATTTCACATCTTTCTCCCAGTTTCAGACCTTTTCTACTGTTAACATTGTCATCACCAAAATCTTTTCTAGAGGATTGGAGGAAACATTGTTAGAAGCAGCAGAGTATTTCAGCAAAAATATAGCATAACTTATGTGATACATCTGTTTCTTATTTAACACTTACTCTTTGTTAAGTGTTATTCACAGCTGGACGTTACAGACAAGAAACTGAGGCACACAAACGAAACTGCTGGGATTTGACTCTTGGCAGTCGGGCATCAAACCACTACACTATGCTATCACTGTAATCTTTATTTCTCACATGGAGATATTTGTATTTTTACTTTTCTGCTCTTGACAATTTCAGCACTTTTCCTTTAACAGAAGTACCTGAAACGAGGCATCTTGGCATTTGGGCTACTTAGCCATGTCCTGATGAATGCCATAATGTTTGGGCCTACATATTCTCTAAACTGGGCAAAAATGAAAATCATTCTGAAAGAATGAGTTTTCAGATTATCACCCAGTGACTCTGTTTAATTCATATGCAAATTCAGAATAGAGGACTTTGGTATTGCTTAGCCTGGAGTAGATAAGACTACAGACTCCTGAGGCTTAGGTGGGGAGCCTAGAATACTCCACCAGTTAAACACGAAACCTTACGTGGGCCTTGTGTAAAATACCATTTCCTTACATTTGTATAGCTCTTTATTATTTACAATGCATTTCCACATGTTTTCTCATTCAGTTCTCAAATCACTTTGTGAAATAAGCAATGAAGAATACTATATCATTATATTAATGATTATGAATGCTTACCGTAAGCCAATGTCAAGTTCAGGCACTCTATATATTTTATCTTGTTTAATCCTGTCAACATCCTTTGAGGTGGAATCTACTATTATTCCCATTCTAGAGATTAAGATAATTAATGTCTTCCAGGAAATAAAGCTGGTAAGTCACAGAACTGGGTTTTAAACCCAAGCACTTTGACTCTTGGGACAGCCTCCTCAACCATGCCTCAATAGCATTACTTCCATTCTTCAGACAAATAAGACTTAGAGTGAAATTAAGTAAGATGTGTCGTGGGCCATCCAGAGGATCAGTGGCAGTTCTAAGAGTCATACTCAGGTTTCTGTCTTCTATATGGAGACAGTAATGACATAGCAGAATTACATGGGACCAGGAAGACCCTGTTTCACATCATGGCTCCAGTGCTCACTAAATGTGTGACTTTGGATAAATTATTGATGTTTGCTAACCTACAATTCACTCCAACTCTAAGATGGGCATAATCATACCTACTTCCTTAGGTTTTCAGCAGAATGGAGCTAATATACATAAAATGCCAGCATATGGTGAAGACATAGAAGCTGTTATTATTAGGCAATGTTCCTTCCACTCTCCAGCTGCCTCTGTAAATGAGGGTCCAAGTCTGGTAAGGTTTTGGGTCTGCTGAAATTGCAGCTGAGTGGGGAAAATTGCCTTAGTGGTCCTGAAACATTTTTTCATCTGAGGCTGTTGGCACGTGCTGTACGATATTATCAGCATAGGCTGAGGGGGAGGCTCAGAGATGTGTCGTCTTTGATCTGAGAAATAAAGTGGATGAGACCAGGAGACCCAGTAGGGCTCTGGTTGACTTGGCAGATCTGAGGTAATCAGCTGTGAGGGTTGAGGACTTATAATTAAGCCTCATTCTTCCCCTTTGCTTATTCCCCTAGATAAATTCCTGGTAAACATGATTGCTTATTATCTTTTCTGCTACTTATAAACCCCTGTCTGAAAGAGGAGATTCCAAAAAGCAGTTCTGGAGAGATGAGAGAAATATGAGTCTGTTGAGAAAGGGACAAGTGCTGGATTGCTCTCTGTGTCAGGTTGTAACTATTGGAGGAGACCACCTAAATACACATTGGTGGGTACTTTTTAAAGGTTGATCCCCTGAGTAAACACTGACGTGCCCTAGAAAGTGCTTTTCAGAATGATTTATGGCTCATGGTGCTGTGCTGTGATCTGAGTTACCTTTGGAGGGAAGAGCAGATAACAAATGAGTTTAGAGGATAAAAATAGTCACGTGAGCATAATTGCAGAAATGTCCTGGGTCTCTCAGTGCCTTCCAAGGAGATATTCAGGGGCATACGTAGGGAAGCCCCACTCTCGTATGACTGCTGGCACTGAAGATTAAACTGTAGAAACTTGTGAATTACCTGCTCCCCGCTGAACTTTGTGTGTGCCTTTTCCTCCTAGCCTTTCCCCTAAGAAAGGGAGAAAAACAGCATCTGGACGGGAGGGCAGCTTAGCAATGAATCATCTAGTGCAACCCCTTTTTTCATAGATGGGGAAACTGAAGCCCAAAGAAAGGATGTGACTTGACCAAGGCTGTCTATAGATTGTCACAGTGGGATCAGAGCCTGATACTCAGTTAATTGCTCTTTTATTTACATCAAAAGGATTCCCATTGCATAGACAGGTGTATTAGTCAGGGTTCTCTAGGGAAACAGAATCAACAGGAGATATCTGTCAATAATATGAGATTTTATAAGAGTCTCTCACGTGACCGTGGGGATGCACAAGTCCAGGTTCTGCAGGCAGGCCAAACCAGGGGCTCCGATGAAAGTCCAATGAAGGTCCTTGATGAGTTTCTGGGAGACGCTGGCTATCCACGGATGAGCTGGGAAATTATCTCTGAATGTTGAAATCACTTCCCCTTTTAAGGCATTCAACTGATTGGATAAAAGCATCATCCATTGCTGACAGAAATCTTCTTGATTGATGCAGATGTAATCGGCCATCCACCCAGTAAACTCACTGGTTACCAAAGTCCATAAATGTTCTTTTATTATAATTAGCCCAGTGCTTGCTGGACCAAACACCTGGACACAATTACCTGGCTGAGTTGACACATTAACCTAACTATCACAAAAAGTAATTGCTCATGTATTTATCCACTCAGCGAATATGTATGTGTGCTACTATGTGCCAGACACTGTGCCAAGCACTGAGGCCACAATGGTGAGTAGGAGAAGCAAAAGAACTTCATTTCTACCCTTATAGCAGGTAAAATGGAATGGGAGAGACAGCTTATAATCAAGTAAATGAATGAGTGAGAATGAGATTTCAACTTAGATAAGGTAGTTAGGGGTGGTGCCTGAGGCCTGAAGGTCCATGGAAAGCAGAGAATGTTGGGCTGCAGACTGAAGGAATAGCATATGTAAAGTAGACAGGAGTTCATTATTAGAGAAACTGAAAATGGTCACTATGGCTGGAGATTAGTGAGCAGTGGGGAGAGTGGCAAGAGGAAGGATGCTAGAAGTAGGTGAAGGCCAGAGTCCTTTTGGCTTTTTAGGTTATTTAAGGGAGTGGGTATTTTATGTACAAAGAAAAATCACTGAAGAAGTCTAAGAAGGGCAATGGCACAGTCTCGGTTATATTTTCAGAAAACAAATCTACTTGTTGAGAGGAGAATAGATGGTAGGAGGGGCAAGAGTAGAAATGAGGTCACCATGTGGGGGATCAATGCAGAAGTTCAAGTGAGATGACGTTGACTGATAGGAGAGCTATGGACTGGAGATGCAGAGGTGGGTGGGGTTAAGGTGTATTTAGGAAGTAGAAATGACTGGGTATAGGAACTGAGGGAGAGGGGGTGCTGCTTCCTTCCCGACTCTTTTTTTAGCCATCTCTTTTCTCCCAAGGGAACTACAATTTTCTCAGCTGAGGTCCACCATCAGTAACACTGATAGGGCTGGGTTAATATCCTAGGTGGCTCCTCATTTTGTGCCTCTCTGTCCCATTTATGAGGGATTCTCAGTGAGGGCAAAGCTAGGAACCCATTTAGGCAGCAAATATTTGTTGAACACCTGTTTCATAGGTATGTGAGAACCTGAGGATGTAAAGGTGAACAGGATCCAGTCTTGGTAGTGGAGAAATTCATAAACAATAGCATATGTTTAAGTAATACCTTACATTCATAAAGTGCAAACAGAACATCTCGTTTAACTGAGACTCACAGCCAATTCACCTACCTCTTGAGCTGTGGAACATGAAAAATAATATCCATTGTAAAAGCCTAGGGGAATCTTCATGCAAGCACAATGTTTTTGGCTTCTTCTACTATCTTTCCAACCCTTGAACATCTTTCTCTTTTTCTAAGCCCATTTCCGCCCCACCCCCCCCACATATGACTCTGTAGAAACAGCTGGGGAACTGTGATATGGGTTATATTCATTGCTGGTGGTTTCCAGTTCTTCTTTTTAAATCCCTCAGATTCCTGTGACCTCGGCAGCCCCTTGACTGAGAGCAGAGGCCTCCATCGGTATGTTAGTGGCACCAGGCTGGGCCATCTGACACCACCCTGCTCTTCTCTGCCAAAACCTTTTTCCTTCAGAGACAAGTTTCATAAACATGTTCTTTTCTTGGGATATTGGCTTTCTCTGCTAAATCAGTGAATGAGAATTTGGTAGCTCCAGTTAGTTGCCCCTGTTAAAATGCACTTAAATATTTTAAGGAAAGAGGATGCTACTAGTAGGAATGTCCAAAATCCTATCAGAGTTGGTAAGGCAAATAATCTTCCTTCTATGAAAGAGCCAGCCTGGGAAAAGTGGGGCTTTTGTTTATTATTTATTTGTTTCTGCCTTCAATCTGCCATTCATGCCTATGGTTGCTATGCACCAGGCATTGTACCCTGCACCTCTTTGGGGTGAACTGTGTCTCCCAAAAAGATATGTTGAAATCCTAATCCCCAGTACCTCAGGATGTGACCTTATTTGGAAATAGCGTCATTACAGATGGAATTACACAAGTTAATATGAGGTCATACTGCAGTAGCATGGGCCATTCAATATGGGACAGGCAATATAATCCAATATGACTGATGTCCTTCTAAGAAGGTGAGAGAAAACAAAGAGACAAAAGAGGGGGTCCCGTCATGTGAAAAGACAATGTGCAGAGAGCAGACAGCCATGTGATGACAGAGGTGGAGACTGAATTATGTCACAAGCCAAGGAACACCAAGAAGCCGAGAAAGGCATGGAGCAGATTCAGAGGGAGCCTGGCCCTTCTGACATCTTGATTTCCAACTCCTAACCTCCAGAAGTGTGAGACAGTAAAAGTCTATCGTTTAAGCCACCTAGTTTATGGTACCTTGTAAGGGCAGCCCTAGGAAACTAAGACAGCACCCCATAAAGAGTGCTCATAAATCAGCTGTGGTTGCTATCCTCTAGGAACCAACATATCCTTGTGGTGGTTTTATATCACAGGGGACTTACTCTCTTAGCTCCACTCATAGAACATTCAAGTTCATCAATTTCTGAGGGGAAGAAATTCATCCATTTACTTGATCGTTTATGCAACAGGAATAGTTTAAGGGCCTGCTTAAGACATCCTGACTTTGAGATGATCACAGCCAGGGTGGGAGTGGGGGCAGTCAGATGTGTATTGGACAAGGGGCAGGCACTCTTTCTGCTGAGAGAGTCAATTAAGAAGTTTTCATAGAGGAAATAACACTTGAACTAAGCTTTGAGTAGTGGACTGAGGTGTGTCAACTAGTAGTGGTCACGATGATGCTTCCCTTAGATCTCTGCTCTGGGACCATCACTGGCCCACAGCCCCAGCTGCTTCCTCTCTGGCTCCACCACCAAGTTTGTGTTGCAGCACACTGTCCTGGGCTGCTCCCCAGGAATGAGTAAGCAGGAAAACAAAGGAGGAACTCAGGAATACCGGTTCTCATGAGGTGTGGGAATTTTAGCTTGAGGACTCCCCATCATCTTGGCCAAATCCTGAAACTACACGGCAGACTGAGACTCCTCCTCCCCGATCCTCTCTCTTTTCCTCCCTCTGTCCACAGGCATTGGACCTGTCTTGTGGTCTGAGGCTCTCTCTGGCTACTCCTGTTCCCTCTTCTAATACCTCTTTTTGCAAATCTAACCTGTCTTAGCACATGCTTCTCAGGGGACTTAAACTAACACACAACTGTCTAAAATATTTTGAGCATCTCAGGCAGAAGAAATGATCAAGCCAAGTGTTCTTATGAATTTTTACATTAAAGTGAATTCCAAACATCTATTCTGATGGTAAAGAAGGTATATATTCACATGAACTGAACTCTGGAATCAAACAGATCTACCTATCTCCAAATCCCACCACTGACACTAGCTATGAGTCTATGGGAAAGTTACTTTATCTCTCTGAACCTTAGTTTCCATATCTATAAAATGGCAATAATAATGGTACTTATTACATAAGCTTGTTAGGAAGATTAAATTAGAAATCTACATGAAGCATTTATTTAACATTTTCTAGTCTATAATTAGTGCTCAGTCAGTGTTCTTTCTTATGACATTATTTTAGCATTTCATGTCGAGATTCTGTGTATATATCGATGTTGCTAAGTTATGATGGGGTCACTTTATTTCTCCCTTCTTGGTAGGTTACTAGTCAATAAAAGACCATCTTTCACTTTGGAAGGTGGATCTTCAGCTAGGCCCAGCCAAGGCAATTCCTAGAACTATGCATTGAGCCAAGCAGTAGGAGAGAAAACCCCAGCTGATGACAACTGTCTTAAGTAATGCTTGGTCCCAGCTGATGACAAGCTTCCTAAGTAATGCCAAGTTCAGCCACTAGAGACGGGAGGCCCAGAGAGCACCACAGGCAACTGTTCTCACCTCCAGCCTGCCACCAGGTCAGGCAGAAAACAGAAGGCTCAAGCCAGCCCAAATGCAGGTGCAAAAGCCACTGGAGACAGGAGCCTGTTCCAAAGCTGCCTGGCACAGCTGTTGAAAATGAAGGTCGGCCAAATTCATGAAGTGGCACTTCTATTGCTCTCAAAAGGAAGAGAAAAAAAAATCAGGATTTGAGAAAAGTTTAAGGTCTGCTTTAGCTCGTCAAGATGGCCAGCCATAGTGCTTTGAAATTATAGGGTTAGATTGAGTATGAGTTCAAACTCCACTCTTACAAAGGGGGACACTGAGAGCTAGAAAGGGAAATGACATATCCCCTGCCTCACAGGCATTTGGTGCTGAGTCGGGCCTGTGGCCTGGCTCTCTGGATCCCAGTTTCTATGACACTGCACTGCTAGCCACTATCTCTTGGAAATTTAAGGGATGATTGTCATGCAAGAATCTAGTAAGACTAGATTCATAGTAAGACTTTGACAAATTTGAAGTCCTGGTACATAAGTGAATGTACCAAATCTCCTAAATTTTCTAGATGAGTAGGATTTCACACACCTAAGTCTGGATATTTTGTACCTTGAGGATTTTTTTTTTAAGCAAATAAAGAAAAGGACAGAATACTTTTAAAATTTGTTTTCATTTGCTTGGCTTTTGAAACTTGTAATGTGCATTTTAAAATCTCTCTCTGTTTTAACAAAGGAAAATAATATACTTCCCTTTATATGAAAAGGTGGTACAGGCGATGTTCTCCCTGTAAAGAAGGAAACTGTGGGGCCTTTTGCAGTAGTGATAATGGATGTGATAGCGATAAGGGTACAGTACCATTATTTCACTGATCCCGATTGTAACCAAGAGTGAACATTTGCAGGTGGGGAGTACATCAGCAGATCCACAAATCTGCTGAGCTAAGTGCGTCTGTGTAGGGATTGAATCCTTAACCTTGGACTCATCAGCACCACATTCTAACAGCTGAGCTGTAAACATTCTCCTCAGGTGTCACAATTAAACACCCATATGCCCCTCTGTGCAGTGCTGAATCCCCCCAGGTCAGTTAAGCAGACGTGGTTCCCACTGGAGGCAATGGAAGATCAAGCTGCCTAAAAGAACCAGGCAAATAAGCACACCATTTTGCATCTCCTTCTACTTTCAAAGCAAATTGGAGAGGAAATAAGCAATTTCTAACTTACCCAAACTTGGGGGCATTAAAACATGTCATTTATACTGTTTCCTTTTAAACTTACCTAAATGGCTTGATAGCGTTTTCTAGAGAATAGGAATATACCCTCCAGAGCAGCATTGTCTTATAGAAATATAATGCGAGCCATGCATGCCAACTACATCTGTAATTTTAAATTTCCTGGTAGCTGCATTAAAAACATAGAAAAGAAATCATTGAAATTAACTTAATATATTTGATAATCTATTTTCTTTAAACCAATATACCCAAAATTTTATCATTTCAACAAATAAATATAAGCAATATAAAAATTAGTAATGGGATATCTTATATTCTTTTTTTTCATACCAAATTTTCAAAATCTGGTATGTCTTTTACCTTACAGCACATGTCCACTGGAGCAGCCACGTTTCAGTGCTCAATGGCCACCTGTGGCTGGTGGCTACCGTGTTGGACAAAACAACAGAGTCCTCCTCGTGAGGATGCCACGGCTTGCTCGTACCATCCAGGATTGACCTCTAGAAACAATTAGTTCTCTTAGTCAGTATCAGGAAGAACAACTCAATACTGTCTAAGAAGGAGCCAAAGTAGTTGTTACAGGGTAGGTTCTCTTCCATGGATCCATTTGTTCAGCTCTCAGGGGGATGGCAGGGGGGTGGTGCACAGAAGGAAAATGCGTTCTCACAGGCCCACTGAGATCCAGTCCTTTTCTGCTTAAAATCACATGTTCTTCTGGCCCCTGCTGTGGTAACTGACAATTTTCTGTGCAGGCAATTGGGTATAAATGGACTCTGTATTGCCCGCTTGTCTCTGACACGACTGCTTTTGAGGCTATGTTATTATATAGACACCCACCTCTATAAATGCTTGAAATTTAAAGAGAAAATAACATACTTTTTTTCCCTTGTCCCCTTATCAAATTATCAAAGGTTATTTCTCAGGGTGATGTTGTTCTTTCTAGTCACAGTTTAAGACCATGCAAGAGAAAGCGATCTTATCACTCCTAAAATTGTCTAATGCTGTTTTTGTCTCCAGGCCAAGGGAAAAGGATTGCCTTTACTCCACAGAAGGCTAATTTTGTCAGTGGTTACAATTTTATTGTTGCTGCTGTACCTCTGTATTAGTGTTAGTACAAGCCCCATAAACCTTAGCAACTTCATTACTCACCAATTAGTTTCAAATGAATTTCACTCTCTTGAATCTAATGGCACTTTTCATGGAGTAGGTTCCATTTTAATAAAGGATTTCACTTATGGCTTCCTGGAGGGATTGCACAAACTCATAGTCACCAGGTCTTTAGCTGGGAATTCTGATTTGAAGGCAATGTCTCAAAGTTTCTGAGGACAGATTGCTTCCTGTTGTCACAGCCTTCCAATTCCTTTGATGCTACCTTCCCTTTCTTCTGAGGCTACACATAAGTGTGGGAAAAGCCCTGGAAGTGGAACCAGAAGACTTGGTTTTCTGTCCAAGTTCTTCTGTATTCTGATATATGACTGTGAACAGGTTATTTAAGTATCAGACTTTTTATGTGTGAAATGGAGATGAAGGGACTCACATCACACAGGGTTGAATTGAGAATCAAGTGGGATCATTGACATGAAAGTGGTTTGTGAATTATAAAGTGTTCTGCAAATGTAAGGAATGCATGCTATTGTGTTTAGGTAGGGTGTTCACCTGTGAAGACCATGCTTATCCTCAGAGCCATCTTTAAGGTGCAGGAAAATTGGGATAATAGCTTAGATCTCTCTCTTTGGAGGACCTCTATTATAGTTTGATTGGAGAGTGAGTTAGGAAAGAGGTGAGATCTTTCCACATCCCAGCTGGTGAGGTAGCCCTATCATCACCTTGTTTTGTTTTTCCCTTCGTACCAAACTTCGTGATATACTTCCCTTCCAGGCTGTTGAAGCTCATTTTATTCCGGTTTCACCTGGATTAAAATTTGGGAAAGGGAAGCAGTGCTATATGTTGTAATTCCAGGGTGGTTCCAGGGTGATTAAGAACCAGTGGTTCTTAATCAGGGTTCCATGGAATCCCAAGGGGTTTGTGGAAAGATTTCAGGGGTCCATGAGCTTGAATTGAAAAAAAATCAAGATATTATCTTTGTTTTCTGTCTTCTAACTGAAATCTAGCATTTCCTTCACTTATGACTGTGTGCAATAAATTACAGTAGTATTCATTTCATATCACATTACAGTTGTGTATCTCGAAAAATCGCTTATGCTCTTCCATACTTCGAAATTACAGTAGTTGTTAGACCTGATGCTAGTTGAGTGTCATAAAACTATCGGTCGCTACATTCTGAGAAGGGGACTTCGGTTTTCACCTGACTGGCAAAGGGGTACGTGGAACAAAAAATGTTAAGAACCCCTGCCTTAAACATTCTTGTCTCCTGTTAAAGAAACCTTCCCTGAGTTCAGTTCACATTGCATCCTCTTTCTTCATTCTTCCCTCCCTCCCTCCTTCCCTTCATTCCTTCATTCCTTCATTCCTTCATTCCTTCAATTAAGGTAATATCATTTGATATTAGAGTAACTTTTTGGGGGGTCTTTTTAAATGGCCAAATTTGTTTAGGTATTAATAACATGAGCTTTTAAGACTTTTGACTGTTAGGACAATACCTTATTCATATCTCTTGTCTTTTTATTCCCCAGAACCCAGTACAGTACCTGACACATAGTAGGTGCCTAATGACACCTTTTAAGGGTTAAAATGTGTTGGGACCTCTAAAGGTGCTTTGATTTAATCTTCATAGTGGTCCTATGAGACAGTTAATATCTCCATTTTACAGATAATAAGATTGAATGGCAAAGAATTTAAGAGATTTACTCAAGGTCATGCAGTGACAAGATATATGGATTTTAAGTTAGATTAGTCTGCTGCAAAGCCCATATATTTTGTGCTATTCTTCTTCACCATTAAATGATTGCTTTCTCACTTTAATATAAGCGGTTCCTTCTTATATAATGTAGTTTCTAAAACAAGTAAAATGACCCTAGAAAAGAAATTATAGAAAACTTATATTTAAGAAAGAGAACGAGTCTCGCAAAGAGATGAGATCCTTCTTCGCTTCCCTAAATCCCACTTCACTATTAAATTTCTACTCAGCTTTTCGCCTTTTGTTGATAATAAAAATAACCAACATTTTTTGAATACTTTTGTGCGAGATGCTGTGATTAGTTTTACATGCAATTAATTCTCCCAATGAACCCATGAAGCAGATATTATTATTTTTCCTATTCATTAGATGAGTAAATTATGACACAGACATACTAAGTCTGTTGTTTAAGGTCACACCACAGATCCTGGATTAGATTTAAACCTAGTTTTGTCTGACTCCAGTGTGGGAACTTTTAATCACTTCTTGCTACTATATCTCATTTTTTTCTGTTGCATAGTGCTCTGTTGGAGTTCACTAAATACTTGGTGGGCAATTTTTGAACTCAGCTGATAAGTTATTCTATCTGTAACACTTCGAGAAATGAGTGTTTTATACCTTCTATATTATCTTTAATGACAACACCTCCATGCTGTATCAGATACCTTTGAGGCATTGTGTCACCTTCTCTGGAGCCACACTAATTCCAGATAAAGCCATGCTGGACAGTTCCCATGCCAGAAGACTACATTCCACCCCAGAGGCCTTTCACCTCTGCTATTCTGCCTCAAGGCTTTTTCTGAAGCCCTTGGTGCTCTCTGTGCTCTCTTTGTCCACCTGAGAAATGTGGCAGAGTTAATGCCTCCAGGGGCAAACCTCAACCAATGGAAAAAAGGATAAATGCTTCAGCTTCTTGTCCTTCAGAAGGAAATTCTACATGGTCCCTCAAGGATCTGTCCCCAGCTGGACTGAGCACCAGCTGTCCACAGAAGTTATCAACATCCCTCATTGTTTTCTTCCTATTCTGTCTCATTTTCCCCATTACCTAACTGTTGCTTCCTGGGAGTATCTCCAAAATAAACTCCTTGCACCAAAGTCCTTGTCTCTGTTTTGTTTGTTTGTTTGTTTGTTTGTTTGTTTTTGTTTTCGGGACGTGGGGGGTGTAAGACATATGTATGTTTGCTAATAACTTTGTACCAGAGGCCACATATAATGCCACATAACGTGAGTATATCATGGTTATATTAATTAGAGAAATCATTGTGAAGAGATAGAGTTTTTATGGTCTTGGATAAATAGGTTTAAGGAAAATGGAGAGATGATTTAATTCTTTAATTGCCCTTTCACCCCTTAAGAGTTCAAAATGTGTATCCAGTTACACTGATGAAAAAGTGAAATGCTTAAAACAGATTCAAAAATGAGTCAGTCAATTTTCTGAAACCTAATATGGCCACAAATTCAGTTTACTTCCATTCTTAGCTGAATTATCGATTTTGAGATTAAAAAGACTAACCTGTGGTGCATTCCTAAGTCTGTGGTCCATAGCACTTGCCAGTGGATAAGTTTTATAACTCTTTCCCACCCCCTTGAGTCTCTGTCAGTCTTTAAGTGACATGCCTATCTCTTTTAAAAAGATGCCAGATATAATATTCATAATCACTGAGCAGTCACCCCAGCAAAAAAAATAAAAGTTGAGAGAAGAACATGGCAGATGGTGTCATGAAAATTATATTGAAGAATATCCCTCATAATGATGAAAGATGCTGTAGTGAAGTCCTGGCATGCATATGGGTAGCAGGAAGGATTTATGCCTGGTGTGTCTGGGCTCATAATAACTAATGTATCAACTTGTTTGAAAACTTTTTAATTAGGAGGATCAGCAGGGTTTATGGATGAGTCATGAAGAGAAGACCTTTCACTTTCAATAAATGAGGACAAACTAACCATCAGTAGCAATAGCTGCACTTATTTCAGTGCCCAATGTTAATGGCACTGTTCAAAGGAAGATAAGGCCAAGGTTTGACCCCTGGCCTTATCTGTGGGTCAAATCAGGCTGGCTTGGTTCCTTAGCCCTGGCCGCACACCTTACTCTCTAGCAGCTTTTGCTCACACATGAGTTTAATAGAGTATGCGGTAAACTACAAATTTAAATTTGACCTTGTCACTTGCCTGATGAAAAGCATTCACTGGCTTCCCACTTCACTTAGCATAAACCCAAAACTCCTTGCCTTAGGCATTAAAGCCTTACACAGTTTGGTCCTTGACTCTTTATTAGATATATATATATATATATATGAGAGACTGTCCCCTTGGTTCCCTGTTTTAGCCAAACTGTCGCCTGATAAGATCAAGGTCTTGCCAAGCATTTCTCTGCCTTTGCACTTGCTACTCTATAGACAAGAATGTTTTTTTTTCTTAGCCTTTTACATGGCTGGTTCCTCCAGGTCTCAGCTTAAATTTTATCTTAGTGAGGCATCCTCTACCCTCCTCACAATGTTCTGTATCACAGTCCTCTATAGCTTTTATAACAAGCTGTATTGTTTAATTGCTTGTTCACTGCCTAGTTCTTCTTTGGAGACAATGTATGTTTCCCCAGAACTAGTATAGTACCTGACATCTAGCAGGTACCCCATAAATATTTGTTGATTGACTAGTAAACAAAGTAAAATACATACTCTAGGAGTGGTGGACTAGAAGCATCATCTTTGGTGCATAGATAAAAAGTTTTCGATCTCCAAGAAGGCTTATGAGTGGTATTTCAAACAATCTAGAGGATTCTGCAGGCTTCAAATCTAAGACTTTCAAGCATTAGTTGATTATGCCTATGTTGGCCCTGGCTAGAAAGCTCTGTTTGAAACTCTGTTTGAAAATTTGTGTTGGTTTGCTAGGGACAGGTGTGATCATGGGCAGAAGTATCCTTACATAGATGGGCAACTGTCTGGCCATTGGAGGGAATTCTGAGCTTCCTATTGGCACAGTAGTCTACAGATGTCTCTGGGGTGAAGAATTGAGACTGCAACTTGAAGCTGCATTTCTAATTCTTGCTCAGTTTTGAAATATACTACTATTGCTAGAGTTCTTTGTGACTATGAGAAATAATCTTTTGATCTGGTTTTGCCAAGTTAGGAACCAGATTCTGGATGGTACATTGTAGATCTCAATAAATATGTAGGGGATGAAGAACAGATATACATATCCTATTATTAACTAGTAGGCAGTCTTATGGCATTTAAACTCCAGTGTTGTCCCTTCCAACTTTGGATAGGGCTGACCTGCATAACCAGTAGTTGGATAATGGAAATGAGAGAGTGTATCTTCCGAGGTGAGATCATAAAATACATTATGGCTTCCCTCTTGCTCTTTCTTAGATCATTTGCTCTGGGGGATGCCAGCTGCCATCTTATGAGGACACTCAAGAAGCTCTATGGAGAAACTTATGTGGTGAGAAACTGAGGCCTCCTGTCAATATCCATGTGAGCAATGTCTCACTTGGAAGTGACACCTCCAGTCCCAGTCAAGCTTTTAGATGCCTCAGTCAACATCTTGATGCAACATTGAGAGACCCTGAAACAAAACTACCCCGCTAAGTGGCTTCTAAATTTCTAATTCACAGAAACTGTGAGATAATAAATGTTTATTGTTTTAATCTACCAAATTTTAGAGTAATTTGTTATGTGGCAGTAGATAATAAATTACATAGGAAAATCAAAGCAATGACCCAAACAAACCTCATTAGAGACCAGGTATTTGGCCTTAATTCTATTGTCTTCATCATTCTTTACCCATTTTGACATTGGTACCTGGGAGAGATTGAATTGTGTATCCAAGTGTGGGCATGTTCTTTGTCTTAGCATGCATTCTGGTGGGAGTGAAATCATTGTAAATAAGATTTATTCAGGTTTTTACTTCAGTTAAAGTAGAGCCCAACTAAATCAGATTGGGCTTCAATCTAAATTACTTTTAAAGCAGAGTGAGTCATTCAGAGAGAAAAAGCCACGGGAAGAAGCTGTAAGTCAACAGAACCTGGAGAAAAAGGAGACGACACTGCCATGTGCATTGTCATTTGACAGAACAGCCAAGGACTAAGGATGGCCAGCAGCCAGCCCCAGAATGCCATAATCTTCGGGGAAAAAGCATCACCTTGTTGATGCCTTGACTTTGGACTTTGCCTAGCCTCAAAACTGTGAGCCAATAAATTCCCATTGTTTAGGTCAACCCGTTGTATGGTCTTTGCTTTAATAGCTAGGAAACTAAAACAGTGTCCTAATGACCTTGTTGTGTGCTATCAATGGTAATCCAGTGTCTACAACATTATTTGCCAACATTTTCCCCGATCTGTTATTTACCTCTGTTTTGAGTATATTTTTGACATTTAGTTTTTCACTTAGAGGTGATGAGTAAGTCCATCCTTTTCTTTTTTTTTTCCCCTCAAATTGCTTCTAGCTTCCTTTTCAAAGTGTTGATAAATATTCAGTTAGTTTTTCTTAATGGTTTGATTTTTTTGTATTTAAATCTTTAATATACCTATCATTTATTCTGGTGTATAATTAACCACTCTATGGATATAATCTTCCAGCCACTTCATTACTGTAAAATCTAGACTTTTCTCTTGTATGGTACTATGTATTACATGATAAAATTTTAAAAGATTGTTAAAGTTATAGTAGATTACCTAGTTTTGTTCCCTTTATTTATATGGTCTGACACTTTGTCAAAGGATGAAATTTACATTAGCCTATTCTGTGGTACCTGATTGCTACCTAGTATTTTGTTTCTACAAATTCCTTTCTGCTTAAGGTTTAGATGATTCCATTCTGGATTTTTTATAAGCATGCAAAGTCCACAGGTCTACAACTTCATAAAAGTTTGGAAACTTTTAACCCAGTTTCTGGCATGTAAAATATCACCATGACCTTCTCTCTTCCTCTGGGTTTGTGTTCGATCTACTAGCCTGAACTTGCAGAAATGTCAATAATTTTCTTTTAATGGATATCCTTATTGGAGCTGACATTGTATCACCCTCATTTATGAGTCTATTAGTAAATTCCCCAATAGTGTATTTAAGAAAGAAGTAAGACCCATTAATTCTGTTGATACTTTCTTTAAGATTCATGCCATTTTAAAATAAAATATCCATTTTGTGGAAGAATTTTAGTTGTAACAAAGTCAACTTATTACTTTTATGATTGGAACTTGATCCAGGAGCTCAGGAAGTCAGATGACCACATTTTGAATTGTTTCCAAGCAGCTACATTTTTCCTGTATGATACCAAACAGGGTTGACGTCCATTGGTGTCTCCACAGTGGAGATTTCTGACAAATCCTTTCAGTTGTTTTCCCTAAAGGAAGGCCCTTCTTTTAAACATAGTGAACGTATATCTTTTGCTGTTTCTGCTGGAAGATTTTCAACTTGAAGATAGTCCCAGTTGTGCTATTATATTGTGTTCCTGTCTTTATTAAGAGAGTACCATAGCCACTTTAAACATCAGCTAGTATTTTGATGCTACCTTTGTCTTGGGGGCATAGTTCATTCCCATGACTTATATATTTGTACCCCCTTATTAACACCTAACACATCCCTTGCTTTAATGGTGAAAGCAATGTTCTATGCCTTATTTCGTATTATCTCACAACTACCCTATATGATTCATCCCATGCTTAAGACTTTCAATAGCCATTTTCACTGGTCTTCTTTTAGCCCTTCAAACCCACTGTGTTTCCTGACTTTGAACATGGTGTTCCCTCTTCCTGGAATATGCTTCCTTTTTGCTTCTCCCTCCTTTCACCTGTCAGATCCAGGTTGAAGCATCACTATTTAAAGACTAGGTCTGGTACTTTATAAAGTATACTCTGAACGATCCATATTACTTGCCTTCCAATTCTCATCCATTTATTTGTATGAATATTTATTTAATGTTTATCTCTCCCTCTCCATGACTGACTGGGTCTAGTTCAGTCCACCATTATACCCCCTCCACCTAGCTAGCACCAGTCTTAGTATATGATAGGTACTCAAGAATTTGTTGAATGAGTGAATGAATGATTCCTATGTTATACTTATGGAAACCGAAGCCTATACCTATTAAGTAGCTTGACCAACCTTCTACAACAACTTAAGTGGCAGAGGTAGGATTTGAACCTAGGTCTTCCATTTCCTAGTTTTGTGATCTTTCTGTTAAACACAACTGCCCCACCCATGGCTCTATACTTCTAAATCAAGCCTTTTTTATTTCTCTCCCATCTTAAAGTAGTTGCTTGTTTTGTTCCTTGCAGGTGATTAGGATAGCTCAGATCTGCATCTTGAGGGTGGTTGCAGCCTCGACATCAATCATAAATGTATATCAGTTTGCCTGCATAGGTGAGGGTGGGAAAGGGAAGATGGAAATCATCCTTTTTCAAGAGTCTTTTTTTGTTAATGTGTTATAGTTTAAGAGAAATTGGCTGAGCAGTTGGAGGTATCACAAAGAGACTCAGCAGGTTGAGGGTTGTGGGGGAAGTTTGGAGTTTGGAGCATCATTTAGAACTTATCACAAGATATGTTTGGCCTCTAGCCTGTAAGCTCTAAAGATTGATCCACTCAGTCTGAACATGATTGAATGTCTCTAATCCTGATTCTTCTACTCATTAGCTATAAGATTTTGTGCAAGTCCCTTTGCCTCTCTGGTTTCAGTTTCCTTTGCAATCTAATTGTGTGTGTGTGTGTGTGGTGTGTATGTGTGTGGACACACATGCATGGGTTGGGGAAAGAATGAGTTGTAAAATTACTGGCAGAACTTCTGACAAGGGTCTATAAAAAGACTCATTACTTTTGGTTCACATTCTTTGCTTAATGAAATAGAATGTTCTTGTGTCTTGAGGGTCTAGAATAGAAATTTTTCCGCCATGTAACCCGATGTTCCAAGAGTTCAGAGGGACCAGTCCCACCTGTCTTTAGATTACAGAAGTTTTGTAGGCTTCATTGAAGGCCATTTTTAATAAGGGAGAATTGAATCTCTGTTATGTTTATTTGAAGATGATATAATGAAGTGTTAGTACCAGAAAGCACCCTGAAATTCATTAAATATGGCTACTTTGTTTTATAGGAAAGGTGGAGAGCTGGGACTCATAACTGAAGACTTTGGACTTTAAGTCCAGTATTATTTTCACTGTTCCTAGTTATTTTCAGCATACCCAAGAAGATCTTAAAATTATCTCTCATATAAGTAATATTCAAAGCAGAAAACTTATGGAAAGATAAGAATCTCTTTTCCTACCTTTCTTCTTTTATAGAAACACCCTTTTTTTTCTGATTGTAAAAACCATACAGATTCAATGTAACAAATTTCAAACCATTCAGAAGAGCACAAAGTAGACAATGAAGGACGCACCACAATCTCAGTTCCTCCAGACTCTCACTGTTAACTTGGATAATGACATTCTAGGTTTTTCTCTTTCTCAGTCCCTCCCTCCTTCTCTCTCTTTCTCTCTCTCTCTATATCTAAAGTGAAAAATGAAACCATATTATACATACTATTTGCATAGTAATTTTTTCTTAGCGATATTTAGTGGACATATAGCCAACTTCATGTTAATACATCAAGTTTATTCTTTTTATTGACTGGATATGTGTTAATGCTTTACAAACAGTCCTCTCCCGAAGGCATTCATATTGTTCCCACTCTTTTGTTGTTTTAGATAATGTTGCAGTGAACATCCTTCTCTTTGCATCTCTGCATATTTATCTGCTTTTTCATGATGCATTTCTAGAAACCACACTTCAGCCTTATCATAGTATTTAGGGCACAAAATTGTACAAGTAGAGAAACTAGAATAGCCATTTCCCATAGGAGGAAAGGATGGAGATTTCAGATTGAGGGTGATATGAGGTACAAAGGCCAAAGAATACATGAACCTTTCCTTGGTAAAGCTTTGTAGTTTTGGAATCAGTTTCACAGGATCAGCTCAGTGCACCAAATTCCAGTTCAGTGACTTCTGCAAGTTCATTCTAGTTTTTCTGTAAATAGTTGCTTCACTTAACTAAAGTTCACTGTGGATGGATCTAATCAGGCCAAAGACCCATAGTTTAGGTTATTTCTTCCAGGCCACAAGAGTTACTTTCCCTTCAGCTTTTTATATGAGATCATAGTATATTGGGAGGGACTACCTCCCTAATTTCTATGTCAAGGGCTGAGGCAAAGAGAGAACATATTACTTTCCTGTGGAGAAATTGTTGTTTGTAAGAAAACCAGCAGATGCCATTTCCGAACTGGCTTCTTGCCCAGGGATCCACCAGGAAGGGAAGAGCCTCCCATGGCTTGAATTCCCATTCCCTTTAGTTGCTTTAACTTGGCTCCCTCTGCAGTCATCTCTAATGCCTTTCAGAAGGCATTTAGTAGCTTCCCCAGACTGTGAGCCCTAGTGAAAACCCATGTGTTCCAGTCTATAATGAAGACTATAATTTCTTCATCAGCATGAATCCAGAGACTCAAGTGCACTGAGAGGGAGGAGAGGCATCAGAATTTATCTGGTAGGACAAACTCTTGCCTCCATAATTCCTTTGGCAATATCTCCATCAGGTCATCATCTTTGAGTAGCTCTTGTTGGTCTTCAAAATAAAATCTGTGCCCCTAGCCTAGTCTTTAATACCCTCCACAATTGAGATCCAGAAAACCAATGCAACCACATTTCCTACCTCCCCTAAACATGCCCTGTATTCTAGTCAGTCTCAACCTCTCTCTCTGTCTTGGTTTATGCTTTCTCTGCCTGTTCATGCCTTTCATCTTTCAAATGCCTCCTTTGAACTCCTGTGGCATTTTATTTATGTTTTTTTGTGTGACACTGATAATTTTCTACTCTATGTTGAGTTTTTTAAGGTTTTGTATTTCCCCTACTAGAACAATATTGATGTGACTATAACTCTTCTTTGTGTTCCTCCCATGCCCAGGACATTGCCTAATGTTCAATACTATTTATTATGGACAAATATGGATAGCTTAACCCAGTCTTCTTTTGAATAGTCACTGTGCCAGGAATGCTGGTTGAAGAAACCCATTCTACTTTGGGGACAGCCTTAATTATTTGGGCTATCTGAATCTCAGTATCAGAAAACAGTGCTATATCCAGGGTACCTGAGTATCTGAGTATCATACCCAGTGTCATCACATCTACTCATCTTGTTTCTAATTTCTCAGACAGATCATTAGGATAAAAGTGGGAAGCCCAGCCTTCCTAATACTCTAAAAATCATTTATATAGCTCATGCTCAGATGAGTTTCCTGATAGGTTAACACCATAAATTAGCTCTCTGATTTTGTAATTTTGTGCTAAAAAAACAGCCCCATCCTTATGGGTTGAATTCCATCCCTCAAAAAGACATATTCACATCCTAACTCCCGGTCCTATGAATGTGACCTTATTTAGAAATAGGATTTTTGAAAATGTGATTAGTTAAGACAAGGCCAAGATGGATTAGGGTGGGCCCTAATCCAATATGACTGCTGTCTTTCTAAAAAGAGATTTGGACACAGAAACAGACAGACACTGGGGAGAAGGCCATGTGGAGACAGACAGAGATCAGAGTGGTGCATCTGCAAGCCAAGGCACACCAAAGATTGCCAGCAAACACCAGAAGCTACAAGAAGCAAGGAAGGCTTCTCCTCCACAGGTTTCAGAAGCAGCATGGCCCTGCCGACACTTAGATTTAAGACTTCTAGTCTTCAGAAGAGACAATACATTTCTGTTGTTTTTAAGCCACATAGTTTGTGGGGCTTTGTTAAGGCAGTCCTAGAAAATGAAGACACCCATAAACCATGGCCCTGAAGTTATCTATTTATAAAAGCATTGCAAGAAACCCAGTAACATCATTCTTTTAGAATCTTTAATTTGGGGGCAATTTAGCTAAATTTATAGCTGGATTTTAACCATATGACCATCATCAAGGTCATCTGTGACCTATTAGGCTCTAACCATGATAGACTTTGTCAGGGACATGATGTGAGGCTGTACAGAGTGGGATCTGCACAGCTTCTGAGAATGTGCCATGAGGTGATGTTGGGAAGGTTGCTCCCTGGAGCTGTGCACTGCAATCTGATGGCTAAAAATGATCTGACATTCAGGGACATGCGTTTTCAGTTCCTAATAGATAAAGAGAAAATCTAGACCTTCTTCACAGGAAAAAGCATGGGATTCAGAACCAGGAAGAGCGCAGTTTGAATCCCAGCTCTACTAGTTCTAGTTGTATCTGGATGGGAGGGGAACATGTGGGCCTTCATGCCAAACCACCTTTGAAAGTAGCATGGATTGGACTGGAATTAAGGGCAGGGCTACAGACACGAGGGGATAATGGAGTGTCAATCAGGAAATAGGCAGAGTTTGTGTTTACATACTAAGGCAGGCTTTACTCTAGATTCTCCTTTTAATGGGCCTATGACCACAAGACTAATTTTCAACACAATCCACTGCAGGAAGTATGTGTGTGTTTGTGAATGTGTGTGTGTGTGGGTGTGTGTGTGTGTATGAGTAGAGGGTGGCAGATGGGGGTGGCCCAGATCACTTAAAAAACGGGGCAAAATTGAACATCTTGATGAAGAACCAGCTCTGAAGGGTTGGGACAACAGGGACATAACATTCTTTTACAAGGATATCATGAGACTCAGAGAGATCCCAACTGCAGATGTTGTCATTACAACCAAAATGTTGCGGCTACAAGAACTTCTCATGCAGCCCTGTGCAGTCCCCCAGGCATCAGGCTCCTGCTAGCCTCTACATAAGGTCTCAAAGAGCCTTGTAGCTTTGAGGATACCCCATGCTGGCTTTTGTAAAGACCCGACTGAGGCCTTTGCCATAGGAGCTCAATGCACATAAATATATAAATGTACACATAAATATAAATATAACTCCACCTCCCTCCTATTTCAAGCAACATCCAAATGGTGACCAGGAAGTTTTATCCCTTCTTTCCTAAGTATTTTCAGTAGAGGTATCATGGAAACCAGGGAAAATAGCCAGGCAGCGTACACATCAGCCCTAGGGGAAAACTGATGGAAGCATCAAGTAGCAAGTGGGTGGATTTTTCCCTTTTGTTCATCAGATTCTGGAGTAGTACACAGCAGTCTGGCAAGGCTTGATGTCAGATTTTTGAGAGGGAATCCCATCCTTGGGCTTCAGAGCCTTTAAGTTGAATTATTAGGGCAGTGTCAACTCTTTCTTGCTGTCATCAGGGGTCAGGATACAACGGCAGCATGAGTAGACTCTAACTGTATACTACTAGCTCAGCATTTATGGTTGGGGATAGCAACAACCCCTCTGCTAGACTGACTGGCAGGTTGGAGGACAAGCCTTGTGGGTCCAAACATATGATCTAGCAAGCTACCCGCAGGGTTTGCCACATTGGCATTCCTACCAGGGACAGACAGCATAACTGAAGGACTGGCATTCAAGACGTGCCATTGACCAGGATGAATTTCTTTAAACATTAGACAATTATTGGTTTTCAGATAATGTTGCAGAAAACCAACTCCATTCTTGGGGGCTGGCCTGCAAGGGACAAGTCATGGCCATGTTAAACCTTCCTTCCCAAGGAGTATGGTGAAAGCGTAGTGTAGAGAGACAGGCAAGCAGCTGGGGAGTTGGTCTTTGAGCAAAGATTCAATGCACTCAGCCCCCTGCCCTATTCCTCCAGTCTTACATACAACAGTGCCAGGATTTGAATCGAGGTGTTTTCATTCCAAACTCGCTGCCTTTTGAAATGCCCTTCAGTTCTTAATCTGCATTTATGAGGAACAATTATGGAGCCTTTGGGAGTTGGGTATGGTGTGTAGGAAGGGGTTGTTCTTTTGACAATAGCAGCCGTGCCCAAAGAAACCCCAAATAAAGATTAGATTTACTCCAGAGTCCAGCAGTTAACCTCTCCATTCTGTTGGTTGTGAAGGAATCTAGGAGGCATATGAAATTGCATTCATTTTTCTGCATATTAAAACTTCAATTTTATCACCAGTTTCAGTTCTTTCTTCTGGAAGAATCCATTCTTGTTTTAAATTGTCAGTTAAAACTACATATTATTCAGACTATACATCTTGTAGGTTTCCAATTTTATTGCCCTCGCTTGCTGGTGTTTGCTTCTTGCCCGTCCTGGATAACCACTCAGTATTCCGCCAAACCGTTTGCTGCAAGTGAACATAACTACACTTGTCAGCGCAAAGTAGAGAGTTACAAAATTGAATCCAAATTAAATTGCACATTAGATGCCATTCCTGAAATTGAAATGTTTATATGTCTTAAAAATATGTGGAATTATGTGGAAAGGCATTAGAAGCCCTGCTCTTGGTTGAGGCACACCATTTTTGATCCGTAAGGAGTGAAAGAATTCCTGGGCAGCCCTGTGATTGCCCTGAAGCCAATTTTGACTGTTTTTGCCAAGGCCACACACTTATGGACCATATAACCTTGGGAATACCATCTAAGAAAAACCACCTTTGCCCACACCGCTCTTTCTGCTTCGGATTTCTTTTCCTGTGATCTTTACCTATTAAAATCTTACTATTGCTTATTCATCTCACCATCTCTAATACTAAAAATTAAATATTAACTAGCCAGTAGGCTCTGGTTATGGGCCAGGCAGGCTGCTAAGGGCTCTACATGCTTAACCTCAGATGTGGTCCCAGTGTTGTTAGTGCTTACTCTCTGATAGGGAAGATAATAAAGAGGAAATAAATAACATGATAATTTCAGGGAATAGTAAGTGCCATAAAGAATGTAACATAGGGCAGTGTGATAGAAGGTGGGGAGTGGGCAGCTTGTACATGGGGGATTCCAAAAACTCTTTCTGGAGAGGTGAGAAGGAGACATCTATGTGAAGATTCTGGAGAAGAGTTTAAGGCAGAGAGAACTGCAGAGCCCAAAGCCTTCAGGAAGGTATGATGCTCATAACAATCCCGTTAAGTCAGTAGGTCCATCTGTGTGACCTGATCAAGGTACTTAACCTCTCTGAGTTCCAGTTTCCTTATCTTGCAAAGACAGTCCATTTAACTCATTCATAATTTTTTTTAATGAGTACTTACCATGTGCCAGGCACTGTTTAGACTCTGGGAATATATCAGAATAAACATAGTCACTGTCCTCCTGGAGCTTACATTCTAGTGGAGGGATGGGAAGACAGATAAAAAAAAACCGAAGTAAATAAAAAGTAAGATTGGGTCATGATAAGTGTCTTGAAGAAAAATAAGGTAGAATTAGGAGTAGAGAGGGAAGGTGGGAAGTGGGTGTCCTATGGGAGTCAGGGAAAGCCTCTCTATGGAAGTGACATTTGATTAGAGAGCAGAATGAAAAGCAATTGAGAAGCAGGCCAGGTGGATACTGGGGAGATTTGGGGAGAATTCTGGGCTGAGGGAATAGCAAGTACCAAAGTGTGTCCAAGGCACACTCATGGGGCCAGTGTGGTGGAACATGTGCCTGGGAGGAAGGCAGAAACCTGATCATGCAGGGCCTGGGGATTCCATTCCAAGGGCCATGAAAACCACTGGAGATTTGGAGCAGGAGTAATGGCAGGAGTAGTGACACCTACACTTTGTGTTTGGAGAATCAAGAGATACAGAGCAGTGCATGGTTCTCACTAGTGCTCAAAGACTTCCTTCTTCCCTCCCTCCTTCCTTTTTTCATTCCTTCTTTCTTTCTTCCCCAGTCTCCCCTCGATTCCTCTCCTTCCTCCTTCCTTTGTATATCTGTCCTGCTCAAATACATCTCAGCACAGGATGCTTTAAGTTGCTAGTATCTGTTTATTTGTCAACTCTAAGTTCCTTGAGAACAGAAAGTTGTCTCTTATTCCCTTATAATTGCCACATCACCCCAGTGCCTTGCAAATTATTGGAATGCAATAAAATTTATTGAATTGGCATTTCAAAATTCTGCTCCATCAGTAATGGAAATGAGGCCTGGAAGTTAAAATGTATGTGTGGCCCAGCAGGATCTCCTCATTTGGATTATGGAGTGCCAAGTTCGGTCACAGCAGATATCTAGGAAGGCCACAGCAGTGTGGTTGTTCACAAAGCAGCTTCCTGGCTTGCCAGTAGCTTGGAGCCAGGTGCTAGTTCCACTGAGTCTTGAGCAAGTCACTTAATCTTTCTGAAGCTCAATTTTCTCATCTGCAAAACTGAGATAATCCATGGGGTTATGGGGGATTGCATTAGATAATGTTTATAAAACCCTAACCACAGTGGACAGTTCTAAGTGAGTGATAAATAAATATCATCTAGTTCCAATTTCCTGCCCTCCCCCTAAGCAATCAAACCACCTTTAAGACTCTGGCAACCATGGAGAAGGAAGGGGAGCCTGTCCCTTACTAAAGCTGAACATTCCACCTTCTTAGTTACAGTTAGAACTATGAATCCCCGACAAGGTAGAAAGCTGAGTAACTTATACTGACTCCTCCTGTTCAACCTTGCCTTCCTACCTGTGCCAGGTTTACTTAAGCTCTTTGAGAATGAAGAACTTGTTATATTTATCTTTCTGGCAAAGAGGATAAAAACTTGTCTGAGGTCATGTATCTATTAAGTGGTTGAGTGTAAGTTTGAGTAAAGGTCTAGTTCTATCCAAAGCTCATGGTCTGGACCAGTAGATATCACTGTTCCTGGGAATGGAAGAAAGCAGGCTCTCCTAAGAGGCAGGAAATGTGATCCGGGCACTTTACACTTACCGTGTCACCTTGGGGGATGCAATTATCCTCCTCAGGAGAAGGAGAAAACAACCTTCCTAATTCCCAGTCCAATGCCCTTTCTGTTGACCTCTGTCTTAGCTTCCCAGCTGCTGAAACAAATACTATACAATGGGTTGGCTTAAACAACAGGAATTTATTGGCTCACAAGTTGAGGCACCAGGAAGGTGATGCTTGGTCCTCAAAGACTGTGAGGTTCTGGGGCTGGCTGCTGGTGATCTTTGGGGTTCTTGGGCTTTTCTATCACATGGTGATATCCTTTCTTCTCTCTTCTGGGTTCCATTGACTTCTGGCTTCTTGCTTTTCCCTGTGGCTTTCTCTCCCATATCCAATTTCTTTTCCTTATAAGGACTTCGGCCATTTTGGATTAAGGCCCACCCTCCTTCAGTTTGGGGACACCTTAACTAAAAACATCTTCAAAAGTCTTATTTATAAATGGGTTCACACGCACATGACTAGGGTTTGGAAGCTGAGCATGCCTTTTGTGGGAACATGATTCAATCCCCAGCAACCTCTTTGTGTTTCACTGTATACAAGAATGAAATGAGAATATTGGAATAGCTGGTCTCAGACTACCCTGTTTCTTTAATACCTAATTGATGAAGCATATCCTCCAGGCCCTTATACCTGGCTTGGCTCTATAAAGTTATGTTTTTGCTGAGAGATCCCCATTATTATTCCTAGGCACCGATCGCCACCAATATTTGGTAAAGCCACTTAACATTGCAAGGTCATATAAGTAGGATAATTTTATGTGTTTAGCTCAGCAAGGGAGATAACCTTACGTTCCAAAATTCTTTACTCTCTTTCCCCAAGTTCTTTTCTACACCCTTCCCCCAGCTTTCCCCCACCCACCCCCCTTTCTCTAGGTTACTTCTGCTTTTAATCCCATCTTTTCTTCCTTTTGCTCATTTTATCTCCAGTGGGGACTTGGAAGATAGGAAAACATACATCTGAAATACTGATTTGTTGCCTGGGAGAGATCAGAGGATTGTTTATTTCCTTTTATATTTCCTTCACAATATGATCAAAGCTTGGTTCTTTGCTGATTACTTCTCCAAGCTGGGTCATCTCTTTGCTAATTAAAAGGTTGGATAATAAGCATTTAGCATTCTGGTGATTGAGACCTCCCCTGCCTCACAGGTCAGTGCCACCTGAATTAATTGGCACCTTCTTGGTTGGGGTTCAGTTCTCACACTTCTTATCATACCAAGAATGGCACCCAGAGCTCTCTATAATGCATCCTCATGCGGTTTTCCCAGCAATTTCCTCCCTCTACTATGACACTCACCTCTCAATTTAGTGATTAATTCTCTGCCACCTTCTTGTTACATGATTTGCATCCCTGCCACTCTGTTCTGTTTCCTTCTGCCTGGAATGGTGTAATTACAATTGTAGACTCTTTGAAATCATTGAGGCTAGCTCTGCAACACTGTGCAAATTGTTTAACCTTAGTTTTCCTATCTATAAAAGGGAGATGATAACCTACCCACTTGGGGCTTGAATCATGTCCTACAAAAGGTGTGCTCAGATATTAATCCACGTTCAAGTGGGTGTGTATCCATTTGTAAATAGGACCTTTGAGATGCTTTTGTTAGTGAAGGTGTGGACTCATTTGTGAATAGGATCTTGGAAGATCCTATTTAGATGAGGCCAAATTGAATCAGGCTGGGGCTTTAATCCATATTGCTGAAGTCTTTATAAGGAGAGGAAACCTAGACAGAAACACAGTTGTCTGAATGGGAGAAGTAGAAGCCAGGAGTCAGAAGAAGCCAGAGGTCAGTAGAAATCAGAAGAGTAGACACAAGGATAAACAGAGATAGCCATGTGATGGAGGATTGCCAGAATGCTACAGACTTCTGGAGAAAACCAGCTCTGATAAGACCTTGATGTGGAACTTTTAGCCTCTAAACAGGGAGACAGTAAATTTCTGTTGGTAACCCAACCCAATGTGCATTGTTTCTCATAGCAACCCTGGCAAACTAAGACAGTAGATAGTTCTGAAGAGGAAATAAGAAAGCATGTGTAAAGAGTTTGACAGAGTATCTGTTTCATAATAAATGCTCAGTAAATGTTAGCTATTCTAATTTCCATTTATTTAAATTGCATTGCTTCATAAAAATACACTTCCACATGAAGGCTTTTTTAACTCTCTTCTAGTCCAAGGTGATCTCTCTTCCTGGTATTCTTCTTTTGCATCTTGTATAGTATTACTCAGTTGGTCAAGCTTATGTTACTCCCCAAGTATGGATGAAATACTCTGGTGACAGAGAACTACAGCTTCTAGCATACAGCTGAGTCATACATTTATAGAATGGAAGAGTTGTCCTCAAGTTAAGGGAATTTCATTTTGTTGATGTTGTCTTGAGTGTTCTAATGATTTATTGAATTGCCCGTTTATTTCTCATTATGCTGAGACACTGATGCCCTAGGTATGTTGCTTCCAAGAGTGTAATCAGTTCAGTCCAGTAAAGCGGCCTCATGAATTCTGGTTTGAAGAAAGAATTGGGCTGTTTTGAGGCAATGGTAAGGCGTGTTTGGGACCACTAATGTCATATACCTTTGGAATACTAAATAGAGGATGTTCTGAAAGAACCTTTAGGGTAAATCATAATCTCATCTATGTGCATCTGCAGTTAAGGCTTATAAAGAGAGGTTTGGCTCCTGATTTTCAGGAGCAATATTATCAGATTTTGAAAAGCTGCAAGAAATGTCACATATATTTTGCCTCACAAATACCTATAATTAGGTCAGAATTCAGAAAAGTGGGCTTCTATTTGCATAGAATGACATTAATTCTGCATTCTCTCCTAACAAGGTTGAAAGAGAGGATTAATCACTTATTCATGCAAAACCAACTCACATGAATCATTTATCTTGTTCTGATAATTTTGCAGCGCTCATTTTTAAGTGCCTCAGGTTGCAGATAAAGCAAAACCTCAGAAGGTGATTTACCCTCTACAATAAAAACCTGATGGCCATGTAAACAGCATACTTCCTATAGGAAATCAATAGGTAACCATGGAAATGACTCTGTAATGGGAAATTCTATTTTCTTATGAACAAATCATCAAAAAGATTTATTGTAAGATGAAAGGACTTTGCTTATGCCCTTAGTTTCCACAAAGTCCTTTTGTCTATGTAAAGGAGAAAACAAACACATTAGTGCCCATAAAGAATTCTCTTAAAGCTGCATCGAGAATGAACATCACGTTTTATTTTCTAAAGTTTGATTTGGAATTTCTTGAGGGCCGTTCTTCAAGTTCTAATCAAGAAACTTAGATCTAATGACAAGAAGAGTGTTCCAGAGTACTGGATAGTTGAGTTTTTGATTCAGCTCTAATCTCAAGCAGCAATGAGACCACTGACAAGTAATTTCACCTTACTGGGCTTTAGTTTTTTCATCTGTAAATGAAATGGAACAAACTAGGCTAGGAATGGCAAAGATGTTGCATATGTAGTGTCATTTCCTTTTCCTGCCTAGGAAGACAATACTAATCAATTATGGTACTGTTTCCACCTGAGTCTGGATAGGATCTCAGAATCTTTATTGACACATTTCTCCAGTCGGCTGCTTCCTAGGGATCAGGGTTGTCATATGTAAGACATCCATTTGAATTTGTGACCTAAATGACTCCTTTTAACCCTGACATTACAAGAATTTGAAAACTAACTACAAGTACTGAATGTATATTCATGTCCTTTCGCCTATACTTGAGCACAGAATCCAAATAATAATAGGAATAGTAATAATAATAAATAGAAAAAGAAGAGGAAGAAATAATATAATGCTATTATCTTTATTAAGCCAAAAGAATTGTTTGACCCCATTAATGTAGTCAAAATATTTAGTTCAATGAAAGATTTCTATGGATAAAAACAGAATCACTTCTTGATAAAAATGAAATGATATCTATAGCTCTTTTCTACTGTCCATTTATATGCTCCCCTCAGACACAGCTTAAACAGCAAATACTTGTCATTTGCATGCCTTTCCTTTTACAACAGTAGAGGGCAGCACAGGTATTTTCAGGTGTCTTTTGGGGAAGCCATTTGTGCATGAATACGTGCATTGTACAAGAGTGGGTCCAAAGATGTGGACTGTGGCAGGTTGCAATGGAAGAATATGTTGATATGTCAAAAGTCACCTTAACCAAATCTGCTAGATTGTGGTGCCACATTTTCCTCTTTAGGCCGTAAGAATTTACCATCCATTATTTTAACCTGTTTGTGTATTATTTACATGAATTAACGTTTCATACTGATCTTTTCTATCTTATTCTTACTGTTCCCTTTCTCCCCTTATAACTTGTCTCACCTGGGAGACAGTGTTACATAGTGAAAAGAGCACAGCTTTTGGGAAATGGATGTGGCTCAAGAGGTTCGGCGTCCGTCTACCATATGGAGAGACCAGGGCCGGTAAAAAAAAAAAAAAAAAAAAAAAAAAAAAGAGCACAGCTTTTGGCTTCTGAATTATAGACCCGAATCCCAGCCCTCTCTTACTAGCTCTGAGACTTCAAGCTAGTCAACTTCTCAGAACCTCATTATTCTCCTTTGTTAAAAAGAGATGGAAATACACAACCTTTCTTACAATCTCACAGGGTTATTAGGAATATAAAATGAAATAAATGTATGTGAAAAACTCTATTTTAATAGTTTTTAAAAATAATTATCAATCTCCTTTCGAGGCTATCATTGTTCATAAGAATCTGGCTTTTAATTCAAATGAGTTACATAGATAAATTTTAGGATTTTTTTTTTATTATAGGATGGCATCTATAACTTGGGCAGACTCTGCTGTAAGGCATATGGTGACATCCTTGACATGGACGATGCCTTTTGGGGATTGGGATTGTAGTAACTGTTGTAGCTGTAAGAGCCAAGCCCTGAAAGAGTCAATATTCCCCAAAGTTTATTGTGAACATCTGTTTTATCCTGAATAAAGGCTAATATTGATGCTTATAACCTATCGGATTCAACATCTCTGCTTTACAACAGGTATTTGGTAATATCCGCTTTACTATCAAAAATAATGTAATTTATAGATAATAGAATCTACATATATACATTACTTCACACAGAAAACAAATCAATATAATGCTCTAATTTTAATATAAAAGTAATTTAAAATATTAAGTATTTCATTGCACAAATGCTTGAGCTTGGCTACCCTAAAAAGCACAGTAAAACAGTCAGACACTTGTGCCTACACATGGAATCACAAATGCAGACTGATTCAGGAGTGTTGTACTTGTGTGACTCAAATACAAAGAATGTCATTATATTATTGGTGATAAGATTTTCTGAATAGAGGACAATTCTTGGTAAATTTCCTGACTAGATGGTATAGTCTCTCCTTGATTTACAGACTAGTAAGCTGTTCTGGAAAATTTTTTGCATATTTGAACTTACTGCAAAAAACGCTTCGAGATCATATGTAAAACGAAGTCAGCTTTCAGGCTTAGACAATAAGAAAGAGGTTTTTTACCTACCTGAATGTCCAGAGAGACACAGGACAACTGGTCCTTGGGTGGGTCAAGGATACACTGTTCAGTGTATTGTGGGATGTCTATGTTTCCTGGTCCCCACCTCCTTAAATGCTGGTAAAGGCAGGGTGGTGGTGTGAGAGGAGGCAGCTTCCATTATCCTCTCAAAAATCCTCTCAAAAATCTCCAAAATACTCTATAGGGGGCAGAACCATTCCTACTGAGTATCAGTTATATGAGTAAGAAGTCCATCTGGCAGCTTGGGCATGTCAGAAGTAAACGAAATATAGCCCAGCAACTGATGAGATGTAGAGGGGGTGGAATCCTTCTTTGGGGTGGAGGAGGCAATGACTGGGCTGAGTGTTAGGGACCCAACGAAGCAGACTAGGGTTCTGGTGAAAGCTCTAGTCAAGAACAAGAAACCCAGGCAGAAGCCCAGTTGAATGGATTAGACCAACAGAATGGGCTTCAGGGGAAGGCTGCGGCTCAGCAGACACAGCTGCCCTTGACTTTTGGCCCACTGAAGCCCAAGGTAATGGCAACAAAACTAATTCTAGATTCCCACCTACTGACAGGGCTAAGCCTAGTGAAACCTCATAAGCCTTGGTCCAGATTTACTCAAGCACCCCAGGCTCAGGCACAGACCTAGGTGTTGTGGAGTCTTCCCCTGAAAGCTTCTAGAGAATTCAAGAGTGACAAATGTAGAATTAGAAGCATTGGAACAAAGTTACAGAAAGACAGGTTTTGGCTTAGTATTTGGAAGAAGTTCAAATCTAATGTTTTGCCTTATAAAATGGTGACCTACAGAGTAATAATAATCTCTTACACTTTCAAAGTGGTTTCATGTCTGTAATCAAGTTTCATGTATATTATCTTAAATCACTCTTGCCTCTTCTTGCTCAGCAGTCTCATATTTTCCCAGATCGTTTATTAGCAATCTAGTGAGTTCATTCACACTGAAGTATTAGGAGCTTCACGTATTATCTTCCAGAGGCATTGCTGTTTAGAAAGATAGGACAATGCTTATCTCAGTAGCCTGAATTAGTTTTACACATTGGGTGTCTTTCAGAATCACCTTGATAGACTATTTAAAAATATAAATAGATGCTCAGGGACCTCCTCAAACTGTTTCGATTCAGATGTTTTGATTAAAGGATGTTTATTTTTTAAAAGTCCCACAAGACATCCTTTGTGTAAATAAGATTAAGCACAACTTTCTTAATGCATAGATTCTTTTTTTTCATATTTGAATATAAGCATCTGCAGCCAGAGATTCGCTTAACATATCCCATAACATCTAGCTCGGTGCCAGTCACCAAGTGCTTGCTCAATAAATATTTGTTGAATGTTTGATTAATGTGAAATTTAAGGCACTGGTGTGTGCGTGTGTGTGTGTGTGATGTGTTTTAAAGCATGATGGGGATTTTCTAATACCTTTAAATTTTTAACCTCATAGGCAATGGCCTACTTCACTCAGACTGAAAATTGATCTTAGTCCTAATTCTTCTATTTATCTATTTATGTCTGTCTGTCCATCCATTCATCTATCCACCCATCCCTATCCCCCCATCATCTAGCTATCATCTATCTGTCATCTATCTATCTATCTATCTATCTATCATATATTATCATCACTTATCACTAGTGTATAGTGCTTTGCCTGGTGTATAGTAACTTTCTCATTATCTCATAGGTATCCCAGAAATGACCATGCTTTAGGAATTATTCTTAATAACAATTCCTAGTACCACAGTTTCTACTATTATATTGCAAATTGAAGTGGGTGGCATAAAGGATTGGATGACCTAGGTACTTTTCAGTGTTGAAACTTGAGAGACAGACATTTTAATAACACATCTGCTGACAACAGATACTACTAATGAGATATTTCTTTAACCCTGGGATTGAGTAGCTTGAATAGCTCATGAGGTCAAAAAGAGAGGCAATGTCTTCAGACACTTTCATGCATATGAAGTTTAATAAAATCTTTATTTTTAGGAGCAGTGGCTATGCTTCACTCTGAAAATTTGTGAGAATAACAAATTGAGACAGCAAGGCTGAGAAGCTGAAGATTTGTGAAGCATTAATTTTAGTTTACTGTCTCGTTGCATTTTTTTGTCAGTAGACTCATTTCCTCTCATTTTCACACTTACGGATGAGTTTAACACCTTTATAATAGATTACATGCCTGGTGAAAGAAAGTCCAGTCATTTTCTCCCTCCCATGCTCCTGTTTAATATAACTAAATTATACCTAAAGATCTGCCTTTTCAGGCCACCCCTTATGTGCTCTAAGAATGTAACAAGAAACGCATCTGAGTTGATATATCTGTCTGGGTGGAGTTTTAAATCAATGCCAAAGCAGTTGTATGTGTATATCTTTGGCTCATAGTAGGTACTTCAATTGAATGGAAATGGCTGTCTGGGGGTTTCAATTCTGAAAATTTTTTATCCACTTATGAGTTATCTGTATGTCTATTTCCCTTGAGGATTCGTACTGTGCATGTTATCGCTCTATCACCCTAGCACCTAGCTTTCCACATAAAAGGTCATTCATTCATTCATTTATTCATATGTTTATCAAATATATGGTTATCTAAAGACCTACTGCCTTTGAGACCTTCACAGACTTGTTCAGGAGACAGACTTGCCTGTAAACAAATAATTAGAATACTTTCTAGCCAATGCTATGTACAAATTGTTAGAGGAGTGCAAAGAAAGAATAATGAGCTTCTCTGGGAGGTCAGAAGGTAATGTGGGAGCTCCATCAGGAAGGACAATGGGGAGTTGGCACAGAGGTAGAGGGGAAGCGCTTTCCTAACAGAAGGAGCAGCACAGGGCAAGACAAGGAGAACACAGTGATGCCCTTTTTTAGGCCCATGGAATGCAGAGATGATCTAAATGTGTACAGCTGTGAGGATGGTTGATTGTATTAGGTTTATGTACATTCACACACTGTTTTGTTGTTAAAGTGGATTTTCTTTCATGCTTTATACTTGCTGCTTCTCAAACGTACCATGCACATCCTTTGCCTTTGCTCTCAAGGTTCTTTCTGCCTGGAACACCTCTTCCTTGTCCTCTAGGACTCAGCTCCTCTATGAAAGCTTTCTCCTTCCTTCTAGGTAGAATTTATTGCTTCTCTTCTGTATTCCCATAGCACTTTATTCATATTGCCATGCATTTACCATATAGCACATTCATTGTCCATATTGACTTGTGGATTGTGAGCTGGATTGTGAGCTCTTCAATTGCTGAGAATATATATTGTTTCCTTTTTGTATTCTTACCATTTCAAATGTAAATTAGCTTAGCCTAGCAAGTTGTTTGTGCTCAAAAAACTGAAAGCTGAATATAGGAATGACCACCAATGCTGCAAAGAGAATAATTTTTTAGCAAAGAACACAGTGGGAAGAGGCCTGTACAAGAATACTAGAACCTGAAATCGGACTTGATGTTGCTTCTCAGTGCCAACAAGTCGTGTGCCAATAGGCCTGTCTCTGAACCTTCTGGGACTACCCTGTCTCTCACATGGATATACCAATAGTCTATCTTCATAAAGCCAGCAGATGGGGAGAAATGATCTTTTGAGATTCCTTATGATTCCAGCAACTGCAATTTAAAATATCTGATGAATTGATTTTATATTTGCTCACATTTTCTTCATTTACCTTTGAAGTAGCAGAAGACTTTATTATTTATCTGCTTAAGTACTCTCATCAATAATACATGGAGGTTTTTTTCATTAGGTATTAGTGAAGGAAGCTGAAAATCCCGAGTTTGTGCTCAGAATAGTCATGGGGCCAGAATGGATGGACATTGAGAAAATCTTTAGAATATCTCACAGTCTCTAGATAGTCTTCAAACGATTCTCCAGCTGATATTCTGCAAAAGCAATTGTATGTTGTTTTCCCAGCGCTGGCATATTAACATTCTATTTCCAAGAACATTCTTTTTGAATTGGATTTTTAGTGAATTGATTAACAGACAGATGACCAGAATCTAGGAAAATAATAATAGATCATTTTATTAATATTCATAACCAAAGTCCTTTGACACTCTGAAAGAAAAAGGAAATAACTCAGGATTTCTTTTTCATCTGTTTTTTAATATCAAGAAAACATGACTAAACAAGTACCTGAGGTAGAGAGAGATGATTTTATAAAATATTTGGCAATTTGCTAATGAATTATTAAAACAAGAAAATTATTGAAAACAATACTTACCAATGATCTTATCTAGCTGTTCTGGTATCTGGGAATATTATAAATCTGCTCCTGTCTTGAAACATTGTTATTTCTTAGGTGGTATTGTGAACAGTGTCCCCCAGTAGTAAACACAAATGCTAGTGGTGTGGTTTCCTTTTTGTCAGGGGTCATGGTTTTTGAGGGAGACAACAGTGATAAGAAGGCCAAGGATAGGAACCTGTGTCACAAGGATTTAGGTGCCCTTCAGAACGTTGTGCAGGGGTGGCCATCTGCTGACGAGGATAGCAGGCCAGAGGCACGGGGGCTGACCAGACAGGATCGGTGTGAGAAGACCCCTCAGAGACCTCAGCGTCTCTGCCACAAAAGGCATGTGGAATGTTAACCTGACCGAGAAACTCACGTCCAGAATGAAAGAAACCTGGTTTTTCCCTCTCTCTCTCAAGAGAGAGTAGCCCCAGCTTTGTGTCAGGCGTTGGGTTTCCCTCTCCCCAGAGAGGAGTTTAGAAGTCTCTGTTTTAGAAGGTCTACTCTACTGTCTTGCAGAGATGAAGAGAACTGGGCTCATTCACTTGCACTCCACCTCTTAGCTTTACCAGCTTGCCACCATGCTAGTGCGGGGCCAGAGATATTAACTCCTCATGACCTGGCCACAGGATAGCTATATCATGGTTGATTCACAACTTTTTCCACTGAGCACTACATCAGAATCACTTATTAATCCTTTAAAAATGCTTCTTTAACATTCTTTTTAATAGTTGCTGTACATGGGAGAAGACCCATGGTTTACATAACATATCCCCTCTTGTTACATATTTAAATTGTTTTAACTTTTTCCTGCTATAGTCTGATAAGAAGAATGGCTTTCCATATAAAGTTTCTCCTACTCATTAGATTATTTTGGTAGGATGATTTCCTAGAAATAGAATAACTATGTCAAAAGATATTTTTAAGACTCCTAATACATAATATGTATATAGAACTGTTGTGTCAACTTATCCTATGTTTAACTTTTATGTCTCCTTTTCCTATACTTGGCTAATAATGTGCAGGAATGACTACAGCCACCCACTCTGGCCCACTGGTGTCAATGAGGGCCCTTTGACATTGCATTAGACCAGGGGTTCTTAACCTTTTTTGTTCCATGGACCCCTTTGCCAGTCAGGTGAAAACCACAGACCCCTTACAAAGTCCACAATATACTGTGTATTATTTAATAAATATATCACATCCACACCAACACATCCCCACAAGAAAAATGTTTTGTTTTGTTTTTTTTTTTCAATTTCAATTCAAGCTCACGGACCCCTTGTTAAGAACTCCTGCTTTAGACCCTGAAAGGGATTTATTAAGAAGTGAAAGAAATGGTTGTGTATTGAAAAAGTTTATGATCCAAATGGGACAACAAAACTAAAGCATACGGAAAAAATGAATAAGCAATTCAAGACAGAATTGATGTAGCCTTCTTGTCTTAGTTTGCCATAGGGCTGCTGATGGAAAGTACCAGAAATGGATTGCCTTTTATAATGGGGATTTTATGTAGTGTAAAACTTTCAGTTCCAAGGCCATGAAATGTCCAAAATCAAAGCACCATCAGAGATGCTGTCTCACCAAAGTCAGTGTCCTGCCACGTGGCAAAGATGATGGCTGATCTCTGCCAAGGTCCCTCCCCTCCCCTCCAGAATCTACTATCTCCCGAAGCCCAGATGTGGGCAACCAGGCATAGGGCTTGTCTCTTTCCCACCTCTTCTCTCAGTCTCAGCTACTCCACTTTCTTCCTGAGTTCAGCTGTGGGTGATCAGGGATAAGGCTTGTCTCCTCAGCCTTGAGCTATCTGTGTACCCAGCCACTGGGGCCTCTTTCCATGCCTCTGTGTTCTGCTGATTCCGGACTCCTGGATCTCTCTCAGCGTCTTGGGGCTTCTCTGCAGTCCTCTCTCTCACATGGCAGAATCAAAATGGTGGCTTCATTTCTCTGTGTGTCTCTCTCTCTGTGTCTCCATTTATATAAAGCTCCACTAAGTGGGCAGAGACCCAACCTGAGTCACGCCTCACTGATGTAGTCCAATCACAAGGGCCCCACACCCACAGGGATGGATTAGTTCAAGAATATAATCTTTTGGGAGGAGGTATTCATAAAATAACTTCAAACTGCCATACTCCTTCATAAGCCAGAACCCCCATTTGGGGTCTTCTCAATGTGAGGTCCCAGTGTGGGCCTGGCTGGACCTGGGCCTCTAACTACACTGGATTTTTGAGAAGGAATTTCTTATCCTCCCTTCTCAAAGAATGATTTATTGCAACACCCACATTTTTCAATCCCCACAACCTTCCCCTGGATAATAAGAATAATGATGATGATGCCCAAACATTATGGAGCAATTTACTGTGCCTTGTGCCAGGCGTGGAGTTAGGTCCTTCATGCACATGATCTCATTGTATCTGCCCATGCCCGTAGAGGTAGCATTGTTACCCTTGTTTTTAATGAATGATGAAACTGGGGCTAAGAGTGGTTAAGAGATTTCCCCAAGGTTACACAATAGTTGGGGGAAGAACTATTATTCCCAATCCATTTCTGTCAGTCCAAAGCCCATTGTTTTGAGCACTCTGCCCTTCAGCCTCTCATGCTAGAGTGGCCAAGAGGACATGTTCTCCAGCCTGACTCTTTTTTTTTTTTTTTTTAATGTTTCATATATTTATTTATTTATTTTTACCGGGAGGTCCCGGGGATTGAACCCAGGTCCCTCCACATGGGAGATGGACGCCCAACCGTTTGAACCACATCCATCCCCCTCAGCCTGACTCTTTACCTAGAGTCTAGCTGCTGTTTGCAAAGGCAGCTACAGGTGAAAGGTTTTCCCATCATTTATGGATCCCTCCAGCGGGGTCTTTCTTCAGTATCTCTCCTCAAGGGTGTCTCTGGTTGACTGTGCTCCCAGAGGACTCTCCTATCAAAAGAGTTTCATGGGCTCTTTCTGGCTGCTGGAATCTGGCTTGCTGGGCCCTCAACAACTGCACATTTGGCCTTACTCTTAGCATCACCTCTGGAAGGCATCATACAGCACTGCACCACAACTCAGCATAAGTGTACTTGGTTGGCCATGAGCACTTGTCACTACATCAGTGAGGCGTGACTCAGGTTGGGTCTCTGCCCACTTAGTGGAGCTTTATATAAATGGAGACACAGAGAGAGAGACACACAGAGAAATGAAGCCACCATTTTGATTCTGCCATGTGAGAGAGAGGACTGCAGAGAAGCCCCAAGACGCTGAGAGAGATCCAGGAGTCCAGAATCAGCAGAACACAGAGGCATGGAAAGAGGCCCCAATGGCTGGGTACACAGAATGCCCTGCACAGAATTGCAAAGTAGTGGAATATTAGACCCTATTATTCTCTCCTTGCAATATTAAAATCCTGGCATCTTGTATACTTCACAGTAGTCC
>JAKSZT010054406.1:1693407-1741442 GCA_026826555.1 Tolypeutes matacus
CATGTAGGTGTATCTACAGCCAAACATTTTAGGAACTCAAAGAAGAGGCCAGTAAAAGCTGCAGTGGCAGGAAAGTTTTCTTGGAGGAGGTGAAAATAGAGGTGAGTCTTGTAAATGGCTAGACTTTGAACAGCTGGAATTGACAAGAGAGGACACTCTGAGAGAGGGGACTCATATGTATGAAATCAGGATGGAAGAAATTGCCAAAATATGAGAAAGTGAGGCTGACAGTAGATCCATGTTATATGCACAGAAGACTATTTACCTTCTCCTTTGTTGCCTGTGCCCCACAGCTTCTCTGTGTAATGCACTGTTTACAAAGCCCACTCTGAGAGTCTCTGGATGTGACAGCACTTATATTAGTAGCTTTTTCTAGGCAGATCTCAGCAGTAAACACCTTGGCAGTAGCAGCAACTGTCTCTAAATGTTTCTTTTGCAGGAAGGCTAGCTAGCTAGCTATTCAGCACTTTCTAGTTATTGAGGCAGGTGTTGTAGGATTTTATTTCTTGTATCTTTTGTTGCTGTTTTGAGATGAAGGTATCAGAAATTCAAAATAGCTTAAACCAACTTAAAAGTTCAGGATAGCTTTCAGGAGTGGCTTGATTCAGGAGATCAAAGTTCTATCTTTCAAGTCTTTATCCCTCCTTTTTGGTTACCTGCTCAGGCAGGTCGCTATGTTGATATCTCTGGAAGCTTCAAGAATTCTCCCTTATAGCTCCATAAATAAGAAATAAAAAATATTTTTCACGGATTGTTATGAGTTGTATTGTGTCCCCCAAAAGACCGGTTCAAATCCTATCCCCTGTCCTGTGAATGTGACCTTATTAGAAATATGGTCTTTGAAGATGTGATTAGTTAAGATGAGGCTAAACTGGATTAACATGGACCCTATCTGTGATAGTTTGAAGCCATATATACCTCAGAAAGACATGTTCTTAAAGTTAATCTATTCCTATGGGTGTGGACCTGTTATAGGTAGGATCTTTTGATGAGGCTACTTCAGTTCAGGTGTGGCCCACCTTAGTCAAGATGGGTCTTAATTCTCTTACTAGAGCCCTTTATAAATATAAGAGAGAGACAGAAAGCATTGGAAGCAAGAAGCTGAAACAACAAAACCCAGAAGAGAAGGGAGACACTAGCAGATACTGCCTTGTGCCTTGGCATGTGGCAGAGGAGCCAAGGATCACAGCAGCCAATCTTTGGGAAGAAAGCATCACCTTGATTTAGGCATTTTCACAACCTCAGAACTGTAAGTTTGTGTATTAGTCAGGGTTCTCAAGGGAAATAGAACCAACAGGTGATATCTATACATAGTATGATGTTATAAAATTGTCTCACACGACTGAGGGATGCACAAGTCCAAATTCCGTAGGGCAGGTTGCAAGCCAGGGACTCCGATGAAGGTCCTTGATGAGTTTCCCAGGAGACACTGGCTGTCTAAAGTAGAGATGGAAAGTCTCTCTCTTAATGCTGAAATCACTTCTTCTTTTAAGGCCTTCAGCTGATTGGATGAGACATCACTCATTGCTGATGGCAATGTCCTCAGTTGATTGTAGATATATTCAGCCATAGACGCAATCCATTCACTGATGATTAAAGCCCATGAAATGTCCTTGTATTACAATTAGCCCAGTGCTTGCTTGACCAAACAACTGGGCACCATTACCTGGTTGACAAATTAGCCTTACCATCCCAGCTTGTAAGCTAATACATTCCCGTTGTTTAAGCCAAACCATTTCATTGTGTACCTGCTTTCAGCAGCCAAGGAAACTAAAACATTATCCAATATGACCGGTGTCCTTATTAGAAGAGGAAATTTGGACACAGAAAGAGAGAGACACCTAGGAGAAGACCGTGTGGAGATGGAAGAGGCAGAGTGATACATATACAAACCAAGATTTGTCAGCAAACACCAGAAGCTAGGAAGAAGCAAGGAAGGATTCTCCTTTGAAGGTTTCAGATGGAACACGATCCTGCTGACCCTTGATCTCCAGAACTGTGAGATCATAAGTTTCTGTTGTTTTAAGCCGCCCAGTGTTATGGTACTTTAAGGCAGCCCTAGGAAACTCTGACACTGGCCAATTGAAACAAAGTCCTGGGCCTAACTTTCACTGGACTGAATTCAGTCATATGCCCAATCCTGAACCAATCACTGGGCCGAGGACACAAGATGCTGGATTTAGTCAAGCTTGAGTCAAAAGCTGACCCTAGAAGGGAGAGATGAAGTATACGCTATCCAACCACATGGCCTGGGCCTAGACCATGTGTGGTTCCCAAGAGGAAAATCAGGCTGATTATAACAGAAAAGGAACAGATATAAGCTGTGTACAACAAAGAGCCTGTACTTGAATAGTGAGTCTCTGGATCCCCAAGTATTAGGCAGAATAGTCTCATTGCCCCAAAGAACCAGGTATTTGCTGGATGTAACAACAGGTGGAATGCAGGAGATCCTATCTATGCAGACTTGTGCAAAGTGCGGGGCATATTTCCTCCTCTTGGGCAGAAAACCCTTTCTTAAATCTCCATTTACTTCCCAAGAGCAAGCAAGTTTCACTATAGCTTTCCTAAATGTGCTCTGACAAGACTGGCTTCTGGGAGTCACTCCCACCCACCCCCACCCCCCTTCCTTCCACCCCAGTCAGCCACTCAGTCCTGTCTATTACACTTATGAAAAAAATTTTTTAAAATCTTTTCCTTGCCCTCTTCCTTGCCGTTGCCCCTGCTGCTTGCATAAGCTCCTCTCTCCTCCCCGGTTAATTCAGGAATCTCTATTTCTCTGTCTCCAGTCTCTTCCCATCTGGTCTGCTCCTTTCATTTGCTCTTTTCCATTGCCTACAGAATAAAGTGCTAACTCATTTGGAAGAAGTTATTTAAGGTCTCTTTCCTTGTGATTCTAGCCTACCCTTCCAGCTAAAGAAAGCATCTGTTAAGCCATGGCTGCTCAAGTTCATTGTTCTCTGAGAATTCCACGAACAGTGCCCACCTGCCATCTTTTCCCCTTGCTATTTTCTCTGCCTGTGTGTCCTTACCTTTTCTCTGCTCCACTAACTTCTGCCAATCTTTTAAAGTTTAGCTCTTCTCCTTGGGTTCATTGCCCTGTGCTTCCGTGGGTAGATGCGCATACTATTACGGAGCATTAATCATATTATTTAACAATCGACTGTGTTCTTCTCTCTACTCCTATACAGTCCATAAACTTCCAGAAGTCAAGGAGCATGGCTTATGCATTTTTATATGCCCAGGAAGGAGAACGGTGTTAAAAGATACTCCTTTTCTGCACGGAATATCTATTCTTAGGTTGTAAGTCAGGAAGTGTAAAACATACCACTATGCATTTCTCAGTTCAGCACCATTTTGAGTGGTGCTTAGGACTTTTTCTTTCTTTCCTTTTTCAATATATTTAAACTTCCATAAGTAATGAACAGTACACGAATCCATTCTTATTGTTAAAAAATATTAATTCCTTCTCCAAAAGTAATCACTGTTATTAGCTTGGAGGGTATCCTTTAAGACCTTTTACATTGTTAAAGTTTATTTAATAACAGTTTTATTGATATATAATCCACTCACCATAGAATTCACCATTTAAAAATGTACAATTCAGTGATTTATATGTATTTATGTAGTTGTGCAACCATCACCACTACCTAATTTGAGAATATTTTTGTCCGTTAATGGTCACTACCCATTTCTCCTCCCAACTCCTAGCCCCTGGCAACGACTAATCTACTTTCTGTCTCTATAGATTTATATATTTTGGACATTTCATAATTATGGATTCTTACAATATGTGGCCTTTTCTGTCTGGCTTCTTTCGTTTAGCATAGTGTTTTCAAAACCTTTTTAGTTTGCAAAAGGGCTGCTGATGTAAAGTATCAGAAATGGGTTGGCTTTTATAAAGGGTATTTATTGGGGTAAAAGCTTACAGTTCCAAGGCCATGAAAAATCCAACTCAAGGCACCATAAGAGGTGCTTTCCCACTCAAGTCAGCAGCTACGTGGTGAAGCAAGATGACAGGTGATCAATGCCTGGTCTCTGCCTTCCCCTCTGGGCTGTACCATCTCCCCAAGCTCAGCTGAGTACTACCAGGCCTCTTTTCTCAGGCTCGGCTGCTCTGCTTTCTTCCTGATTTCAGCTTACTCCCGCCGCCCCCGCCCCAACAGTTGCTCAGCCTCAGCTGCTCTAGCCTCTCTTTTCTGACACATGCCAGGATCAAAAATGGCAGAGCTCTCATTTCCAGTGAGTCTCTGTTTCTTATTGGACCCAGCAAGAGGACAGAGACTCAACCTGGGTCACACATCACTGAGGTAGTCCAACTGAAAAAAGGTCTCACACCAACAGGAATGGGCCAGCCCACAAGCATAATCTTTCTATTTTGGGGATGCATAAAATATTTTCAACCTGCCACAGAGATCCATCCATTTTGTAACATGTATCAGTACTTCCTTCCTTATAATAATGGAGTAAAATTGCATTGTGGTGATTTACTACATTTTGTTTCTCTATTTACTAGATGATGGACATTTGGGTTGTCTCTAGTTTTTGCATTATGACTAATGCTGCTATGAACATCTATATAAGTTTTTGCATGTGCATATGCTTTCAATTCTCTTTGGTGCATACCTAGGAGTAGAATTACTGGGTCATATGGTAACTCTGTGTTGAACTTTGTGAGGAACCACCACACTGTTTTCCACAGTGGATGCACCATTTCACATTCCTACCAGCGAAATATGAGAGCTCCATTTTCTCCACATCTTTGTTACCACTTATTATTGTCTATCTTTTTGATCACAGTCAGCTTCGAGGGGTGAAATGGTACCTCACTGTGTTTTGATTTGCATTTCTTTAATGACTGATAATGTTAAGCATCTCATGCGCTTATTGGGTATTTGTTTATCTTTTTTTGAGAAATGTATATTCAAATTTTGTCCATTTTTAAATTGGGTTATTTATTTGTCTTTTTATTGAGTTGTTAGGGTTTTAAATATATACTGGATACAAGCTCCTTATCAGATCTATGATTTACACATATTTTATACATATTTTCTTTGTGTGTGTACATTATATGTACACACACACATATTTAAATAGGTTTCTTTTTTTATACATGTGGGATTATATAGTTCATTTTGTGTAGATATCTTCCCAGGTCAGTATACACAGAAATCTACCTATTTTTCCAATTGCTGCATAAATATACATGTAACTATTCCCCTCATGATGGGCATTTTGGCAATTCATGATATTTTTACTATTATAAACAAGGTTATAATAAGAATCCTAGTATAGGCCTCTTTCTGCACATGTGGAAGAATCTCCTCAGGATACCTAGAAGAGGAATCACTGAGTGTAAGGGTATCTGAATTTTACATTTTAATAGATGCTATCATATTGCCTGTTAGATAAGCTGTACAAATATACCATCCCAGTAATAGTGTATGAGAATACCATTTCCTCGCAAACTAGACAACATCCAAATTGAAACATTTTTTTCTATATCGTGAGGAAAATTTTATCTAATTTTGGTTTTTTAAAATTTATTGAAGTATATCAGTCATACATAAACACACATAAACAATAAGCATATAGTAATAGTTGTGAACTTACAAAACAAACATACATAACATCATACAGGGATCTCATACCTCACCCTATCACCAATACCTTGCATTGTTGTGAAACATTTTTAACTAATGACTAAAGAGAATCCTCAAAATATTACTACTAACCAAAGTATTTTCCCCCAACCTCCCCTATTATTATTTTTATATCATTTATACATGAACGTACATAAACAATAACTTTACAGTAAAAGTTGTGAACTTACAAAGCAAACATGCATAACATCATACAGGGGTCCCATACATCGACCCACCACCAACACCTTGCACTGTTGTGAGACATTTGTTACAAATTATGAGAGAATACTGTCAAAATCTTACCATAAACTATAGTCCTTATCTTACATTTGGTATATTTCTCCCCCAACCCACCCTATTATTATTTTTTAGATATATTTTTATGACAGAACTTGTAAACTTACAAAACAATCATGCACGTGTGCATAATTCCCATACCAACACCCCTCTATTAACACACCACACCGTGGTGGAACATTTGTTACAGATCATGAGATAATATCATCAGATTATTACCAGGTCCATAGCATACATTTGGTACACTTTTTCCATACTCCCCCATTGTCAGCACAGTACATCTTTAGCATAGATGCAAGAATATTACTTTATTACCATTAACCACAATCCATAGGTCACTCCAGTTGTATTTTTCCCATGCTTCTCCACGTTCCCACCACCCTGCAATAGTGATGTATATCTTCTCTAGCTCACAAAGGACTCTCTTGCATCTGTACCATCAACCACAATTCTTATCCACCTCTGGGTTTACTGTGCTATTCAGTCCCTAGATTATTCTCTAGCTTTCTTTCAATTGGCACATACATCCCTAGACTACCCTTTTCAGCCACATTCCCATTTATAAACCAGCTGTTACTCACTATAATGTGTTACCTTGAACTCTGTACATTTCTATACTTTTACAGTAAAGTTAATTAAAACTTCTACATACATTAAACATCAGTAGTCCATCTCAGTCCTCCTCTTATCTCCTTTAGGAATCTACCATTTACTATCAGGTCTTGAAGATATTTTCCTACATTTTCTTCTAGAAGCTTTTATGGTTCTTGCCTTTATATTTAGGTTTTTTATCCATTTTGAGTTAATTCTTGTGTAAGATGTGATATAGAGGTCCTCTTTCCTTCTTTTGGCTATGGATAACCAGTTCTCTCAGAACCAGTTGTTGAATGGACTGATCTGTCTGCGCTGGGTGGGTTTGACAGGCTAGTCAAAAATCCCTTGACCATAAGTGAGGGTCTGTTTCTGAACCATTGGTTCAGTTCCATTGGTCTATATATCTGTCTTTATGCCAGTACCATGCTGTTTTTTGCCACTGTAGCTAGGTAATATGATTTAAAGTCTGGAAATGAGAGTCCTCCAACTTTGTTTTTACTTTTTAAGATGTTTCTGGTTATTCAGGACCCCTTACCCTTCCAAATAAATTTGTAATCATGCTTTCCATTTATTTAAAACATGGTGGTAGAATTTTTATTGGGATTGCATTGAATCTGTATATCAATTTGAGTAGAATTCACATCTTAATAATATTTAGTCTTCCAATCCATGAGCATGGGATGTTCTTCCAATTATTTACATCTTTTTTTATTTCTTTTAACAATGAGTTGTAGTTTTCTGAATATAAGTGCTTTATGTTGTTGGTTAAGTTTATTCCTGAAAATTTGGGTGTTATCTGTCATATTTTATTTTCACCATTCTTTTGGCAGTTTTAGTTACTTTTATTGATATAATCTTAATTTCTAGACTCTCTTCCAGGCCTCTCTCTGCTGTCTTTTCTTTTCAGGCTGTAGCACACCCTTTAGTATTTCCTGCAGAGCCAGTCTCTTGGTTACAAACTCTCTCAGTTTCTGTTTATCTGTGAATATTCTAAACTTGTCCTCATTCTTGAAAGACAATCTTGCTGGATATAAGATTCGTGGCTGGAAGTTTTTCTCTTGCAGTATCTTAAATATATCATACCACTGTCTTCTTGCCTCCATGGTTTCTGATGAGAAATTGGCACTTAATCTTTTTGGGTATCTCTTATATGTGATGCATTGCTTTTCTCTTGCTGCTCTCAGAATTCTCTTTGTCTTTGGCATTTGACATTCTGATTAGTATGTGTCTCAGAGTTGGTCTATTCAGATTTATTTGGATGTGACTACATTGTGCTTCTTGGACATGGATATCTATAACCTTCAATAGGGTTGGGAATTTTTCTACCATTACTTCTTCAAATATTCCTTCTACCCCTTTTCCCTTCTCTTCTCCTTCTGGGACACCCATAACACATATGTTTGCACGTCTCTTGCTGTTGTTTAGTTTCCTGAGAACTTGTTTGATTTTTTCCATTCTTTTCTTCATCTGTCCTTTTGTATGTTCACTTTCAGAAGCCAATTCTTGAAGCTCACCAATCATTTTTTCTGCCTCCTCAAATCTGCTATTATATGAGTCCAGTGTATTTTTAATTTCATTTATTGTGCCTTTCAATCCCATAAGATCTGCTATTTTTCTATGTATGCTTTCAGATTCTTCTTTGTGCTCTTCCAATGTCTTTTTAATATTCTTAATCTCTTTAGCCATCTCATTGAATTTATTAAGGAGATACTTTGGATATCTATCATTAGTTGTTTCAACTCCTTTATGTCATCTGGAGGCTTATCTTTTTCCTTTAACTGGGCCATATCTTATTGTTTCTTGATGTGGCTTGTAATTTTTTTGTTGGTGTCTTGGCATCTGGCTTACTAGGGTATTTATTCTGGGTGCAGGTTTTCTCTTTAGTTTAGGGCTTTCTTTCCCTTTCTCCCTTGCTGGTTGTAGAGTAGGAGCCAAGGATGTAGTTGGTGCTCTAAGCTGTGGAGGCTCAAGCTGCCCTCATTGCCCTAAGGACCAGTGAAGCTTCTCTCAACCTTCTCCTTTTCCAGGGATTGGGACAGAGCCACAGCAGTTTGTAATAATCCAAGTTGTACAGGCCTAGACTGTAGTTGCCAGAGAGATTGATGAAGCTTCATGTCCCTTTCTCCCCTACCTGGGGCGGGGATGGAGCTGCAGGTGTGGACAGCAATCTATGCTCTTTCAGTCCAAAGTGACTGTAGTTGCCCCAGTAGACTTCCAACTATTCAGTCTGTGTCAGTCGAATTAATGTACCTGTAGTTACCTGGAGAGGCTGCTGCATGGCCCTGTAGCTTCCTCCCTGCTAGAGGTGGGGCTGAAGTCTAGGTTAGGGCTGCAGGCCGATCTGGGTGAAAGAAACCAGTCCCTACCGTCACTGTGATTTTCAGTCACCCCAGCCTTTGCTCATGCTGGGGGCAGAGTCAAAATGGCAGCTACCGGTCTTTTTCCAACTTGGATAGCTTCAAACCTCAGCTGTTGTTAGGGTTATATTTTAGCCAGCCAGATTTACTAATCAGTAGTTGAAATCGGTGGCCAACGATCTCTTCCTCCCCTGTTTTTGGGGAATGGAGCTTCCAATTACAGCCACAGAACAACCCCCAAGATGGCTTGCCCTGCCAAAGTAGGATGATCAACAGCCTCTGCAGCATGCAGCATGCCTGTATTTTCCCAGAAAGTCTGGTGCAGTTTCTCCTACTTTCCTCCCTGTCAGAGGTGGGGCTGAGGCTTATGCTTAACTGCAAAACTGATCTGGATGGAAAGAAGCTGTTTCCTACCAGCATTGGGATTTTCAGTCTGCCCTGCTTCTCCTAGTGCCAGAGGCGGAGTTAAAATGGCAACTACCAGCCCCTTTCTGACTTGGACAGTTTGAACTTCAGCTGTTTTAGGATTGTACTTTAGCCTGCCTAATTTACTAATCTTGCTGGTTGTCTCCTAATTGTTAACTTGCATGAAATTGTTTAATATCATGGGTCCCATATTTTCATTGCTTGGTGTTCAGTATAGAACCTGTCTCTGATCTTATTTCCTAGATCTTTCCTTCACATGAGAGCTCCTGCATGACACAGAAAGGAAATGATAGATGGGCTGGGAGAGTCTGTCTTTGCATTCTAGCTATTAAGCATGGAAAGGCCAACTTGAGCAAAACATTACTCTTAAAAGACTTTGCATTGTATTTGGAGCTTACCAAACTTTTAACCACTATCCAGAGACTTCTAGCTTCACAAACATGTGGCATTTTATTTTAATAATAAAATAATAATAATATTTAATAAAGCTATCGACAGAGTATCCTTTTTGAGTGACTTTTCAAAAGCATCTTTTGTTAGCAGTTAGCTTGTATTAGCTAATGTAACCTTGCATGTTAGCAAAGAGAGAGAAAGGAAATGTCCTTGGGTACTGAATGTGGAAAGAGTGCAGAGAATCTCAAGGGGAAAGAAGTTGTTCAGCATTTTGAGACTGCATTTGTCATTCTGTATTGTATCTTAACTGAAAATAATGTTTGCCAATGCTAATGTCCATAAGGTAAAAGTCTACAAGATTATGCCTCTAAACTGACAGTTGTTTAAAAAGAAATCACAGAGGATTAAGATGGACAACATATTGCTTTTAAGGAGACCAGGTAAAATTGTGAGTTTAGTTGTGAATATGATAACTTGGACAGACTCGGCTGTAAAACCTCTGTTGTATGACCACTGAAAAGGGGAGTTGGGCAAGAAGATCCATGCATGGGAGTCATAGTCTTGGCTGTAGAAATGGGTAATTAGCTGTTGAGGGCTTAATAAGAGCCATTACTGATAATTCGACAGTGCTAATAACTTGGGGGAGCACAGGACAGCAGTACGAATTGGGATCTAGAGGCACAAGTCAGTGTGGTGGCAATATTGTGGTTCCTCTAATCAGTCCTTTGGTGGAAGAGCTCAGTCAGTAATGGAAGAGATTGGAAGAGATGGGTATCAGGACACTAGGAAAAAAGGGATTCAGGAGCAGTTTCCATTGCAGTGTGAGAACTGACATCCTGGACCTAGGTTGATGTTGTAGGAATAAAGTTGCATATCAGTGGGAAACCAGACAGAGTTTTTGATGGAATGGCTTCATATCAAAACCCATGAACAGGGAGGGAATGGAGACTAATGTCTTTTCTGCTTTTAAAGGTCCAGCTCATGATTTAGGAGGGTACTTCATGGGCACCCGTGGGCCCAGTGCTTATAGCAAATTATCACCAGAGAAGGTGGGAACCACATTTTGTCAGCACTGCCCCTTAGGTTCCCAGATATCACTACCAGTTTTCTCTCATCTTTGTTGGGAACCGGCAGGTAGTTGTGCTTAATGTCTATTAGACTCCAATTCAATTTTGAGGTCCATAATTCAATTGTAATAGATATAAGAAAGGGTTCCTTTTTCATTAAAATGGTAATTGCCTAGTTATCAGAGTGCTGGAAGGATGAGAGCTTATGGATTTTTCATAAAATTGTAAGTTTGTAAGGGACTGGGTGAAGTCATCTTGTTCTGTCTTCAAGTGGGGCTGAATTTAATTCACCCTGGATGGATGTGACACTGTTTAAGAAGGATCTTTAGAGAATGAGGGTTTACAACCTTCAGTGTTTTAGCAGCCCTCAATTGTGACATTCCTTCTATCATATTGCATATATTGACATATGATGGAAGTTGATGATCTTTTGTGTCCTCTTTGAGTAAGAGAATGGTGCTATAAATGTCCTTCATTTTGATTAAGTCAAAGAATACTTATTGAGTACCTACTATGTGATAGGTATCAATGGAGCAATGGAGACAGTGAGAAAGACAGACTTGATCCTTACTGGCAGTTAGCTGAGAGACTCATTATGGGTAATAACCAATAACCAAATGAGTAACGGACGACAAATTGTGGTAAGTTCTATGATGGAAACAATTAAGGTGCTGCTGAAGAAAGTAATAGGAAGAAGCTAAGTTCTAGTTATGGGTGATCAGAAATACCTCTTTTCATATATTTAATATGAACTCTGAAGTATAAAATGATCCAGCCATTTAAAGAATGAGAGAAGAACATTGCTGATAAGGAGCATCATGTACAAAGGCCCTGAAGTAGAAAAAGTGTAGAGTTTTTGAGGAACTTAAAGGAGTTCAGTGTGGCTAGAGCAGAATAGTCAAATGGGAGAGTAGTATGCAGTAAGGTTAGAGAGTTAAGTAAGGGGCCAATTAATACCTGGCCTTGTAGACAATGGTGAGGGGTTTGGATTTCATTCTAAATGGAATAGGGAGACATTGTGAGATTGATGTTTTTAAAAGATCACATTGGCTGCTGTGTGATGAAGAAATTAGACGTGAGAGAATAAGACAGAGAGACCAGTTAGGAGGCAGTCCAAGAGGGAAATGGAAAAGCTTGGACTAAGGTGGTGCCAGTGAAATGGATAGAAAGAGACATTTTTGAGATGGTCTTAGGAAGTCTTATTAATGGATTGGATATGTAGGGCAAGGGACAATGAAAAACAGGAATCAAGGGTGACATGTTGGTGTCTGGCTGGAGCAATTGGAAAGATGATAGTTCCAACTACTAAATGAAGAATGATTGGGAAGGAGCATATTTGGCATTGGGAGGATGGGAATCAAAAATGTATGTTTGCACGTGTTAAGTCTGAGACACCTGTGAAACAGGCAAGTAGGCTTATTGACAAGTGTGGACTTCCGATAGGTCTGCACTGAGATACATTTGGGTGACATTAGTCTGTCAGTGGTCATGAGAGTGATAGGCAACTCTGTGATTATATGAAAAGTCACTGACTGTACACTTTGGATGGACTGTATGAGATGTGACTATGTATCTATAAAACAGCTTTTTAAAATAGTGATGGGAAAAGTAGGAGTTCAGAAAGGGCAAGGAGAGAAGGAAAGGAGTCCCAAGTGTAAACTCTGAAAAACTCTAACATCCCCCCTCAGCCTTAAGTACAGACTGAAAAACGTGTGAATTCTGATCCCATTTCTGTTTTACACTCTCCCTTTGCCTGTGGGCAAGTTGCTGCTTCTCTCAGTATCTTCGGCTTTAAAGTGAGGAGTTTGAACTTGTTGATCACTAAGTTCTCATCTCCACCTTTCTGTGATTTTTCTCTCGTTTAGTAGTGGAGGCTTATTTTTCCAGTACATTGACCATATTGTAATTTCCTTTACCTTGAAACGACATATCCAGGATGCCTGTATCTAATTCCTGTTCTAATTTTAGGTGCATTAAGTTAACATTCCTCTAAATTTTCCCCTTCCTCTGCCAAGTTGTGATTTTGTGTGTAATGTGCTTGTTGCTAGTATATTCCAATCCAATTTGGAGAGTCTGTGGCACAATGGGGATTGGTATTAATAGGGTTTCTTTTTTTTGAAAAGTGAACCTCTTCATTTGTGCCATTCCCATTTAATTCAATTGTTCAGTTTCTGGTGAATCATTTTTAGAGATTTGAGGATTGCCAGTGGGTCTTCTGTTTGACTTCATTTAATGTTTGTGTTTGGTCCAGATCATAAAGCAAACCAAATTGCTTCTGCACAGTACCCAACAAGACTTAAAACCCAGGTGAAATTTGAGCTGAAAGATATATTCCCAAATGAAATGTAGTATATGTGTTTGTAGCTAATGATGTTTCAGAGCATATCAGGGCTGAATCTGTTCTTGATATTTTTTACTTAACAAATTAATGTTATCAAATTATTCATGTTGGGATAATTTTTTTTAACAAAGTGCCTTTGCTATCCTGCCACAATGCTGTAGTGCTAATTTTTCTTGTGTGGTGATTCTTCCTGTTTCTTTTATCTTTGTCTCATAATATGCCATCTGAACCTACTGAGAAAGTTAGAAAAATATTAAAGAAGGAGTTCATGCTGAAAAATAAAGGTCATTGGTTAGTGAAAAAATGATAAAGTAGCAATTAGATGCCACATAATAGACTTTTCTTTTTACCCAATAAAGACTCTCAAACTGGCTTTGGGTCATCTCAGCACAGAGGCAATACAATTATTATAGTGATGCCATTCTTCCTGTCATAAGAAAGGGCTTCTCAGAAATTTATTTCTACTACGTATCCCTGCTTCTAGGATCCAAGCCTCTAGTCATGACTTATATGGTTATTAGAGAAAGAAGACCTTAGATTAAAGGAAAGCAATCATTCCTTGTTATGTCTTGGCTGAGTCTGTCAAATTAAGGGTGGTGTTAAATGCATAATGCAGAGAGGGGTGAGAAGGCCTGAGCCAGTAACATGATGGAGCTCAGGCAAAAAGGAACATTATCCACCTAATTTTGCATTTTTCCTTATTGTTCTAGAACTCTATATGGAAACTCTGCCCAAATCTCCAAAATAGATCTAGCTAGGGCCAGCCTCAATGTCTGTTTATATGAAGCAAACATCTCCAAAGTGTGTTATAGGTTTTTGCCTATATTATGTGCCCTTCCCCCTTCTTGCTCTCTATACATAATTATTTAGAAGGGAGCATACTGGAATGGATACAGAATGGTAAAACAGAGTCTGAGGCCTAATGCTGTGACTACTAGCTGTGTGACCTTGGGTATGTTACAACCCCTTTCTGAGCTCTGTTGCTTCATCTATAAAGTGAGACTCAGGGTCTTTGCAAGTATTCTTTTCTTTCCTTAAAACACACTTCCCTCCAAATATTGGGCTTAATCTCTTCTTCCCTCCTTTAAATCTTTTTTCAAACTTCACTTTCTCACCGTTATCTTCCCTGAACACCAATTTAAAAATTGCAAACCTATGATTTGTTATCCTGGCACTCACTATATTTCATCCCTGCTCTGTTTTACCTTGTAATACTTTTTATATTCTATGGTATTATAAAAGTTACTTATTTTATTTATTGTTAGCCTCTCTCCCCAAAATCCATTACAGTGTAACCTTACAAGGCCAAAGATATTTTTGCTGATGCATTCACAGGACCTAGCATGTTGCTTAACATGTAGTAGGTGTGCAATAAATATGATTGAGTGACCGAATCCACAACTAAATATTTCAGAATTCCAGGAAGAGCTGTAAGCCTCCTCCTTGCTGTTGCTCCCCCTTTGTTTTTGGCCCTGGATGCCAACATATAGGGGATGGCACTTGGCTGGCGTAGGTCTCCCTTCCCCTGCTCTTGTCAGCAATTTCACCATCATCTTCAGGTCCTCGTTTGCCTCAAGGCGGCAAGGAATTGGGAAGATGTTTCTCATCACAAAAAGAAAGAATTAAGAGCCCTGCTGTAGGCTTTTTAAATTCGCCCTGTTAAATATAACAACCTGTTTTGTCTTTAAAGCATTTGTATGTCTGGAAAGTAGCCACTCTGAGATGGCCAGCTTTTCTGTATTTCAAAGGGAACCTGTGGTCTTTTTTGGGTTTTGATTTCTATCTTTTGGAAGAATTGGTGCCTGCAGCTCTGTTGCCCTTGAGGCTTGGAATCTTTCATCCCTGACAGTTGACCGATAAAAGGGGGCTCACAGTGGTCTACCAAAGAGGCTTTCTCCAGCTTCAGGCAGCTCTGGATGTAAACAAAGGCAAAATGACCACAAGCATCTTGCTTATTCCTGGAGCACAGTTTGAGGAAAAAGAAGAGCCTAGTTTGACCCAAACTAATTAATTTATTTTGCAGACACAGCATTTGAAGGGTTAAAGTAGTCTCTAGAGAGAATCTGTCTCCTGGTCTGTCTTTCGCCCTCTGGTTTGAGTCGTGGTGGGTGAATCCTGAGCTGCTTTGATCATAGCCTCAGTCTTCAGCAGCTAACTTTCCTTGCCCTGTGGGGGCAATGAAGGGAAAGGTCAGCACAAGACAAATGGGCAGGCATTGAATGGTCTAAGGTAGAGATTGAGATGAAAGCCTGCTTTGCTAGTAATGATTAAGTGCCTGTAGGTAATGCTTTTGCACCATATCTGAAAGTTAAGGATAGGTGGCTGTTTGTAGTTTTCAGTTGCTTTTTATCTTTAAATATATCGAATAAACAAAGAGTGGTAGTTTTCATTAGTAAATTTAATTTTCTCTTGAGATGATTAAAATAGCAGTGCTTCTCCATTCACCTAACATTCAGCACAGCTAACCCACTAGTTTTATTACCTTAATGGTAATGAATGGACTCTGGTCTTCTGAGCGTTTGCTGAAGGTTACAGGTGTTAGCTATTGTGCCAATAGGCAATGCACTAAATTTTATCCTCCCTTTCTTGAGTGTCTCCCCCATCGCCCACTTTATTTCCTAGCACTTTGTGAAACGGAAATTAAAAAGTCAGGATGAGACAAAACCAACCTGTGTGTGGTATGTGGTTAAAAAGGCAGGAAGTTCATTTGTGAAATTCTGCAGAATTCCTTTTTCTATTTCCAATATTTGCTGAAGGTAAATAAAAATTTTCAAGCCATTGATGTAAAAAAAAAAAAAAAAAGGCAGGAAGTGGAGTTCAGCTAGGAGGTAAATGATACCATCTGGTTGGTGGCTGGGTTGAAGGGATCACATGTCTCCTTTGCTTTAACTGGAGGGTTATTTTAAGATTAGAGATGCTTTATACTCATAAGAGAGTAACTTCCAAACAATTTATATAAAGCTCAGTTTATTTCTATATGCCTTCATGCTCTACTTATATTTTTACTCAAGACTCTGTTGGTTGTAACTGACATAAATCCACCTTATATTAACTTGAATAATAAAATTTGTTGACTCACATAATGTGGAAGTTCAGGGTTATAATGGCTTCAGGCACAGTTGGATCCAGGGCCTAAGTAAGGTTGTCAGGACTTGGTCTCTCCCTCCCTTTCCTTTTCTGGGCTCTGTTTCTCTGTGTGGATTTCCTTTTCTCCATGTAGAAGGAAAGATGGAGTAGCAGTGTTTTATTCAGCTTACTGGCTCAGTGACTCAAAATCTAAGCCCTTCCTTCACTAGGCACTGCCCTTTGCACTCTGGGAGATTCTTGCTGTCCTATTAGAGAATGTAGCAAACTCCCCAGGATGGGAATTCGATATTCTTTCAGTTATTGTGTGGATTTCCACCCACTGAGACAATGCCCCATGAATACTTGAACATAATCACGTGCCTTAGAGGCATGCCCCAGGTGAACCCCTTCCCATGCATCACTGATACCCTGAAGGAGTTCCCCTGCCACGTTGTGACCCTTCTGTGATCCAAAACCTCTCCAAAAATGAAACCAAACAAAATAACCAAATAAAATTAATAAAAAAATGAAACAATAATTTTAAAAATAACCAATTAATACAAAAATTTTTGAAAAAATTAAAAATTTTTTAGACATTGTGTCTTTCATTACTGTAAGATTTGTTGTCCTGTATGTACAGTGGCATTTTCTTCCATACAGTCCCCCAGTGTCTTTTATTTTTTTTAAATTTTCTCTTCAAAGAAGCTTTAGAATACAGAAAAGTCACAGAGAATATAGGGGATTCCCACATACCAAATGCCTTCCCCCTTTTCCCCTCTCCCCTATTAATAACATTTTACATGCGGATGGTACATATGTTACAATTGATGTACAAATATTGAAGAGTTGCTACTAACCATGGTCAGTGGTTTCATTATGGTTTACATTTTGGATCATACACTTTTATAGGTTTTGACGAAACTTGAAGTGGCCTGTGTCCATTTTGCAAGATCATGCTGAATAATTCTAATGCCCTAAAAATGCCCTATGGTCTATCTATTCTATTCTTCCTGCCCTCTCCCTTCGGAACCTACAGTAACCACTAAGTTTCAATTTTTGAAGAATAAGATTGATAGTTACTTTCAATAATATTGAGGGTTTGACATATTGGTCTGTTTCCTTTTGTCAGGTACTGCCTATGTTCTTGAGGGAGTATTATCCCTCTAATTGACAACATAGTAGGATCATTATGCCAAGCCTTAATATTGATGATTGTATTTATGAACCTTTTCTTGTGAAATTGAAACTTAGCCTAGTATTATATACTTCCTAAGAGTTACCTCCTGAAAGTCTCCTTGTTGCTCAAATGTGGCTTCTCTCTAAGCCAAACTCAGCATATGAACATACTACCTTCCCCCAGGTGTGGGCTATGACTCCTGGGGATGAGCCACCCTGGCACCGAAGGATTATTACCAAGCGCCAACTAGCAATGCATCTGGAAAAAGACCTTGACCAAAAGGAGGAAATGGTAAACACAAATGAGTTTTTATGGCTAAGAGACCTCAAAGTGAATTGGGTGGTCATTCCAGAGGTTACACTTTTACAAGTCGCAGCAGGATCTTATTGACTGCCACAGCAAACAATGCCTCAAATAGCAGAGCTCCTGTGGGCTCTAGAGACATCCAGAAACTATAAGTAGGGCAGACAGCTCAGGAATTTGGCACCCTGTCAGCAGGCCTTACTTTGGAATTTATGCTCCCCAGTGTAAAAGAGTTAGACTCATTTATAGGTTCTCTACACCTGGCTCTTCTGCCCCTTCTACTTGAAGCTATGATTAGCACTGTACTTGATAAATATGTGTCCCAGAGACGTAAACCTTTGATCCGTCCATGTGCCAGTTGAGCCCTGAATTTCAGCAAAGTTGTATCACCTACTCTCCAGTTCATTGGACTTGCCCAGGACAACTAACAAGGAAGTAACAATGGACAACACCTATTCCAAAGAACAGAGTGCGCCTGCGATGCAGGCAAGATAGTTACACCCATCTGCCGCATGGAATCTAAGCTGTCTCTCAATTAGAAGCAGAGTGGGCATCACCATCCCAAAATCCTCAAGATTGGGGAATGAACAATGGACTAAAGTCCATTGTTTTATTATTATTCTACTATAGACCCATTATTATTCTAGCAATGGAAGAACTCTTATCATTGATATAAAGTCAGTGGCCACCAGAGGTTCTGAGGGATGGGAGAGGGAAGAATAGGTGTAATATCGGGGCATTTTGGGGACTTCAGAGTTGTCCTGCATGACATTGCAGTGATGGATACAGGTCATTGTATATTTTGTCATAACCTGCAAAAATGTGCAGGAGAGAGTGTAAACTATAACGTAAACTGTAGTTTACGTAACGTAGTCCATGGTTAGAAGCAATGCTTCAATATGTGTTCATCAATTGTAACAAATGTACCATACTAATGAAGGATGTTGTTAATGTGGGAAAGTGTGGGAGGGGGAGGGAGTGGCGCATTGGGAATCCCTTATTTTTTTTATGTAACATTTATGTACTCTAAAGCTTCCTTAAAAATAAAAAAATTATAATTAAAAAGAAAATCTAAGCCCTTACTCCTTCAGCTCTGAATCCTAAACTCCTGTGGGGAGTACTTTGTCCAGTTTGCATCACAGTTCCAGTTCTGAGGCCAGGGAGGCAGAGTGTTGTGATCATCAGTCCTATCAGATTCATGCATTTGAAGCGGGGAAGACACTGTTTAGTAAGATTGGGTAGTGATTTTATAGTTAATTTTATTTTCTTCTTTCACTTATCTTTTGCTTACATGTGCCTAAATATCACTTAAAAGAAAAGGAACACTCTCATCTGAATCTGATGCTCATGTAAATAAGTGCTAACCTCAATACCAAGGTTTCATAATTTTATCTCACTATTATCATTTGCATGTCACAACATCTCTTGAGGAGGGTAGGGCTAGAATCACCTCAATTTTGTATTTAAGGTAACTGAAGCCAAGAGAGGTAGTAGCCTTAAGGAGAACCAAGCAGAAGAACAAAAGCAAATTAATGTATTTTCTCTTTCATATTCATTTTGGGGGTTAACATTTTTTGGGTAGGAATGTTGTATTAAAATCTAAGTACGGGGGTCGTATGTGGCTCAAATGATTGGGCGTCTGTCTCCCATATGCAGGGACCTGGATTTGATCCCTGGGATCTCCTGGTAAAATAAAGAAAAATATAGAAGGTGAGCAGGCACCAGGCCCCGCACGCGAGTGCGCCCCCAGGCCCCGTGCATGGGTGTGCTGCCAGGCCCTGCAGCAAGATGTTGACATAACGGGAGAGAGACACAAGGGAGAGCCAAGGCGAGACACGGCAAGAAACCAGGAACTGAGGTGGTGAAGGTGGCAGAGCGCCTCTCTCCCACATCGGAGGTCCTCAGGATTGAGTCACGGTGAAGACAGGAGGAGAAGAAAGAGAAGAGAGGGCAGGAAACTGACAGAGAATTGCCCAGCGAATGGACACAAAAACAGCAGATGGGGGGGTGGCGGTGAGTAAATAAATAAATAAATCTTTTTAAAAAATCTAAGTACAGCCCCCTCTTTAATCTACTTCGTGTATCATCAACAACAAATTTTTTTTTTTATTTTATTTATTTGTCTCTCCACCCCTTGTTATTTGTACGTGCTGTGTGCTATGTCTTTAGGAGGCACCAGGAACTGAACCCGGGACCTCTGATGTGGGAGGGAGGTACCTAATCTCTTGAGCCACCTCCGTTCCCTGCTTTGTTGTGTCTCTCATTATGTTTTTTCTTCTTGTGTCTCTTGTTGTGTCATCTTGCTGCATCAGCTTGCTGTCTTGCTTGTTTTCTTTAGGAGGCACAGAGAACCTCTGCTTCCAGCTTTTGTTGTGTTTCTCATTATGCTCTTCTTCTTGTATCTCTTGCTGCATCATCTTGTTGTGTCAGCTTGCCATGCCTGCCCATTGTGCCAGCTCACTGTCTTCTTAAGAGGCACTGGGAATCAAACCACAGACCTCCCATGTGGTAGGCAGGAGCTTAGTCATCTGAGCCATATTCGCTTCCCAACAGCAAAATTTTAAAATATGAGCTAGACTTCTCCTATGTTCTTTCCCATGTTCCTTAACTTTTCTAACTTCCTCTTTACTCTTTTGGTGGTGATGGTAGCACGATGCTGTGAACATAATTAACAGTACTAAAATATATATCTGAGTGTGATTATAAGGGGGAAATGTTAGGTTGTATTTATGGTCATAGAATAAAAATGTTTTAAAAATCCATAGAACTGTACTATACAAACAATGAACCCTAAGTTAAACCCTGGACTGTAATTAATAGTACTATTATAAAATGTGCTTTCATCACTTGTAACAAATGTACGACATTAATGTAAGGGGTTAATAATAGGGAGGTATATGGTATTTTAAGCATGATTGTTCTGTAAACCCACAAACTCTTTAATAAAAATAATCAAACACAAAGTCTTTATTGCCCTTGTTTATACCTAAAAGTTCTTGAAGGCAGAATTCTTAATTTCTTAATAACCCACAGTAATTAACACAGAGGCTCACATAAGTGAAGAAAAGGAGCCATGGTTTATTCTGGCTTCCCTGCTGTACTAGGCTGTGAGTATAAGAACTACATGCCCAGCCACAAGAGAAAAGCATCTATCTTCCCACTTTTTTAGAATAAATGATTCTTTAGGTTATATTTTGCTGCATTATAAACCACCCCCAAAATTTAGCGGTTTAAAACAGCATCGACCATTTATTCTCTCTCATATTCTGTGGGTTTGCTCTGCTCTGCTGGGTATTTCTTCTGCGGCATGTGGTGTTAGGTGGAGCTGCAGTGATCTGAACATTTGACTGGGCTTGTCAAGTCAAGATCGTCAAAATAACTTATGCTCACGGCTGGCATTTGCTGCTGGCTGTTGGGGCTCTTGACCGAAACATGAAGGTTTCTCTCCATGTGGCCTCTCCTGTGGGTTGGGCTTCTCACTGCAATGAAAGACACAGAACATGTCTGTATTCCAATTTTGGCTCCATTTTTTAATGTGTGACCTAGTCAAGTTATGTCAACTTGCTGAGTCTCAGTTTTCTAGACTACAAGTAGGGTTGTTTTGAGGATTAAGTGAGATCATGCATGTAAAGCACCTCCCTCAGTGATTCAGCCAATAGTATTTAGTCAAGAAATCAACCATTGTTGTTGTTCTTACTGTTAATTTTTAAAAAGTAATAGTCAACTAAATTTCCTTTTATTAAAAAATTTGAGCAGTTGTAGATTTACAAAAAAATCATTCAGAGAGTTCTCATATACCACTGTAACACACCCAGTTTTCCCAGTCGTTGCATTCATGAGGTAACTTTGTTGTAATTGATGAAATAATAGTATTATAATTTTGCTATTAACTATTGCAGTAGTTTACATTAGGGTTTACTCTTTGTGTTGTACAGTTCTAGAGATTTTTAAAATGTTTATTTTGGTAACATATATGTATAATGTGAAAGTTCTCATTTTATCCACAGTCTATTATATGCAATTCAGTGTTAATTGTATGTATGTGTGCCACCATCACCACCATCCATTACCAAAACTTTTCCATAAGCCCAAACTGAAACTCTGTACCAATGAAGCATTTACTCCCCATTGCTCACTGCCACCCAGGCCCTGGTAACTTGTATTCTGGTTTCTGACTTTGTGAGTTTGCATATTTTAATTATTTCATATAAGTGCGATTGTACAATATTTGTCCTTTTATGTCTGGCTTATTTAACTCAACATGATGTCTTCAGGTTCATCCCTGTTGTGGTGTGTATCAGCACTTCATTCCTTTTGATGGTTGAATAATATTCCATTGTATGTATACACCACATCTTGTTCATTCATCTGTTGATGCACATGTGGGTTGCTTCCACTTTTTGGCAATTGTGAACAAAGCCACTGTGAACATTGGTGTTCAAATATCTGTTCAAGCCCTGCTTTCAATTCTTTGGGGTATATACCTTGAAGTGGGATTACCAGGCCATATGATAATTTTGTTTTTAATTTCTGTCTTCCACAGCGGCTGCACCATTTTATACTCTTACCAACAATGAATGAATATTCCTATTTCTCCACATCCTCTCCAACACTTGTTATTTTCCATTGCTTTTAATAGTAGCCATTCTAGTGGGTGTGAAATACTATCTCATTGTGGTTTTGACTTGCATTTCCCTGATGGCTAATGATATTGAGTATCTTTTCGTGTGCTTATTGACCATTTGTATATCTTGTTTGGAGAAATGACTATTCAAATCTTTTGCCCATTTCTTAAGTGGAATTTAATGGAATTTAATTCCATTTCTTAAGTGAAATTTGTCTTTTTGTTGTTGAGTTGTAGGAGTTCTTTATATATTCTGGATCTTAAACTCTTATCAGATATATGGTTTCTAAATATTTTCTTCTATTCTGTACATTGTCTTTTCACTTTCTTCATAAAGTCCTTTGGTGCCCAACTAAATTTTGTTTGATTAGGGACAAGCTTATGATACCTCTGTGGGAAATCTTAATGTAATAAAATTTGGCTTGAGAGTTTCTGATACTAAGGAATCTAAGTCTTAGTCTTCAATTTAGCTGCAGGCTTCACACACGCAAAAAATGAAACTTTAGAACCATTGGAGGTCATTGTAATCTTTCCTATCTTCATAAATAGGTACAATTTTTATGGCTTTGATTTCAAAGATTGTTTTGGGTTGCTCGGTTCTAATAATAATTGTCAATTAAATATCATTTCTATTTGCAGAGAAAATGGTCTAAAAGATGAAACATTTCTGTGTACCTTTAAGTAGATGGATGTTACGTGTAATTTGGTTTACATATAATTTGACAAACTCACTTCGTGAGTAGAGATGTAAATTGGTTCTGGGCTGGAAATGAGCATGTAGACACACAGTAGATGTACAATTTATTCTGCCAGAATCTTCATCTTGCTGTCGACAAAGGCTGAATGTTAGCTGATGTCCATAGCAAAAAAGAAACAATGACTAAAACAGAACTCTTGAAAACTCCATCCCGCCTCAAATCTGTTCCTCTTGTAGTCTTACCCATTTCTGTAAATGACTCAAACCAAAAACCAGAGCCCTCTTTGTTCTTTCCTTATCTTATCCAGTCCAGAAGCTAGTTGTTTTAAGATATAGCCTCCAGCATAAATAATGGATTTGGCTACTTCTCTCAATTTTTTCTCATCATCTATCTAGCCTAGATTATTGTGATAGCCCCTAATTGATAGCTCCTACTTCCACTTTTGCCTCCCTTATACCTGGCCACCCAAAAGCTCCTTAAACACCCTCCAGTGCCTCCCCATTATTCTTAGAATAGAATCCAGATTCCTTCTCTTGGCTTACCTACTCCTCTGACCCCATCTTCTATTACTCCCTTTTCTGCTGAGTGGGCTCCAGACACAGTGGTCCTACCTCTGTACTTCTAATACACCAAACTCAAGCTTATACCTGCTGAAGTGCTTTGGCACTTGCTGTATCTTCTGTCTGAAATGCTGTGTGTCCAGGTTATCCTCCTAGCAGCCTCCCTCTTGTCATTCAGGTCTCAGCTTGGAGAAGCTTTCCTTGTCTACAGAAGCAAAATCAGCACCCCTTTATCACTTTCTATAGCATACTTAATATCATTGTAGTACTTGCAATGCTTTGCAATTATTTTGGTCTTTTATTTTTATTTATTTATTCCCTTTTTAAAATGTGAGATCCAGCCAAGCAGTGATCTATGTTTCTGTCTTATTCATTGCTATACCCCCATCACCTAGAATGTGCCTTAATGTAGTAGGTGCTCATTAAAGAGTAGTGAAATAGTTCCTGGCACCTAATAAGGCAGAAATGATCACTGCCTTTATGAAATTTATGCTTCTTTAGTCAAGTACATTTCTATATTTATTTTAAATAAAGTGTTATGACTTTTTAAAGGTAATCAGTACTGAGAATATCTGAAAGTAACTTGGTATTCCTAGGTACTCAGACTAAACTCACATTGCTGTTTTTACTGATCGATCTTCCTTCCTGCTTATTTTAGTCATTGTTCTGCCAATAGCCTATGTAACACATTAGAACAATATAAAGTCTGTCATATTCAGGTCCCATACTGTCATATTTTATTGATGTTAGATGTGTGGATGAGACCTAATAGGAAACCAAAAGCCCTATAGGTTTTTCACTTTTCAAAATTTGCTTTCTGTGAGTCAGAGTAAGAGATCAGAAAGATTTTTAAATAAACCTATTGAACAAATAATATGAGAGTGGGAAAGTGAGCCAATCTGTACTTTTCTTTCTGGCTTTGAAGTGGTGTTTCATTATTCACAAATAATCTTTCCGAACATTTTGATGTACTTCATAAAAATAGGTTTTGAAATAGTACTTAAATATTCAGTTTGGGGGTCTTTCAGAAGTGAATGGCAATTTTTGTCTCATCGTTAATGTGTGCTCATTACAACAATTTAAAATGCATTTTTAATGTGGTTATTATTTGTGATAGTCCATTCTGAGGTACACTTCAGATGTTCTATAGCCCTATCTTGCACAGTCTGCAAAAAAACTGATCATTTTTATTACTCATTGTTGCTTTAATTTTTAAGTTGTTTTAAATTACATAGGGATTTTTTTGGTTAAATCTTCTTAAAACATTGACATTCTTTTATCCAAAATGTTTTAAATATAGAAGGATTAAATCTGAATTGTCTTGATTCTTTCAGGATATTTTGGTGAAGTCACTGAAAGAAAATAACAATATAATATCTAGCACCTAATGGGTGCCAGGAAAATTAATTCAAATTTTCACACACTAACCCTTCAAGGTAAGTATTAGCTTGATATTGAAGGTTAGAAAACGAAGGCTCAGGGAGCCGAAATAACTTTTTCAAGGTTACATACCCAGTAAATGGTAGGATCAGGATTTAATGCAAAGTCTGCCTAGTTCCAAAAATTTTTGACCATCCCGTGACACTAAACTCCCTTTTTTTAAGATTTGTTATCATATTACATGTTTTTCATGACCATTTGAAAGATTGATGATGAAAACTAGAGGACATAGGAAGGGGCGAAGGGATGTCAGTTTAAAACTATTAAGCCCTCCAAAAAATCAATTGGAAAATTACCAATTCAGGATACTCATTCAACCACAGGATTTTATCGCAGGGGAAGAGTACCTTAGATGATCTAACGCTTCTAATCCAACCTTATTTTATAAATGTTGAGGTTGAGAAAGTGATAGCTTAGTGTGGTGGTTTGATGATGTATGTATCCCAGAAAAACATGTTCTTAAATTTATTTCATTCCTGTGGGTGTGAATCCATTTTAAGTAGGACCTTTTAATGAGGTTGCTTCAGTTAAGGTGTAGCCCATTTCAATCAGGATGGGTCTTAACCATATTGCTGGAGTCCTGTATAAGTGGAATGCAATTCATAGGAAGCTGGAGCTGAACATCCGTGGAACCCAGAAGAGAAGGGAGAGACCAGGAAATACCACCATGTGCCTTGCCAGATGAACGAAAAGCTAATGACCAAGGATCGCCAGCACCCAGCCCCAGAACAACACAATCTTTGGGCATCTAATCATGATGCCTTGATTAGACTTTTTCCCCGGCCTCAAACCATGAGTGTATAAATTTCATTGTTCGGTCTTACCCATTTCATGGTATTTGCTTGAGCAGCCTAGGAAACGAAAACACTTAGGTTCACAGAGTGAGAGAGGTAGACTGGGTTAGAACACCAGGTTTCTGTCTCTGGAAAGATGATCTTTCACACACTGGAAGACATGGCATTTTGTAATGTCAGTGCTCTTGAACAGTCCTTCTCTGCCTCTATAGGTACCACTTTATGATGCTCAGATGTATAGCTACAGCTCTGTTCTTTGCAATACTATCTCATTTGACCTTCATAATAGCTTCTTGGGATAGATGTTATATTTCCCGTTTTACTGATGTGATTCCCGAAACTAAGAAAGATTAAATAACTTGTCTTGTCAATAGGTGGATTAGAGGGTCCAGCCCAGGGCTCTTTGGCTCTTTGGCTTCACTGCCCCCAGGAGCAGTGAAGGGGTAGCAAACTGGAAAGGGAGGCTTGAGGAGATGGACCTTGAAGTTGCATGGATGGAGGAAGATCACAAGAATCCTACCAAGCCCTTTATTTAGCACTGTCAGTGACATTTTTCCAAGTACCTACTGTATGGAAATTACCTTATTACATCCCCTGCTGACACCAAATACCCAGGATTCTATCTTATGTCTGATTTTAAGGTCTCATTATTTTGTTTTTTGCTGACTGTGGTAAAGTTGTCATAAAACAGCAGCAATGGGAAGCGGGTATGGCTAAAGTGATTGGGCTCCCATATACCGTAAGGGAGGCCATGGGTTCAATTCCCGGGTCCTCCTGGTGAAGGCAAGCTGGCCCACACCCTTGAAGAGCTGATGGCCTGTGCCCATGGAGAGCTGACAGCCCACAGAGAGCTAGCGCAGCAAGATGATGGAACAAAGGGAGACAAGCAAACACAGAAAAACATGCAGCAAGTGGTCACAGAGAGCAGACAGCGAGCACAAGTGGCAAGGGGGGAAATAAATAGATAAATAAAATAAATCTTTAGGAAAAAAAAACAAAAACAGCAGCAACAACCTGTTTTAGGCTATTTACAGAAAGATGAGTGAATTAATTTTGAATCTCTAAGTGATTAAATGGGGTATCAAGAAGGAAGCTGAAGAGAAAGCTCTACTGGCCTTCTAAAGATAACCTACTTGAATGATATGTTGGAAATTTTCTATTCCTTTACTTCATTATCTTAATTTATTTTTTAAATTGTGCTTCAGATTCTTAATATTCTCTCTAAGCAATAGCTTCACGCATCTTCTATTTTCTGTACCCATTGCCCTCTTATTGCCCCATCCATTAACTGATGGGCATTGGCTGCTTCCAGCACTCTGCCTCTTTGGATCCATGCATGAACTGTCTCCTCTTTTATGTCTGGTGCTTATTAAAGCTTCTGATTTTAACTCTGCCATATCCTACCATGTAACAATGGGCTATTCAGAACAACCCATTTTAGCCTACTCAAACTGTGGTTTTGGCATGTGATGAAAAAGGGGTCTGTAGTAGAACAAAGGTAAAATTACTCTGACTTGACTTTATCAGAATCAGTAATGTAGTGAACTTATAACAGATGCCAGTTTTAAGAACATTGCATTGATGATTTGAAAGATAAAGACAGTTGACTTAGTTCACATTTGTCAGTTGTTTCTTTCTGTTGGAATTGCCTTAATAATTTTGAATAGCACTAACATGGTCCTCCGCACATAACATTTCTTAAGGATGGACACAAAATGAGTATTTGTACTCCACTTATAAATGCTAGCCTTGGAATTGTTGCTTGGGACCATCATATCCAGAGAGGCTGAGTTGTAAGTTCCACTGATTCTTTTGGAAATAAAGATTCGGTAGATGATAATGAGGATGATAATGTTGATGATAAAGGCAAGGATGATAATGGTGATGGAGATGATGATGCTGGGCACAGCGCCAAACATTTTCTGTATCTTTTCTCACATAATTCTTACAACGTAAGTCCTATTATTGCCCTTATTGTAAGATAAGGTATAAGAGAGTTTAAGGCACTTGTATACCATCAGGCAGTATGTGGTATTGATGAGATTCTGCCCTCGGTCTGTCTCCAGAACTTGCTCTTTTAGGCACTCTGCAATAAGGTGCTATTGAGCTTGTGTAAGAGCCGACCTAGTTTCTAGGAGACTCTAGTCTATGCCAAACAAAAATTTTACTTTGTATGATGTCTAAAAGAATATCAATCACAGTTGTAGATGCTTTTGATGATGAAAGGTTAGAAACTCCATACATAAAATGTAGATATATGGACTTTTGCTCCTTGAGTTGTTTTAAACATAATGTACCTCATTAAATTTCTAGCCCAAAGTATTGAGACTCATAAAAACAATTTGGAGGAAAATCATACAATTATTTTATATACTGATATTCAATCAAACTAAGTTACAAGTATTTATATATGTATTTCCTTCTCTCTATATATATGTAGGGATGTATATATATACACACACCTATATCATACATTCATTTTGCCAGGTTCTCATGCTTGCTGACATGTCCCTCATCTATACACTCTACAACTTAGAATTCTCTTTTGCTAATCAATACTTTATTTTGTATCAGGATAATCTATAATTATTTAATTCAGGAGCTTTGAAACTAAACCACCTACGTTACCCACCATTATTAGCAAGTGTATGGCACTTCATGGGATGCACATTGGTTACTAACTTAAGTCCTGCCTTCAACTTGCTTTCATATCCTTATTTTCCTTTTGCTTTATCTTTATATTATTTTGCTCTATTTTTTTGGCATCTTTTAAGTTGTTTAAATCCCTTTTGGAACAAGACATAATATACATAAATGATAAAACATATTTACATTAGAATTCAGTATTTACATTTTATGTTATTATTTATTAGATATAAATATTCAGAGATTCATTTAATACTCTTACCTTAAAAATAATTACTTGCCCTGAGAATAAGAAAGAATGTTGATTGCACTTAATTTGTTGTCTGTTTCTAGGTACAAAGGATGTGAAATGGAAGAAAAAAGAACAGAGTTGGCTGTTTATTTTTAAAATAATTTGCAAGACTGTAATCTTGTGGTATATTAATTTTTCTAAAACTATTAACAGGCTACCTAAAATAAATGGTTTTTCATCTTTAAATTTCTTAAAGAGGTACACACATCTTAAAAGCATTTCTAAGAAAATAAAATTAGTTTCCCTTACAAATGTAGTGGGCAGCAACGTATGAGTAATAAATATTTCTTAATTTAGGAAGAAGAGCTGAAGGCTATTTTTTGTTTCAACTGGAAGTTATGAAGACTTGGATTTTCCCTAAGGATCTAATTATTTGCCGAGATTACTATGGTAGCAGGTTTTACAAGAAGTTCCAGATCTCCGTAAATAGCCATTTAAAAAAAACTACAGATGTTATTTAAATACAACACTGAAACCATATAGCTTGTTCACATTTTTTAAATGGCTGAGTATATAAATAACTATTTTAACTGCAAATAATTTTTATTTAAAAATTTTTATGGCCCTTATGAAATAGTATTGAAAATTTTCTGATTCTCTAGTTCCTTGTCCTACTGTTAAAAAGTCAATAACATTTTCTAATTTCCAAATTGATCTATAAGATTCAGGATTTTTCAAGGGATTGCATCTTTTATTTGAAAAGTACTAAGAGTTGTAGCAATGATCGTCCATAGTGCTAAGTATGTTGATACCTTTTTTGGGAAGGTGTCTTTTGGAATATTTACTAGTCTTATGTGTATTTTGATGAGGTATTTATGTCCTATATAGAATATGTGTCCTTGTAGTGGACATTTCTGTTTCTTCCCCCCAACCAGCGTCCATTTTCTCTTCTGATAAGAGTGCCAGATTTTTCTGGGGAAGGAATCTCCTCTTCCCTCCCTCTCATTTGCTATAATTTGGTGGGCCTGAGTCCACATTATGACTTAAAAATGCAAGCTTTGCCAAGAGAAAACTGCATACCAGGTCACGTGCTATGTCAGGTATGGGTGTATGACCCAAATCGGGTCATGGTCAGTTTATTAATTTCCTAAGGCTGCCATAACAAATTACCACAGACTGGTTGACTTAAAACAACAGAAATTTATTGCCTCACAGTTCTGGGGGCTGGAAATGAAGATGTTGACAAGGCCATGCTCCCACTGAAGGCTTAAAGGAATTCCTCCTCCTTGCCTCTTCCAGCTTCTGGTAGCCCCAGACATTCCTTGGCTTGTGGAAGCCTCACTCTAATCTCTGCTTTTGTCTTCCCAAAGCGGAAATGGTCCATGTCTCTGTGTCCAAATTTCTCTCTTCTTACAAGGACAGCAGGCATATCGGATTTAGGACCCTCCCTGACCCTGTTTGACCTCATCTTAACTAAACACATCTGCAAAGAGCCTGTTTCTAAATCAGGTCACATTCTGAGGTTCTGGGTGGACACGCACTTCAGAGGGACACTCTTCAATTCAGCGCAGTCACTGAGCATGAATCCTGGCACATTTTGCTGGGACTTCTGGGAAAGAGGTGCTTTCTTGCCATGGGGTCGCTTAGCTGGGAAGATGTAAGCTTGAAGTTTCTGTTGCTTATATTTGCCACAGTATAAATAGAACCTTCCTGGGAATTACTGTGGTAATAGAGCCATAACATGGAGGAAGATAGTATCCTGATAATCTCCTTGATCTCCTGGATCTAGCTAAGCCCATAGCTCAAAGTGCTCCTGGATTTCCTAGTTACTTGAGCCACTACCTTACCTTATTTTTTCTAAACTAGTTTGAGTTGTGATTTTGTTATTTACCAAAAAGTCTAGATGATTCAGATTGGGTCTAGCAGAGTCCACTGTACCATGGGTTATATAGTAGGTGATTTAATAACAAGATATAGTTGTCCTGTGTGTTTTTGGAAGGGGTCAATTAAGGCAATTATCTGGATAATTCAAGGAAAAATGCCCATAGTTCCCACCCAATACCTTGCATTTTAAAAGTCTTAAACAGCAGAGCAATATAACTTTGACCAATATTAAATCTTGGAAGGGCAAAAAGAAAAAAACAGCAAGGTAAGATATAGAAAACTTTGGTGAGAAAATGAATTCTGCTGGGCAGGCTTAAAAGGGAATATTCATAAAGAATAGGCAAGGTTGGGTGAGGGGAGTGCTATACTGGGCAACTAGCTTAAGACATATATGTCTTGACTAGCCGACATTTCAAAGCTGCTTTGGTATGCTTTTGTCGCCCCTTTGTTCTCCTGAATATGCTTTTATATCTTGGCATCTTAATTTTTTATCATTAGCATGATTTCCTACAGACTTTTCTGTTTTAGAACATTTTTACAATCTCCTTTTGTGATTAAGATTTAATAATTTAATTAGATCTGGAATTCTTCATCTCTCCTCTCTTTCCTATACAGGATTTATGCAAATTGGGCATTATCTATAATTATGAATCTTGAACATTGTAGAAGCCACGTAATGGGTCTCAGTGATAAGTCTGACATAAAGAAAATGGAACTCCCTGTATTAATATTTTTTTCAGTACTAACTAGATACTGTTACAGCAAACAATGTCAAACATCCACAAAACGAGATCCTTAGATTTTTGAAAAGAAATATTAAAAGCTTGCAACTTTTGCCTCTCTTAATCATGGCCCTTATTCTGCTTTTTATGGGATCTGGCTACTTGGAGGTCAAAACTACCAAGCAGTGCTTGTTATGGGTAACAGGTTGTTTTTCTGGCTTTGCCACTAACTGGCTATGTGACCATGGGTGAGGCACTTTACTTATCTGAATATTTGCCACAAAGGTATTTTAAGTTCTCAATTTTTTATTCTCTGAAAATATTTAGGTCATTCTAATATTAACACCAGACATATTTGGGGCTGAAAAGCCCGAGTAGTCATATTATTTCAGTTTCTTTAGTATTTTGCTCTTGCTTAATTATTTAATGAAGCTCTCCATACCCTTGGGGAGAGAGCACTCTACACTAACATAGACATTCTAACTAGAGAGAAAACTGGGTAATGAATCTATGGTTTTGTGTGTTTATGCGGTAGAATTCCAGTGGGTCAGAGCATCGTCTGACACATTTTATTTACCTTTGCTACAAATTGTCCTTTACAACTCTCCTACTTTGAATTCTCTCACCTTGGTAATCTCCAAATTTAAACAGTAACATGTTCCTTTTATGTTGCCACAGATTGTAGATACAGACTGCTTCCTGACAATAACCTGTACAGATTGGTGACATGTTTGAAAATAGCACAGCATTTCCTATGAGAGTGCTGTCTTCAGAATGTGTCGTTGATTTTTACCCCCACATTCTGGTTTTTACCAAGTGTACTGCTGGATTTCTTATCAATATTATCAGGGACATATGAGAAATCCACTATTCCTCGGAATATTTTTTGCATTGTCTCACTTAGAGAATGCAATAGAAAAAAGAGGTTCTATAATTTCATACTGTCAGTTAGATAGTTAGAATACCAAAAAGTTGTAGTACAACTATATGTTTTATTTATTAAACAGTCACTTGCTAATCTTAATATTAATTACTATCTTTATTAAAATAAAGAAGAGCCACTTTCAAGATTGGTGTCACTAGATTGGTATCATAAATTCTTATTTATGCTTGCTTTTTATAAATGATGAAACTTTGACCAAGAAAGGGGTAAATGACTTGCTTAAAGTGATACAGCTAATTAGCTAGTGATGAAAGAGAGCTAAGACCACAGATCTCTCAATAACCACTTATTTATTTTTAAAATACTGAGTTGATAAGTGAAGATCAATTCTTCCCCTTCTTGGATAAGACTCTTTGAGAGTCTCCCTTATTTAAAAATAAACATTTTTAAAACTAAACGTTTTAATGAGAAATTGAAAACAATCACATTTAATCCAAAGCTACAAAAGATTGCTTTATAATTAGGTTAACAGATACCAAAGTAGTCCAGGCTTTACTACCTCCCTCCCCTCAAAATTAATGTGTCCAAAAATGAAGTAGCCTTTGGCTCTTTTCATTTCTCACCCCTTTACTAGGAAGGTTGGTTACATTTCTTCAGGCCTATCAGAGCTGACATTTATTTTAATGATGTTATTCAACCTGAAATAACAAGAAATTGGGGAGTTAATCCTAAGTCGGGCCATTTATAATGAACTCACATAAAAAGTATGATTTAAAGACATTTTTTATAGTGTTGTTAGTCTGTCTGGGTTGCAGATATCACTAATTTATCAAGCACTTCTGTTTCTAGCTTGTGAATTGAGAACAGCATTTAAAAATAGTTTCTATCTTTACGTGAATATCCATGTATATGTGTGTTTTTGTGTAGGATCGATCTATGGTAAGTACAAATAACTTATAAACAAAAGTTTAACATACTTATAAAAGTATGTATATAGTTTCATATACAGCTCACCGAATTTTCATGAAGTGAACACACACCTATCAACACCACCCAGATCAGACTAAAACATTATCAGCACCTCTGAAGCCCTCCTCATGTACCCTTTTTAAGTCCAGAGTTAACCATTCTGCTGACTTCTATCAACATTAATTAGTTTTCTCTGTTTTGAGACTTTATATGAATGGAAACATATACTAAGTACTCTTTTGTATAGCTTTGTTTAATATTAAGTTTCTGAGATTCATCCATATTGTTTCATGTAGTTGTATTTTGTTCATTCACATTACTGTGTAGTGTTTCATTGTATGAATACACCACAATTTATCTGTTCTCTTGCTAATGGACATTTAGACTGTTTGGCTGTATAAATAACACTGCTATGAGCATCTTCTACATGTTGTTTGGTACACAAATATATGTATTTCTGTTGGGTAATTACCTAGGAGTGAAATTGTTGGGTTGTAGGATATGTCTATGTTCAGATGTTGTAAATTATGTCAAACAATTTTCCCAATTTATACTCTCCACCAGCAGTGTATCAGAGTTGAAGTTGTATCCCATCCTCATGAATGCTTGATAATGTCAGTCTTTCAGATATTGCCATTCTCATGTGTATGTGAGTGTGTACATATCAAATAACTTTTCTTATTCTATGATTTGTTTTTTTCAATCTCTCTTTTGATAAACAGCAGTGTTTAATTTTAAGATAGTCCAATTCATCAATCTTCTTTATGATTACTGCTTCCTATGTCCTGTTCAAAAAATGTTTGTGTGCTACAGAATCATGAAAATATTTTCCTATGATAGCTCTGAGAACTTTATTTTACTATTTTTATATTTAGATTTATAATTAAATCAAGTGGTCCCATGTGTTTGAGATTTTTTCTGTTCTGTTACATTGGTATATTCATATATTATTAGGTCAAAATGCACTATCTTAATTGCTATCATTTTATAATGTGTCTTTATGTCTGGTAATAAAAGACCTCCTGCTTTGTTCTTCTTTAAGATATTACTGGCTGTGCTTGGACCTTTGCAGTTCTAGATAAATTTTTAAATCAGCTATCAATTTATATTTAAAAAATACTTACTGTGATTTTGATTGGGATTGCATTCAATCTGTAAACCAATTTAGAGATAATTAATATTTTCATAATATTGACTCTTCTAGTCCATGAATATTGTATAGATCTTTGATTTATGTCAATAATGTTTTGTAGTTTTTTATTTGGAGTACTTGCAAATATTTTAATAGATTTATTTCTGGATATTAGATTTTTGGCTGCTATTATAAATTATTTTGTTTTTTATTTTTTTCTAATAATATTTTGCTGTTTTACACTGACTTTGTTTGCAGTGATCTTGCTAAATGTACATATAAATTTTAAAACTTTGCAGATCCTTTTGAATTTTCTGTGCACATGATCATGTTATCTGGATATAACATTTTTATTTCTTTCTTTTCAATTTTTATACCTTCTCTTTTTGTCTTATTTCACTGACTAGGATATTCAATACAATAATGAATACAGGTAGTGATAGCAAAATCTTTATCTCATTACTGATTTCAGAAAAAAGGTTTCATTATTTTATCATTATAAACAATGTTTTTTGTACCTTTTTTTTTGTAGCTATCCATTGGCAAATTAAGAATATTCTCTTCTATATCTAATGCACTACAAGTTTTTGTCTTGGATGAGTGTTTTTAGAGAATTTGTAGGTTTACAGAAAAATAATGCAGAAAGTACCGTGTTTCCATACACCCCCCCACACACATGCAGTTTTCCCTATTATTAACATGGGTAAGGTACCTTTGTTATTATTGATGAAACAAAATTATGGTAATCATACGGTAACTATAGCCCATAATTTACCATAGGGTTCATTGTTTGAGTTGTACAGTTCTATGGTTTTTTTTTGTTTTTTAAAAAAATTTTATTCTGGTAACATCTATACAAGCTAAATGTCACCCTTTTAACCATATTCAGATAATCCATTAGTGTTAATTACATTCACAATGTTGTGCTACCATCAATTTGGTGTTGAATTTTATCAAATGTAATTTCTTTATCAACATGATAATATTTTTTTATTCTGTTACAATATGATGAATTTTATGGATTGATATCTTGAATCTTAAACCAGTCTTCCATATCTGGAATAAACCCACCTTGGTCATGATGCATTAACCTTTTATGCATTGTTGAATTCAATTTGCTAATATTTTGTTTAGGATCTTTGCACCTATGTTTCTCAGAGCACTTCACTTGTAATTTCCCTTTATAATGACCTTCTAAAACAGATTGGAAAGTTTTCTCTTTTTTTCTGATCTCTTCAAGGGTATGTGCAGGACCAGTATTATTTCTTAATTAAATATTCATAAGAATTCACCCTGAAGCAAGTATGGGCCTGAAGATTTCCTTTTGGGAAGGTTTATAAATTATGGATTCAAGTCTTCCAAAACCAGAAATGGAAACTTTTAGATTTTTCATTTCTTAATGTGTTTGTTTCTGTAGGTTGTGTTTTTCTAGGAATTAGTCCATTTCATTTAAATTTTTATTTTTTTTTGTCATGAAGTTGTTTGAAATACCATCTTATTGTTGTCTTTTTAGTATCTATAGTAACTGTAGTGGTACTATAGATCTTTTTATTATGCATACATTTTTATTTTTTATGTTTTCAGTTTGTGCCATCACTTTTTTTTCTCAGTCAATTTTGCTGGATGTTTGTCAAATTTATTGTTTTTTAAAAAAAATTTTGTTGAGTTTTCTTTTCAATGTTTCTTTTCTATTTCATTAAATTTTACTCTTCATTACTGCCTTCCTTGTACTTTCCTTAGGGTTTAAACTGATGTCTGTTTTCCTAATTTCTTGAGGTGAATCTTAGATCATTGATGTTGAGCCATTCTTCTTGTCTAATAAATGCATCTCGAGGGTCAACATTTTCCTCTGAGCACAGCTTTATCTCCATCCCACATATATTGTCTTTGTCTAGAAATTTCTTTATAGTGGTTTCATTTTTTAATGTTTTTACTAAGTATGATATTCTATGTTCTAAGTTACTTTCTGTTAGCTCTTTAAAGATGCTGTTCCATTTTTTCTATCATTTCTTTCTTTTTTTTTTTTTTAGGAGATACCAGGATTAGAACCTGGGACCTCATACATGGGAAATGGGTGCTTAACCACTGAGCTATACCCACTCCCTCTATCATTTCTTTTAATAAGTCACATGTCAATCTTGTTTCTCTGAAGATAATATGTTATGAAATCTCTAGCAGATTTTAAGATTTTTCTCTTTATCTCTTTTATTAGCAGTTTTATCATGATAAGCCTAGGTGAGGTTTACTTTTTATTTATCCTTCTGGGGATTTGTAGTGCTTCTGGACTTTATGGGTTGATATCTTTTATTAGTTTTGGAAATTTTCCACCATTATCTCTTCAAATATTGGGACTCTGCTCCATTCTCTTTCTTCTTCCTTTCTGTGATGCAATTACAGTTACATTATACTTCTTTACCATATCTCTTGTGGTATATTAAAGATTGTCACAGATTCTTTGCCACTATTCCCATTAATAGGTGAAATCTATTTCTCTTCTGCTCTTGCAGTCTGGACTTGATTTGACCATGCATATCTCATCCCTGAGACAGTGATCTGCAAAATATGGCCCATGACTAAGGAACTTGCTAGAAACGCAATTCTTTGGACTCATTACAGACTTAATAAATCAGAAACTTTGGGGATGGGGCCCAGTGATCTCTAGTTGACAAGCCCTCCAGGCTAAAGTTTGAGAATCACTGTCGTAAGCTTCCACAGTCACAAAAACTGTGACTTCCACAGTTTTTGGTCAGATGACCTAGGTAGTATAACCAGAGTCTATTCCCATGATTATATGAATCATATATTCTAGAAGGAAGAAGCTCTCTTTCCCTGCTGGCATTACTAAACTTGTAGGATAGAAGCCTGGTGCTCTTGGCAGCGATTGTCTTCCATTGTGCATAAAAGATGCCTCTGGAACAGAACATAAGACTGACACTAATAATAGTAAGACTGAACTAAGAGTTAGAACATATAGTATTGAGTCTCAGAACTGCCACTTAAGTTATGACAGAGGCATAATTACTTTCTTTCTCTAGGTTTTGATTGTGTCATCTGTAAAATGGGTTTATTGAATTAGATGTTTCCTTTGTTCCTACTGGCTCTTTCTGGTTAAGGTCACCTTATAAATCTTTATATATTATTCCAGAAACTGAACAATTATACATGAAACTGAAATGATGAGGATGATTGATAAAAATGGTCAGGCCCTCAAAGCTTTTTTCTCTTCTCTGCCCATCCCTTTCCAGTTCTTCCCAGACTTTTAATCCCTGAAGTCTTCACATGATATGCCTCACCTTCCACCTTCATTGGTCTTTGTAGGTACAGACCCAGAATAACAACAATAAATACCATCCCAGAACAGACTACACACAGTAATTTTTAAGGCAAGAAGCTAAAAAACTACTGAGATTCAAACCCTCATGTTTATGTAGGGCATAAAGATTGAGAGTAAAAATAAGTATAGGTTGAATATGATCAACTACTGGACAACTAAATGCAACACAATAGCCTTAGTACTTTAAAGCTGGAGCCAAAAACGCTTAAGGAAAACTGCCTTCAATTTCATATTGATTTACAAATGTGAAATGTTACACCTGGGGATACAGCTATAGATTTCAATCTCATTTCCTTGTTATTTGAGACAAATTGATATCTATGATAATGAACATAATCAGAAAGGGAAAGTTTGTTCTTTTCTTCTTTCAGCAGCTAGAAATGATCAATTTGAAACTTTATTGGTATTCATTTTTTTTACACAGTGGTGGTTTCCAGTGGGGCCTTAATACAGTCATTTCATTGATTCCTGTTGGGGAGAAGGGAGGGAGGAGATGCTTGCCATTCTAACAGGAGGCAGAGGAGTGTGGAGGATATGGCAGGGGGCATTCCTGCTCCTGCTCTCTTGTCAGGCAGGGGCAGTGCCCTCAGCAGGGTGGCCTTACACTAGAATAGGGGAGGCAGGCGCCTACAAGTGTTGTTTAAGGGGTTCCTGCCAGGCCCTTGTGTTCCAGTGTGCTTTCTACACTTAATCTTTGATGGCTGAAATTCATTTGAGGTCAAGCCCTTCCTTTGCCAAGTAAAGTAAAACTCTAAAGGAAATCGCCTCAGTGCAGGTATCTTCTGTGGAGAGAGCCCACTACTGAGCTGGGAGTCAGTGGGCAGAACTTTCACCTCTGATCTGCAATCAGTTAGCTCTGTGAATGGACCTGGGTCACTCAGCCTTTCTTTCGTTACCTTCCCACATCTGCAAAATGAATGGATCAGAAAAGATGATCTGTGAGATCCTTTCCAGCTTTAAAATCTGGATTGTTGATGGAAATTCATGCTAACATATAAATGACAGATATCAGCTTCTTTCTTAGAGTAGATTTATGAGAGGATTTGAGAGAGAGAGGCAAAAAGAGTATCAGGGCCAGGGGATAAATAAGGATGAACTGTGCTGCTTTACAATTTTAACTCTCAGCTTATTACCCTCCCCTCTGCAGCATTGCATAAAATGACATGAAATACAGTCGGAAGCTTGGAATAGTCTAAATGTAATGGCTTTCATTGAAAAACAGACCTAGGTTCTGATTCTGGCTCTGCCACTTATCAGTGGTCACAGAGAGTTATCTAACTGCTCTGAGCCTCAATGTATACATCTGGAAAATTGGGGTAATAATACCTACATTATGGAATTTTCATGAAAATTAAAATGAATTAAGTAGTTCAAGTACCCATCGTAAAGACTGATATGAAATAAATGTGTCAGATATCCTGGGAAGTGATGGTAAGGAGGAAACAGGCACCAGGGAGGAAGACTGCAAGGCTTGTCAAGCCAGTTTTTATTTTTCCTTTGAGTGACATCTTGCCTTTCTAGTATGGAAGACCATAGAGCTTTGCTGTCTAAGGGGTAGTAACTTGAAAGGTGGAGAGAATCTTCAGGTGTGCTGAGCTTTGGCTATTGTACCAGCAGTTAAGCTACATTATTTCTGCTCAATGTTCTGTCATTTCAATGATGGCATCCTTTGTTCATATCTGTAGAGCTCATCAATATCACTTTGAAGATGAGCCTCATATCCAGCATGTGAAGAGCAAACCACAGTTATGGGTTGTTGCTATGCAGCAAACAGAGGATATGTTCACATAGAAAACAATCTGAAATAACTGAAACCATTACTTTGAAGAGCACTTATTATTAGCTTTCATGGTTTTGTCAGAAAATTTAATATTTTCTTGTATTTTAATTGGTTTTTAAGTATAAAACTACAACCATAGAGAAGAGAAAATCTGAGAATATACCTATTGTTGACTAGAAATTCATCATTCTACAGTGTGCTCTTTAAAACTTGGAGATGAGTTGATGATAAAACTCCTTTTATAATCCCTTATTAAATATCTTATTAAAAGATCTTTACTTCTTCCTTAGGCTCATTAATCCCAATCCTTATGGTGATCCGTGATCTTAACTGACCACCCTAAAATCAAGAGCATCTGGAAATTCATCTTAAGTCTGAGGATGATGGAATTTGAAATTCTTAAAAATTCTAGAGCAGTTTGAACATAATTTATGGACCATTTAAATTTTAAATGCTGTGACTTTTCAACTCTGGTTATTATTATAGAATCAACAGAATTTGTTCCTCCTTGTATTTCTACACAGCAGGAATAATATTCAGATTTCCTGCAGCTTATTCCTACACAATGGAGGACTGAGGTACAGATTACATATGTTTGCTATGAAAGGTTAATGTAGGAAAACATGCAAGTTTCTAATAATCTTCCTGTCCCCTTTGATCCATTCATAATGCGTGTATTACATGGTACCTTATTAGAACCTAAAGGAGAGCCATCAAATACAACAGGGCTGCTGCCTTCTTAGTAGGTATAGTATTTCTGCTGGTGATACTCCTAAGAAACATACATTACACTCCTTTCCAAAAGACTTTCTTCTCCATGAGAATTCCAACATACACATCTTCACTTGACTAAATACTGTGTACCTGCATGAGGAAGGGAAATGTTATGGGTTGAATTGTGTCCCCCCAAAAAAAAAGATATGTCCCCCAAGAAAGATATGATTGTGTACCTGTGACTTTGACCTTATTTGGAAATTGTGTCTTTGCAGATGTATTCATGCTGAGGACATGCTGAATTAGTGAGAGCCCTAATCCAATATGACTGGTGTCCTTATAAAAAGAGAAAAGATGCTGAAACAGAGGAAAGACAGTCATGTGAAAATGGAGGCAGAGACTGGATTGGTGCTGCCACAAGCCAAGCAACGCTGTGGGCCACCAGAAGGCACAAGAGACAAGCAAATGTTCTTTCCTAGCACTCATAGACGAAATCATGGCTGTGCCAATACCTGGATTTCAGACTTCTAGCCTCCAGGACTGTGAGTGAATACATTTCTGTGTTTTGTTTTTTTTTTTAAGATTTATTTTATTTATTTATTCCCCCCCCCGCCTCATTATTTGCTCTCTCTGTCTGTTCATTGTGTGCTTTCTGTGTCTGCTTGTCTTCTCTTTAGGAGGCACTGGGAACTGAACCCAGGACCTCCCATGTGGGAGGGAGGCGCCCAATTGCTTGAGCCACCTCCACTCCCTGCTTGTGTGTCTCTCATTGTTTCTTCGTTGTGTTTCCTTGTCAGCATCATCTCATTGCATAAGCCCATTGTGCCAGCCTGCTGTCTTGCTTATCTTCTTTAGGAGGCACCAGGAAATGAACCTGGGACCTCCCGTGTGGTAGGCGGGTGCCCAACTGCTTAAGCCACGTCCACTTCCCCATTTCTGTTGTTTCAAGCCACCCAGTTTGTAGTACTTTGCTATGGCAGCCCTAGGAAACTAAGACAAAGAAATAATATCTGGACTCATTCAGAGGATTACTGATGAACATGACAAGGCTCCAACTTGCAGCATCCACACAAAATCATTATATTGAGAAAATTTTCATTTATCACCAGAAGAAACAGTGGGAGGTTTATTTCTGTTTCGGTAGAAACATACCCAGCTCTTATTTAATTACCTTGGAGTACCTTTATTCTCAGGAACAACAGCATTATAATCAGGCAGCAGCCAGATTTATTTCCTGAAACAGAGGAGCTTTGAAATGTACAGGAAAGAGGAAGTTCCTGTGAGCGGAGAATAAAAACAGCCAAGGGAGTTTACTACTGTAGTGCATGCTATTTGACCTCTTATAATTATATACCATTTGCTACAAGCTCAGAAATGAGACTGTGAGGGAGGAAGAAATAGCATGGGAGGAGACAGAAGAAATGAGTGTGTGTCCAGAACCAACTTGAATTCTCTCTGCTTTTTGGTTTGTTGAATTCTTTAAAGGACCATTTCTTCTCTCCCTGTCCCCACCTCCTTTTCCTCCTTTTTCCTTCCTTCCCACCCTCCCTTCTTTCCTTCCTTCCTGGCCTGTGAACATGGCTAGGTTGGTATTCTGGTTATGGCACAGTTGGATTCTGGTTGAGTCATTACAGGGTGATCACCTTGGCACATGATACCATCTGTATCACTGTGAAGGTGTTAGCTGCTCAATACATCTTGCCTGGACACCTCTGCTTTAGCAAGATACATTTCTGAGATCTTAGTTTGTGTTTTGTTTGGACTGATGTGATGAGGACTGTATGCATGCTGTTTACAATATTTTGGTCCTGAATTTCAGTCGATAGCCAGGTCTTTTGTGTTCCTTGCCTCAGGGATTTTTATGAGGACTAAAGCAGAAGTTGCTTGAAGACACCCTTTCTACCTTGTCATTGATGGAGACAAGGCAGAAGCAAGAGAGAGATGAGAGATTCCCTACAGTGGGAATGGGGCAGAGGATGGAAGGCTTGGCAGCATGCAGGCAGCAGGATCTCAGAAGAAAATGGTGATGTGGTCAGACTGCGGGAACCACAGGTAGGCTAGTCAAAGGGTGGCCCTCTTTCCTAGGCTCATTTTTCCCAGGGCCTGCCCTCAGGCTTGACTTGACCTTCAAGACACCCCACGGGGTAGGGAGAGGAGAAAATGTTCCTCATGACTGAGATTGAATATCCCACTCACTTAGCAGGAAGGGCACTTGAAGTCAGATTTAATATGGTTTAAGGAAAATTAGTTCATGTAAAAATTTTCATGTTTGAATGCGGTGGCAAATTCTTGTCAGCTCTACTCTAATAATTTGGGGCAAAGCCTGAAAGCACCTGAAGACCACTTGAAGTTTGCTTTGTGACCCTAGAAGTGTTCTATCAAACCAACGTTTAAAAACACTATAATTACTATAGTTGCCTGTTTCTGAGTATGTATTTGGTGAATGGATGAGGAAAATGCATGTTCTTTAGCAAAAACATTTCTTCTCTTCCTCCCCCCACCTCCTTCCCCTCCTTTTAGAGAAAAAAAGTGAGCTGAAGAGAGTTTAATTTCTTCTTAGTGATTTTCCTAATGAAGGAACACATGCTTATTTTTTATAGAAGAGAGGATGGCTTTGAGACATGCAATACTACATATTTTGTTACTGGAGAGGTGGTGTAAAAGAAAGAATTTACTAACAAACATCCTTGCTTTTCCTTTGGATATATACTTTGAGGGAACAGGATGGCGTCTTATTTTTTCAGTGAAGTACCCAACACATCACAGCTTTTAAATAAACCCTCAGTGGTGATGATTGTGTGTAGGTTGGGGTAGGGGGAGGGAGTTGATCTTTCCTTTGCCTTCAGATCTGCCATTTTAAGAAAGGAAATTCTTGCTTTATGGTAAATATCAGTTGACCCTAGGAAAAAAATGCCTGTAAGTATGATAGGTCTTTTTTCTCTTCATTCATTGTCATAATTTGGATATCAGGGTTAAGTTATGATTTAGTCACTTTTTTGCCCATGGTCTTAGATGTCAGAAGAGGGTGGCAGACTCTAGGAATCAAGTGCTTGGGTTCTAATTCTGTTTGGGAGTAAAATGTTACCCAGCTCTTATTGGCCTAACAGAACTAAAACCCAAGCACTTCTAGTTTTTCTTTTTGGTAGGGGCTGGGATAGGTTGCTATAGTATAATGGGGTAGACGAGGTTTTATGCAGTTCCCAATGACATAGTTTTAAGAACCCCAGAATGTTGTGATACCATGTTTGAAGGTTACTGGGCTAGACAGTCTTCAAGTTCCTTTCCATTTCTAGGAAGAATAAGCCTAATGAAGACCAGGAAGGAAGCAGATCTGAGAAAAAGGAAGTATATTCTGCTCTTCTTTTTGTTTAATTGTGAGCAGTATCTGTTCTGAATGGGTTTCCTCTCTTTGTTTATCATAAAACGGAAGACAGGATGAAATGAGAAGTTCTGGGAATCAAGACAACGTAAGCACTGATGCTGAGGGGGAAAATGTTTCTAAAAGAGTAATGATTCAATAACTTTATTCAACAAATGTTATTGAGTGCCTACTATGTGCCTGGCACTGTTCTTGGGGCTGGGCATACTGCAGTGAAGAAGAAAGTCAAGGTCTCTGCTCCCAAAGGGCTTACATTATAGAGGGAGACAGAAGGAAAAAATATAAGTAAACAAATGAACCAGATGATTTCAGGTCTTTATAACATGTCATCATGACAAAAGAGGGTGATGTGATGGAATAAAAGTTACTGATGGGGACTACTTTGATTGTTGACTAAGAAATTCTCTACGAGGAGATGGCATTTGAACTGACCCCCTTTTTGAAATAAAGAATCCAGACCTGTGAATACCTGGGAAGCATAACATTCCTTGCAGAGGGAATAGCAGGTCCCAAGATCCTAATTCAGGGAAAGTATGAATATGGTAAGAATAGCAAGAGGCCAGAGTAGCTGAAGCTGAATGAGCAAAGGGAGAAAATTGTCTGAAATAATTTTGCAGAACTGGGAATTGCCGCATAGGTCATGGTAAGAAATTTGGGTGGTGTTCTAAGTGCAGTGGGAAGACATTAGAGCCTTCTGAGAAGGAGATGGACATTATCTGATTTGTCTTCTAAAAATATAACTTGCTGGGATATGGTAAATGTATTGGTTAGAATTATCATATCAAGATGGTGGATTAAAATTTCCCCATATAAATTCCCACAATACATAGGAAAAATCAGGAAAAAATATTAAAAACAAAACAAAACAAAACAAAACAAAAAAACAGCTAAGAATTTACCAACAGCAACCAACAAGGAACAGAGTGAAAAAAAAAAGTTCTTTTAGGTTTTGGTTTAATCAACTGTGTGTATAGTGATTCTACTTGCTGAGATGAGAAAAATTGTGGGAGGAACAGGTCTACAGGATAGGAAAAATCAACAATTCCATCTTGTCCAAGTTCATATTGAAATGCCTATTAGACACCTAGATGTGGATGTCAAGTAATAGTTGGATAGATAAATTTGGAGCTAAATTGAGAGTCCAGGACTTAAGATATAACTTGGAAGTAATTGTCATATAAGTTGTATTTAAAATCAAAGTATAGATGGGGTCATTTGGGAGAATGTATGTGTAGAAAAGAAGACCAGAGGCAAGCTTTGGGATACTCGCACTTCAGTGACTGAGAAAAAGAAAAGGAATTAGCAAAAGTGGCTAGTGAGGTGGGAAGGCAAATCAGGAAAAACCAAGAGATGGGAATATTTTAAGAAAGAGGGAGTGGACACCCATGCCATTTGCAGCTGAGAGGTCAAGAAGGTGAGACAGAGGAATGATCATTTGATTTGGAAAGATGGAAGACACCTTGATAAGATAGGTTTCAGTGGAATGGTGGGAAAAGAAGCCTGATTGTAGAAGGTTGAGGAGAGAATGGAAGGTGAGGAGGTAGAGATAGCCACTACAGACAATTTTCCCAAGAATTTTGCTAGGACATAAAGCAGTAAAATATGGGTGGGTAGAGGTGAATGGAGTTATACTGTGGTGACAAAAGCCATCTAAAATCTTAGTGGCTTTTAATAAAACTACACCACAGGTCTTTTTCTTTCAGGACACAGACTGAATGAGCTCCACCAATCTAGGACATGCTCCCTTGATGGAAGAAGAAAGGAACAAGAGATAGCATCACACTATGCACTGTCTCTTAAATCTTCAAGGTTGACTTGCCATACTTCATGTCCATTTACATTCCAATGACCAAAGCAAGTCCCAAGATCAAACCCTCTGTCAAAGGAGCAGAGATTTATATGCCTCCCACAAAAGGCACTATACCTCCCATGGTAATGGGTATGTATTAGTCAGCCGAAGAAGTGCTGATGCAAAATACCAGAAATCAGTTGGTTTTTATAAAGAGTATTTATTTGGGGTAGAAGCTTCACAGTTACCAGGCCATAAAGCACAAGTTAACTCCCTCACCAAAGTTTATTGCCACGTGTTGGAGCAACATGGTTGCCAACACCAGTAAGGGTTCAGGCTTCCTGGGTTCCTCTCTTCCCGGGGCTTGCCTCTATCTGGGCTTAGCTGCTCTGTTATCTCCACACGGCCAGCTGTAGACTATTAGATGAACAGCTTGTTTCTCTTCCAGGGGCCTTCTCTCTTTCCTCACGACCTAGCTCCTCTGTGCTTGCTTCCCAGGGCTCCAGCTCAAGACACCAACTAACTCTTCTGCCAGGGGTAGGGACTCAACCAAGGGGGCAGAGACTCAACGTCCTACTGATGTGGCCTAATCAAAGCCCTAATCATAATTTAATCACACCCAGAGGAAAAGACCAATTTACAAACATAATCCAATATTTCTTTTTGGAATTCATCAATAATATCAAACTGCTACAGGTTGGGAATGTATAATCTTCCAAGGAAAAGTAGGGAATATTAAGAACAGTAATGCAATCTGTCCCCCAACACATTTTTTTGAAGGTGAGATAGACTATGCTTGTATGTTATTGGAAATAATGTAGTAGAGAGAGGCATTGATTGTAGGAAAACAAGTCTGTATTTTTTAGGATCCAGGATACTTTATTTATTATCCACAAGAAGAAAGTCATATTGAAATATTAAATTACTGTTTATATTAGGTATTAGATATGAAAAGGTAGGTATGTTCACTAGTAGCATCAAGATAAAGGAGTTCCCAGTTGATTGCTTCTTTTCCTTAGTGAACTGTGAGATAAGGCCGTCAGCTGAAGAGTGAGGGATATTGAAAGTTCGAGGAGAAAAGTAAAAGAGTGTAATAGTAATTGGGGTGGTGGGAGAGAAAACTTCCTGGGAAATGTAGTAAGATGATTGGAAAGCATTAACCCTCTTATGAAGATTTGTGCTAAGGAATTGACAATAGAACCGAGCCGTAGCACAGGGGCAGGGGTGTTATGCAGCCACATTCTGCAGCTCTGGTGCAGGTGTAGAGGCATAGGAATGCTGGGTTAAACCACAGCTGGGGGTTTTCTAGGCAAGTACAATGGAAGGAAAGGCATTGGATTCAGGAATGCTTTCAAAGGAGTGAGTACGGTGATGGACCATGGAATCTAAGCTTATTAAGTTATGACATAAGAACACGAGGAATACATTAATCCTGAAAAAGTGGTTTGGAGCTTTTCATGAAGTTGAAGAATTGTTGAGATTGCCAGAGTAAATGACCTGGAAGATGATGATCAAGGGGCAGGACATTTGTAATTGAGAATTTGGAGATAGTAAAGTTACTGGTATGACAAGGGCATGGTATTGACAGTGGGAGTGGGTAAGTAAGGTGAGATGCTGATGATGTGTAATGGGAAAAACTCATTGATGTGGGGTGAAAAGTCAAAGGATTGTAGAGCTAGAGTGTCAGATGGCTTAACAGTGTCAAATATTGTAGAAAATCATTGAATCTTGCAATCTTGTAGGTTTGAATCAGTATGTTGTATTTTAAATGTTCCCTTAACCCAATCATGTTATATATGTATCATGGCTTGTACAAGTGCTGCTTTTAAGAATTTAAATTACAGACATTTTCTTTAATACCTGATATGTGATCTATTCTTGTAAATGCTCCATTGACCTAGGTACAGTTGTGAGAAGTTGATGAACATGTTCATTTTGGTTTCTTTAATTGTGTGATATATTCCCAGTGACCTCTCCACCTTTGTTTTTTTTTTAAAAAAAACATATCAGTGCTTCAATTTTATGATCTTTTGCATTAGCATTTAAAAGATATTTATAGCCATAAGATTGTTTAGATTTCATTCTATGTATTTAACTGGTTTCAATACTCGGTGCCATATCTTTTTTTTTTTTTTTTTTTTTTATTATGGGTAAAAATAAAAATTCTCACAATACATACAAACATTTGCAATATGATATATAAATATATATGCATATATGTGTATTTGCTTACAAAAATGTTATTTATATATATATATACATATATTTTAAGAGGTGCTTAGATTACCCAAAATATTACACAGAACCCACTGGGATTCCCATGTTCCCCACCTCCCACACCTCCCACCACATGCCACACAAACATCTCCCACAGTGTGGCCCACCAACCTCAATGAACTTACACATCCTGGAGCCTTGCCACCAACCATAGACCACAGTTCACACTGTAGACCACACTCTCTCCCACTCAGTTCTGAGTGGTGTGTGCTGATTTAAAATGGCCTACATCCGTTGCCACAACAGTACTCAGGACAACCTCCAACTACCAAAGAAGCCCCTGTATTTCAACTGCTCATCCCCTCCCTACCCCAAAAGTGTCAAGTGGCCACTGGCTCCACCTCATTGTTATAATTTCTTGCATTGCTAGAATCACCATATGTGAACAAGAGAATACCATCAAGTCCACTCTAGTCCATAGTTCTTCCCCCAATCCTGAGGGGACTGGGATAGTGATGTCCACTCCAACTCCAAGTGAGAGAGGGCTTATATCCCATGGATATGGTGGGTGGGAT
>JAKSZT010054406.1:1751442-1866486 GCA_026826555.1 Tolypeutes matacus
CCTTGCTCTGGGAGCTTGCAGTGTGCGCCCTCCTACACTAACGCCATCTTGCCACCTATTCGGTGCCATATCTTTTTTACTATGACTTCTCCACTCTTTCTAAATGTTACTTCTATTCTGATTTCCCAATGACTTCTAAGGTTAGAGGATTTGGAGAGTACATTTTCTGAAGTTTGATTGTTTAGGAATCTTCTTTTTTTGTCTTTTTTAAAATAGGAATCTTCTTTTGTTGCCTTCATATAAACCAACAATTACATTGGGTCCAGAATTATCTTTTTTTTTTTTTTTTAACAAATCAAATTTATTGATACACATTAATAAAGCATAAATCCATCCGGAGTGTACAATCAGTGGTATTCAGTATAATCTCATATTTGTGCATTCATCACTTCAATTATCCTTAGAGCACTTTCATTACAGAATTATCTTTTAATCTCCTCATGTCTAGAGACATTCCCACACTGTTGCCATTATCTCTAGAACATGTCTTATGTATGGTGTAACAGCTCAATTTTTACTTATTGAGTGAATGCCCCACCCATCACATATTTCAGGCAAATCTTTAATAGCTAGTTCTTTAACATTTTTAATTATATCATCTCTTTTAGTCTGGGAGAATGAAATCCAATTCCATTTGATGAATACTAAGTATGAAAGTAAAAGATAAATCACCTAAGCATATGCTCTGAGAATGAAGTCCTTTAAAATGTGTACAGATCAGACACAGTTACAAACTCTTGCTTGTAAGTGATAGCCTCCTTTCTTTTCTGAAACCATGTGAAGGAAAGTCCTCTATCTATTATGATGATAAAGAAGCAAGGTTTTCAGGGTGAAAACAGTATCTTCTTTAATATATATATAAAGAACATATATCTTAGTAATAACTTCTACTAGATGAACAAATATGAGGGATTTCACCCACCTAGAGTTAAGAAATGAACTCATTTCCTTTTCATAAAATACCCTTTGCTCCATAGCAATGGTATAAGCTAGTAACTCAAGTAATTATCATGAAGAATGAGAACACCTACTTAAAGTATCCTTGCATAGATGGTTTTCTTGCTCTCTTCACTGAGCAAAAAGCCTTAGGGATTGGAGAGATGGGTTTGAATGTTCAAGTGTGTAGGCACTTCAATATGCAGTGGAATTTTTCAGGAACTTTTGATCTATTAAGTTGCCACTTGTGTACTCTGAGAACCATGATTCTTAATTATAAGAATCCCAATTTGACAAAGATTGAGAGTGGCAGATACTAAAGTGAGAAAGTTATCTGTCAGAATATCATCTGGCCCTCACTTTTCTGAGTCTGGGAGATATTTGGGAACAAAGTCCCAATTTCATACCTATTAGCTCTTAGCAGATTAATTGGCAGTGATTTGAAGCAGGATGGTGGCATTTCTGCCCAGTAATTTTTCAAGCATTCTTTAAACAAAAATCAAGTGGTCCTTTTCTGAAACTTAGGTGTTGCCTCAACCAATAGAAGACTTTAAATGGTCCCTTGGAGACTGAGAGCCCTCTGCTGGAGTTTGGACTTTGATAGACCCAAGTTTGAAAACTGGTTCTGCCACTTACTAGTTGACTGGCATTGGGCAAGTTCCTTTACTTTGCATAAGGTGGCTTTATATAAATAGAAATAATAGTACTTGTTTTATTAATTCATTTATTTACTCTTTTAAAAACATGAAGTACCTACTATATTCCAACCCCTGGGAGGGGAACTAAAGTATGCAGATAACAATAGCTAACATTTGGTGAGCATTGTCCAAGTGCAAGGCACTTTAAATACATCTCCTTTATGTCTCCCATCGGTGTTATAAGAAAAATATAAGAAAAACCTTATGCCCATTTGACAGGTAAGGAAGCTTTGCTTAGAGTTTAAGTAACTTGTCCAAGTTGCATAAACTAGGAACCATGGATTCTAAATTCAAACCAAGACAATTTTCAGTGCAGAACTTATGTTTTTAACCACCGTGCTATGCTGTAAAGAGACAATCCCTATCTGCTAGCGTGGGCACAAACAAGCACTTATACAAGAAGTGATAGGTGTGGTAATAAATAGACGTGCAAAGTTTCCGAGCATTATGGAAAAGCAATCACTTAATTCCCTAGATATCAACTTTGCTTTGAAATATAAGATCATGATGAATCTACAAAAGTTTCTGTCTAATGACCATGGGGTTTTGCTGATTTCAAAGCTATTGGTATCCAAAACATATATACATACTGGAATTTTGAATCATCAGTATTTATCATTTAAATGTCAGCCTCTCTATAAAAATTCATGGTGTTATGGTAATAAAGTAGCAGAAGTTTTATCCAATGCCTGCTTATCAAAGAAATTCTCAGTCCAAGTCACCATTTACATTAAGAGGATGATTGGAATGTTTAAACGATTCTGATTTTGTTAATGGCCAATACTATAAAGAATACATTTTACAGAAAATATGCTAATATTATTTTCATTTATCAAGTGTATATTTTAATAAAAACTGAAAAGTAAGTTTTATGAGCACATTATAGGAGGATGTGATGTGTGAACTGTACTGTAAAGGCAGCAATAAATCAGAATGAAACAAATGAAAATGGTGCATTTTTAATGGCATGAAGTTTGGGTCAGATAAAATTAAATTGGAAAGTTTTGAATTAGTAGCACACTGCAAGCTTAGAAACTTGCATGCAATTCAGCTTCTGTAGATACTGTGTGCTATTAACTTGAAAGCAAAAATGGCTTCTGTAAAACATTGCCTTTTGTTAATTAGGTGACTTCCAGCCTCAGAACATGAATCATTAACTGCTTATATTGCCCTAAGGACAAATGTTTGTGATCTCCTGGGGCTGTCAGATATAAAGAAGGGAAAACAATGAGGAAAGGAAAGTGCTTATTTCTCAGTTTTTGGCTCATCTAATTATTTCAAGTAGAGAAATATCATTAATAGGGTCACTTAAAATAGAATAAGTGGGAAAATAGGAAGACAGCATCTCAGCTTCAGGCATGGAATTTTATGGCAATTATGGAAAAAATAGCAATCTATCATTTTAATAGCAGCAGGAGACTAGTGAGTGGCAAGTTCTTATATGTGAGAAAGAGGTGACGTGCCAGTAAAAGCTCCATTACTACAGCCTATAGACCTGATTTCAAGCAAAACGCATGAGACATTATTAAGGAATCCTCTGATATTCTTGGCAGTCAGAGGCAACATAGATGGAAGGAGACGTTCTGTTATACTTTTAAACGTTTAAATACTTTGCTTCATAGTTCATTGATCTTGACCAACCTGATTCTCGTCTTGATTCAGGTTTCGTTTCTTCCTTGGGTCTTTATTGATGGTGACTTTTTCATTTATTGTGTCACACTGAAAAGGACATTTCTGTCCTCCTCATAAAAACCAGGAGCTTTAGCTTCCTTCCCTTGTGCTGATTTTGTTGGTGATGCTCCATGTTTTAGCCAGCAACACAGACTATGTGACCGATTTCCTAAGGACACTGGCAGGATTATCTCTTTGAAACTGGCCACAACTGGACACTGGTGGGGAAGGGAGAAGCATCCTACTTTATTCCGCAAAGCTCTGTATCACCAGGCCTAGTCCACTCGCCTCTGCCCCCACAGCTCTTCTGTGGTCTCTGCTAATGGGAAACAAAAAGGGTTGAGACGGTCGGTAAAAACCAAAGCATTGCCAGTTTTATTGACATCAAGAGACTTCAGCACCCAGAGATTGCAGGCAGTGACTAAGGAGAAATGGAGTTAGCATCAAGGAAAAATAGGCCTAAATCAGTTTGTAAAATGCCCAATGTTATGTTTACTGGCTGCAGATATTATTGCTATTACTTGTTTTGATGACTTAAATCCTATGAGCTTTCTCTGAAAGTATGCAAGGGACCAGGCAATATTTTCCTTTCTAATGTTATTCTCTTTTCTTTTCTTTTCTTTTCTTTTCTTTCTTTTCACCGTCTGCACTTTCTCACTATACCTCTTACTTCACTCCTCACCATATGGCTCCTGCAGAGGCCCCATAAGTGGTGGTTGGAAGGTCTGGGCAGTGCTACCCTCTACCTTCTTTCCCCTGCCCCTCTCTCCTTCAAACCACAAGTGAATTAATGGAGACTTTGTGTGCCATTTTCCCATCATTCCAGCAGAAATTCTATTTTGAGTCACAACTGTTCTCTGCCCCAGAATCCTGTCCCTGTAAGTCCACTTCTCCCAGTGTCTTCTCCTAGTCTGTCCCTCGCCTGTAGCCTGTTCCTTGTCTCCATTGAGAGGTACTTTTCATTTTCTTTTCCTCTTTAATTATTGTTATGTGTTTCTGTGCTCCATTTTAATAAAAATGGTGGCCTTTCTGCAATGGTTGGTGATATTTCATGACAGTCTTCAGGCAATAAAAGAAACACGTTTCAAATGAAATCAACAGGGACTGTGTGCTCAAATGGCTTTTGTTGGACTCAAGCCAGGTTTATATGGCTGATGGTCTTTGTGCATGGCTGGTTATTAGATCTGTAATGACCATCACTGTTAGAACGTTAGATGGCCTTAGATCTGGTGAGCAGTGTGAAACCTGGCTGCATTAGCTAAGGCTTCACTGTAGGAAAGCACATTTCTTCTATTTTTAGAGGTGAGCCCAAGCAAGGTTTTGTTTTGCCTTGAATAGACTTCATCTGTCAACAATTCTTATTGCAAGATTGCTAGGCATTAATCATATAATAAATTCCCAAGTATTTAGAATGAAAGGAGATACAAAGGGTTGGAAAGAAATCCTTTTTGTAATTTTATTTATGGAGGCAACATGTAGCTCCTTGATCACAGATCTTGGAGTTTCGTTTGTTTCTGTTTCCCTGGTACCTGGGGAAAGACTGTTTCCATAAGGGGCACTTATTAAATGTATGTTGAATGAATGAATACAAAATGTAAACACAGGAAGGGGAAAACATTGCAAGCAAAATGTAGGTGCTCAGGTACTGTTAATGAACCTGCCAGACAGAGCAAAGAGGGTGGAAAATCTCCAATAGAAAAGGTGAATTTACACCGAAAATGAATCTTGCTTTGTCTTTGTGACCTGCCTGTGTCTCAGCATCTTCACCTGTAAAATAAAGGGTCTGAATTAGATCAGTATCTTTAAAACTTTAGCCTTGTGCATGAGAATCATGTCGTTGAAGTACAGGTTCTAGGACTCTGGACTGTGGAAGTCTGATTGGTGGTTCTGGGGTGGAAATCAGGAATCTGGGTTTTTTAAAGCAGGTGGTCCATGGACTATACTTTGAAACTGCTGATCTTTAAGCCCTTCACATATCTTAGAAACACTGTTTCTAGTTGTCCCTAGGTACTGACATCTGCAAAAGGCCACTGATGTCCTCATAGACTCATTTATGGTGCAGTCCCTTATTGTTCCCCATACATGCCCAACCATCTCCAATCATCATTATCTCTCTTGGGCAGATTTTCACGTTCAGCCACTTCTATGGATGGATGACCAGTCTATGAACTCGTTGCCCTTAGGTTAAGTTTAAAAAGTTATGGCTGGAGTAAAGGGTCAGATGTACAGAATATGGCCCTCCCTGCTCTAGGAATTTCTTCCCTCAGAAGGGACTCTGAATGGCAAGCACTGTGACTGATTTGCCCGGTGAACACTATCCAGCTGGGCCTATCTCATTCAAGGGAGGCCACCGCCTTGCCTAAGGCCACCAGGATGTTTCTGATGGAGCTGAAGCCACAGTGGGTTCTGCTGCTCCCTGATCCAGTGACACTCCTCAGCCTTCCCAGTGCTAGGCTTTCTGCTTACAAAGCTGATGGATTCCATGTGAACCTTTGCTGATAGTGCTGACGAATTGGTATCTGTTTTCCCTTCACCTCATACCTTCCCAAATTCCTTTCAGTAATGAGTATTCTTTAGCTGGGTTGATGGACTGTGGTACTCCTGACATGAGGTCCAGTATATATGCCTTGAGTAGAATGGCATTTATTTTCCTTCTTTCTCATTTTTATGTGATTTTTACAGGAAAACATTTTACAATTCTATGAGTGTGGGTAATCCTGTTAAATCTCTCTCTTCTCTGAGTGCACTGGAATTTCTTTTTCAATCTGATAAATTGCTCCAGTCAGCTTAATGTCCCCCCATAGCTTCCTTAGGTCATTCTTATTTTCTGGTTGGCGAAGTATCTATAGCATTCTATAAATACCTCTGCCTTAACAGGAACTTATGAAACATTAATTATTATCCTTTGGCTCAAGTTGCAAATATTGTAGTAAGAGTTCATTTCTGGGATGTGTTTTGGGAACCATTGTAATCCTGAGGCAAGAGCATCATATGGCACATAGTAGGCACCCATAAATGCTGTTAAATTAATGAATTAATGCCTGGGAAGCTTGCAGTCTAGTCCTGGCTAACCTACTTATGAGTTCTGGATTTTCAGACAACTCACTTAGCCTGTCTTGGCCTCAGTTTCCTAATCTGTAAATGAAGAGCTCAGGCTGAACGCCCTCTTTTCTGCTTAAAAAATGCAAAACTTTGAATATAGCTTTAAGCATAAAAGGCACCTTCAATAGTTGTGGTTGCATGTTGAATGCTTGCCTTGCCTATCAGGACACTTTCAGCTGCGGATGCAATGTAACAGAATCCCAGACTCAAATGGCTTGAATAATGAGGACATTAATTCTCTCACATAACAGGAAGGTGAGAGGTAGTGCAGGCATCATATTTCACTGATTCAGCAGCTCAACAGTGTCACCACGAGCCCAGGAAATTTCAGTCTCTCTGCTCTGTCATCTTCGTCATCAACTTCATTTTTGGCTTGTTCTCCTGGTAACTAGATGTTAACTGAAGTAGCATCCTTCCTTTTTCATATCTGATGGAAGGGAGAAGAAAATCTCCCAGTGTACCTCAGAATATAATTCCTTTTCTCCAATCTATTTGAGCCAAGTGAAGACCAGCGCCCATCCTTGGACCAACTAAAGCTCCAGGGGACTTGTATGGGGTGATTGGATTGAAATGGTCATCTGGGGTAGAATAGAATGGACATTGGCGTATCAACCACAATGAATGCTTTATGTTATTAAATACTTATGCACTTAGTATTAGAGTGTCAAACACAATGCTTATTGTACATTTGTAATCATTTATGTATTCAGTTTTGCAGTACTAAGTAAAATCTACTTTGACGCCTTTATAGGTCTCTTTTTACAGTGTGGAGTTGCATCTGCTATAACAGTAACGTGCCAAGATCCCAGTCTCTGGTTGGTCACCATTTAAAGGGCACCTTTAACATTTGACCAATTCTTGGCACTGTATAGAAGATCCAGATGAAGTAAACAGCACAGTGCCTGTGCTCCAAGAATTTAGATTATCATGAGAGAAAAAAGAAATAAATATCTGAAAGGTAAATTATAATACAGGACCATGTCAAGTGCTAAAAGAACCATAATATGTAAGCAATTACTAAACACCTACTGTGTTAGGTGATTTGCCTATGCGATTACACTTAACTCTTGCCACAACTCTATTAGGTAGGTGGTGATATCTCCACTTGACAGAGGAGAAAACACCCCTAATGCTGAGAGAGATTAAATACCATGCCCAAGGTTTCTCAGGTAGTAAGTGCCAGAGCAGAATTTGAACCCAGAGCTGTCTGTCTCCAAAGCCTGTGCTCATTTAACTACATCATGGTTCAGACAAACTTGTGGGAGAAGTTTGTGTGGGATGTAGAGGGAGGTGTGGGAGGTGGGCAACATGGGAATCCCAGTGGGTTCCGTGTAATATTTTGGGTAGTCTAAGCACCTCTTAAAATATATTTATATATATATAAATAACATTTTTGTAAGCAAATGCACATATATGCATATATATTTATATATCATTTTACAAATATTGGTATGTATTGCGATAATTTTGATTTTTACCCACAATAAAAAATAAATTAATTAAAAAAAAAAAAAAAGGTGAGCTAGAGACCTCCAAACAGTTAAGCCTTTCCTACCATCTTATTTGGAGGAGGTGAGATAAAGGGTGCAATTAAGAGGGGTAACATCACAGAAGAGAAAGAAGTGCTTGCCACAGATTGGGCTTTCCAAAAGCAGATATTAAAATGGAGTTTGATGTACAAGATGTTTATTGGAAATTAACACCTGCAAAGAGAAAGAGCCAGTAAAATTGGGCAGAGGCAGAAGTCAAACTGTGATGCAGGCCCAGCATAGCCTTAGCCAACCTATCCAGGAGCACTGGAGAACATATTGCCCTTCAGAGTGTCCTGCGTCAAGCTGAATGGCCAGATGTCCTCCCACCCCCCCTGAGATGTGTCCCTTGACTGTTTGCTTGTTGTTTTTTGCTTGTTGTTTGCACTCATTGTCTGGTCAGTGTGTTTTTTTTTTTCTCGTTGTCTGCTCATTGTCAGTTTTTTGTTTTTTTTCTTTAGGAGACACCAGGAACTGAACCTGGGACCTCCCATGTGGGAGGTGGAGGCTCAGCTGCTTGAGCCACATCCACTCCTGGCCAGGTCTTATACACTTGCTTTGCTTAGCCACTGGATACAGGCTATTCTGGGGAGGACGTGACCTCAGGTGAGATGGCTTTCTGCAGCTGAAGCAGACCCTGAAGGAGCAGACAGCTGGATGCTGTTGTTGACCACATTCCCTGCAGCTGGGAAGCAAGTCCTTTCTTGAAGAGAGTCTGGGTGGTACGTTTCTGTGCCTACCACAGTGAAGCCAAGGGCAAATTTGGCCCATATCCCAATTCAGCTTATATCCTAGTTTGTGTCCAGTGGGTCATTTAAAAAGTGGTGGCTGGGGCCTATTTGTTTAGAATGGGTAGGGAGGGATCTGGGAATGATAAGCTTACAGATGTAATTTCCATGCTTGCTAAAATGCTTACAGAAGGCCATCTTTCAGTTCTGGCCTCATGTCCTTCAAACCAGGATCTCATTTATTTCCTTAAAGAAGCAATTTTGCATATGGGCTACAGTGTATTGAAAAACAGGAGTGCGCTGTCATCATGGCAGTGGCAAGAGTCCAAACCAGGTCACTAAATTTCTTTGTTTTTCTGGAGTTGGTGAATTTCTAGGATTGGGCTTTATTAAGGTAATTATTGGAGAATTCACAGCAGGCTTCCTGAGGTCAAAAGTGTCCTCCTGTCACTCAGAGTCCTTGGCTGACCCCCTGACTCATCTGCAGAGACCTTGGTTACCAACGTAACCTGGAGATGTTTTCTCTCCCACATTGCCTGCCTGCATTTTAGTGTAACAATTAGAGATAGGATAAAATCCAAAACACACTTATGTACCAGAAGAACAGGGCTACAGGAGAAGCCTTAGATTCTCCCTTCCCACTCAGATATCATACGTAATGATGTACAAATTGCCTTGCAATAGCCAGACAGGTCTGCAGTGGCCCTTCTCAGCTATCTAAGCTGCTCTCATAAGAGAGGCCATGCATCTGTGAAAGAATCCCCCCACAGGGGCTTTCCAGAAATTGTTTTTTTGGTCTTAAGCATTTTTTTTTTGGGTCTCCCTCCTCTCCTGCCCAGAATGTGCTGTTCTCCCTCCATCAGGGTCCTAGGCTTGTGGGGTGGCTGTGAGCAGCCTTGATATACCCCATCTGGGCTCCCAAGCGTCATGCCTCTCAACAGCCACAGCTGGGGGAGAGGAGAGTTGGCATTTGGCAGATTTCCACGCCAGCTCTATTGGAGTGATAATTGGAGGGACTGTCATTAGGTACCCGTTAATGGCTTTCTTAAATGTGCCAACTTAAATTTATTTAGTTCCGGGGGTTCTCTGAGCAGCCATAACTGTATTTCAAATAGTGATTTCTATAAATTAGAAATGCCATTTTTCTTCAGCCCAAGAATTTCAATGAACCAATTATTCAAAACCAAATTTAATCAAGTGCAATTTTTTTTTCCTTCGGAAAGTCTGTGCTCCCTGGGCCTGCACAGAAACACAATATTGCTGTCGGATTGGCTGAACAGAGTTGATAGATGGGGCTGTCAGAATTTATTGCTAATTTGGTTGTTAAGCCTTGCAGGGACTCGACACAGCACTGGTGCCTTACATAATGATATTTAATGTCTGGTCTTGGGTTTAAATGTCAGTTTTCCCAAGTGTTGATAAACACATGGCTTTGCTCTGCTTTTGCAACATGTACTCTCGGCTTGCTTGATTTCCTTTCATGGAGGACAATTTGCAGGTGTAGCAATTGTGTTGATTGCATTCTCTCTTAGCTCTCATTATTTCCATGTACAGTGATTCATATCCTGTGTGTGTGGGTGGTGTATGTGTGGGTTTTAAGTGACCAACTGACTGTAGCATCAACAACCTAATACATGGAAAAAAATATAATATGTTCTATCCTATTCTTAGTTTATGGATAAAGGTAGAACTTCTGGGCAAGGTAAAGGAATTACAGAAATTTGCAAGTATAGTAGGGTATGGGAAAAATTAGAAACTCTTTTTTTTTTTGACATCACTTAGAGATATCAAAGATGCTAAAAGCATAAGATCAGGTGTTAAGAGCTCAAGATTGCCTAAATATGAATCCTAGCATCACTACTTACTGGTGGTATGATCTTGGGTGAATTAATTACATTCTCTGCATCTCAATTTTCCCATATGTAAAATGGGGATAATGATAATCTTTTTCTCCCAGGCTTGTTGTGAGGAGATGATGTAAAATGGCTAGCCCATTGCCTGGTTAGACAGTGCTCGCTTCATGTTAGTTATTATCATCAATTCAAGGTTAGAAGGGGCTGTTGAATGCAGCACAGGATTCTTTGACAAAGGTGATCTCGTGTAGTAAAGACAGGCTAAAGGACCATTGAATGGTTCTCTTCCCACCTTCCATAAGCTGTCATTGAGTCTAATATGTGCCCAGCACTGTAATGGGATCCTAGCTGTCCAAAACCTATATAATAATGATAAAGGAGCAAGTCCTTCCTTTGAGGATTTCATAATCAAGATACAATTAGACTGAAAATATCTAAGGTGTTTCTCAGCATACAGGTCAGTGCTATGAGGTCTCTTCACCTTCAAAAATGGTGATTGTCATTTTCTAAAACCTCCATAGAAATCTGGGATGCACCTAAAGATTGAAGTCTTTGGTTTGGGCTTTGAGGCCTAATTATGGAGGAGTTGGGAAATGCACTCAGAGCCCATCCGCCATCTCCACCTCAGGTCTTGAGGACCTGCCCCAGCCACAGTGCCCTGGAGATGAACCGAAGGAGAAGGGGATTTTCCCATACAATATGGCTGTCTCCTTGGCAAAAAGGCAGGATTTCTATTTTGGGATGTCTCTTTCCATGGGTAATCATAGTAATAGTTAATATTCATTGAGCACTTACTATGCACCAAGTATTGTGCTAAGCACTTGATGTGCATATCTTAAATAATTCTGAACCTCACAGAATGATCTAGGCTTTATTCTAATCCTTATTTTACCCAGGAGGACATTGAAGCTAAGTGGGACAAGATAAGTGGCGGAGGGGGACCCTCACCCGACTGCCTGACTACAAAGCTCCTCCTCCTCACCACTGTGCTTCAGTGCTTTTGGGGCTGCCCTGCCACGGCTCTGTTCTCTCACTCTCCTCACTGTAAACCTGGGCTTCTTAACCAGGGGTCCTTGAGCTTGAATTGAAATTAAAAAAAAAACAGTATTCTTGTGGGGCCGTGTTGGTGCGGGTGTGATATATTTATTAAATAATACACAATATAGTGTGGACTTAGTAAGGGGTCCGTGGTTTTCATCTGACTGGTAAAGGGGCCCGTGGAACAAAAAAGGTTAAGAACCCCTGCAAACTGAGGGGGCTGGGCTCCATCCCTAAGACCCTCCCAGTTGTAACATTCTTCAGCTTTCCATGTGTTGAATGCTTTATATCAAATAAAACACTGGTAAAATCCACAACCATGTAACTCATTTTCCCAACTCCTTTCCTCGGATCTCCCCCCAAATCCTCTGAGGATGGGTTGCGGAGAAGTCGCATATACGTGCATTTTATTTTATTTCTTTGTCAATTTAAACTGATCTAAGTAGGCCACCTGCACATTTTGAACATTGCCGGTTTCTGTGTCTGTTTCTGGTCCTGAGGGTCACCCCTCCTTGCCTTCAGTGATGCCTGAGAATGACTCTCTGGGGGCAATTGACAAGTGCTGGCTGAAGCAAGGTAATGGTCGTGTTCAGTAGAATGTTTCCAACCAAGTTAGAACTGACGTTTGAGGAAAACAGGTAGTAGCTGACCCTCTTTCAGAGAGAAGTATTTGAGAATTTATGAGTTCTCTGGGAATACAGATAGTAAATATATGGTATAGTTTTATTCCAGTTTAGCCTATTGCCCTAATTCAGGTGTGATTATTAAGAAGAAAACTGTGAATGTTGGAAAAATGTTAATACATCACTTCCTCTCTCATAAATGATATGTGGAATCAAATGAAGTGTAAACATACAGTAAAGAAAAAAATAAAGGGAACTAGAAAAATTTCAAATCCAATACAAGGAAATGTTTCATGTGAGCCTTTAGCTTCTCAGAGATTTATTCTCTCCCTGAGAACAATGTTCCATGCAAATTTAAGCTTCCATACTCAATGACTAGCTATGATATCTGTAACTAAAACAACATTACAGAGATCTTTTGACTTCAGCCCAACAATTAATGGCTAAAAATGAGAGAAGAACAAGTATCATCCATTCTTTTATTATATATTTAGTTATCCATTCAATAGTTTTAGGGAATTATCAGAAATTCAACTTTCCTACCACACTATCACCTAGCTAAATTTTATCATTGGTTTGCTTTCAGCTGAAATGTTACTAGCTGACTGCTTCTACCTCCAAACTATGTTGGTGGCTCTGACATGTGCTCTCAAAGGCATCCTGTACTTCTCCTATAATAACATTCAACACTTTCTGTTGTAATTGTTTATTTCTCAGAGAATGTTTGGCACTTTAGGCAGGACTGTTCATTGTGTCAGTTTGTCCCATATGTTGCTCCCATTTAAATGCCAGTAGCTTCTCCCATTCTTTTTTTACAACCAAAGATGACATCACACATTTCCAAATGCGCTATATGGATGAATATTATTCCTAGTTGAGACCCAACAGAAGAATATTAATTCCAAGAAGGCAGGAACCATATATGTCTTAAACATCTTTGTATTACTTGTAACTAGCATGCTGCTTGACATACAAGTTTGGTGCTCAATGAAAGAACATTTTATTGAATGAGTGCAAGTAGCTCCCTCTTGTTGGGATTGGTGTACAGAGAGGTGAAGACAGAAAAACTGTTTGAAGTGCTGGTTGAGAGAACTGCAGGATGCTGTATAATGCCTTCCACCATCTATTTTGCTGCTAATTTTGTTTCTCTAGATCTTTCCTTGTTTGATGAGGTGGCAGAGGAGGGAGGAGAGTGGCAAATAATGAAGTATACCTAATTAGGATAGGGTGGGGGCTTCTGGGTCTACCTGTGCTCCCCCACAAATTTAATTTTATCTACCTTTTGGGACTCTGGAAATAAAATTCATAAAATGGAGAAATATGAGAGTTCTTTTAAGAGACTTCCTAGGATTTCACTATAGACAGATATCTCTCCCACTTAAGAAAGATTAGGATCTCTACCTCAGCATTTGAAAAGCAGACAGAAAGCCTGATGGCTTTTGCAGCCATCTGTCCTAGCATATAGTCAGAATTGTTCATGCAGGATTTTCTCTGAACTTTGAACAGCTATTTGGTACTTTTTCTTCAACTCCTTTCTTTGTGAGATGAATTAGAAATTTATACGACCTCTCAAAGACCTTGACATTTGAAGGCCACTATAAAAAGTATATGAGAAGGCAGGTTTTAGAAGGCCCCTCTGAGCTGTATGTCTTGGTTTCTTGACTGTCTGACACTGACAAGACTGATCAACTAATCTCAGAAACCCTCTGATATCTAAAGTACATAGGCACACATAGAGTTTTTATATAGGAAATATAAAATCAGGACCAAGGGATGTGAGAAAAAGCAAAAATCTAGCCATGAGACCTAATATAATTACTAAGCATACAATATGGCAGAGGGTTTCCTGATTACAAGGGCAAAAAATGGGGCTATTTTTAAATAATTTTTTATTGTTATAACATATATGTAATATAAAAGTTGCCGTTTTAAACATTTTTAAGTGTACAATTCAGTGGCAGTCATTACATTTACAATATTGTGCTACCATCACCACATACATTACCAAAACTTTTTCATGACCCCAGGCAGAAACTCTGTACCCATTAAGCAGTAACTGTCCCTTCCCCTCCTCTTCCCAGGTACTGGTAACCTCTAATCTACTTTCTATCTCTGTGAATTTGTTCTTCTGTCTCTATGAATTTGTATTTCATATAAGAAGAATCATTCAAATTTTGTCCTTTTGTGTCTGGCTTATTTCACTTAGCATTATGTATTCAGGGTTCACCCATTTTGTAGCATGTATCAGAATAACATTCCATTATATACATAATCACATTTTGTTTACCTTTTAATCTGTTGATGGATACTTGGGTGTTTCCATATTTGGGCTATTGTGCATAATGCTGCTATGAACATTGATATATAAATATCTGTTTGAGTCTCTGCTTTCTCTTCTTTGGGGCATTTATCTAGAAGTGGAATTGTTGGGTCATATGGTAATTCTTTGTTTAACTTTTTGAGGAACCATAGGTTCCCTAAGTTTACTTCTAGTAACAAGAAAGAGATACGTGCTTATTTTACCTCAGATGATAGAGGTTTTACTATTAGAATATTCATGACTTAAGTAAACAGTAACCCTCTTGGCAACCGTGTAGCCTGATCACATTCAGAGTGCAACTGTTCTCAATAGCACAGGAGGTTTTAGTGACCCAAGAGTAATCAAGTTAGTTGTCTTCATGACTCAGATTTTTTTCTCTCCTTCTTTGCTTCTCTCCCTTAATGAGTTGATTGTCAATTCTCTATGCATACCCTCATTCCAGTTCCCCAAGAGAGGAGAACTGATTGGAACTGTCCAATTTTATGGAGCTTTCCTATTGGACAGTGTACTCAAACCACATCACTGTAGAGGTCACTTCCCAGCATAGAAAGTGCCAATTCATCCAGTTATGGCAATTTGGTCTGGGAAAATGGTAACGGCAAGCCAACTTCTGGCTAAGCAACTTGCTGTAATAATTTTCTCAAGAGAGAGCAGTATAACTGGCTAGGAATTTTGAGACTTTTAAAATGTCAGCGTTGACTTCCCACTCTATCCCCCACCCCAGGGCAGACACAACAGCCTAGAAGTTGGAAAGAGTAGGATGTGCAGTTGTTCCATGTCTATCCAACAGATGCCAGGCATAAGTAGAGTGGTGTTTACCCTTTCATAGTCCTGAGTTCCTAGGATTTCCTTCCAAGCAGCAATGTTAACGAGTAGGTGAGTGAATCTGGATAAGCATCTACATTATTTTTTTCCCTACAATGACTTGACCAGCAACAATAAGAGAAACAACAGGTCTACAGAATCAAGAAATCCATGTAATAGTTTAATCTCAAGTTAACTTTTTATATATAACTTAATTTTTCCCTTTTCCAATCCTTTTACTCTCACTTTAAAAAAAAATCTCCTAAATACCTTCCTAGACCTTTTCTCCAGATAGAGATATTAGGTCACTTATGGCCCTACTTCTAATTACTGTTTGCTCCATTTGCATGTGGGTTTTCTCTTTATAATGCCAGGACAAGCAGGAAAGAAGTAGCTGCACTGAGGTATCTAGCAAGGACCACATTTCCACTTGTTCCCATTCCTACTATATTTTTAGTTCCTCCTCACCCTTGACTCAAAAGTGTGCAAACATTGATGAATTATTACCAAGTGCCAGCTAGCTATGCATTTGACCAAAAGGGGGAAATATTAAATACAAAGAGCTTTTATGGCTAAGAGATTTCAAAGTGAGTCGGGAGGTCATTCCAGAGGTCACTCTTATGCACGTCTCAGGAGGTCTCATTAACTGCCACAAGAGGGTTCTAGAGACATCTGGACACTCTAGGCAGGGCACACAACCCCAGAAAATTGGCACCCCATTGGTGGGCCTTACCTCAGAATATGTGTTAACCTATCTCCACAGTGTAACAGACTCATTTATAATTTCCCTATACATGGTTCTTCTACTCCTTTTATTTGAACCATATAATTAGCACTATACTTGTTAAATACATATCTCAGAGACTTAAATCTTTGGTCTGTTCATATGCCGGTTGAACCCTGAATCTCAACAGAGGTGCAGCCAACACCTACTCTCTAGTTCCTCAGACTTATCTATGATGTAAACAAAATGATGATGGTGGACAACGGCCCATCCCAAAAAACAGAGTGTATCTACAACTGCAGGCAAGACAGTTACATTCATCTGCCCCATGGGATCTAAGCCCCCTCTCAGTCAAAAATAGAGTGGGCATCACCATCACAAAATCCTCAAGATTGAGAAACAAACAAACGTAAGGTGGGAATGTAACTATGGACCAAAGTAGACTTATTATTATTCTAGTAATGGATGAACGTAATAATCTTGCTGGCTAAATCAATATAAAGATAGTGATCACCAGAGGTTCTGAGGAGAGGAAGAGGGAAGAATAAATGTAAAATGGGGCATTTCTGGGACATTGGAATTGTTATGAATGCTATTGCAATGATGGATACAGGCCATTATACATTTTGTCAAAACCTATAAAATTGCATGGTGCAAAGTGTAAACCATAATGTAAACTTTAGACCATGGTTAGTAGCAATGCTTCAATATTTGTTCTTCAATTGTAACAAATGTACCACACTAATGAAAGATGTTATTAATAGGGGAAAATGTGAGAGGGTAAGGGGGTAGGGTATATGGGAATCCCCTAAATTTTCAATGAAACTTTTCTGTAATCTAAAACTTCTTTATAAATAAAGTTTTTAAAAAAATGCAAACCATTCCATGATTTTTTTTTCTCCCTGTATTATTTCTATCTTTAACCATGGTTTCTGACTGTGGCCTGAATTTGTTTATGAATTTCTTTATTTTTCAACTTTGTGGTAATATATGTATGACATAAAATTGCCATTTTAACCATTTTAAGTGTACAATACAGTAGCATTAATTACATTCCCAGTGTTGTGCAATCATTACCACTATTTCCAAAACTTTTTCAATCTTCCCAAACAGAAACTCTATACCCATTAAGCAATAACTCATTCCTTTTATTTTTACAAACCATCTTTGATATCTTTCCATCTTCCTTTATAATTGATCCTTCTTCTATTTTAATATTGCCCATTCAATATGTATCATTTTAATAGGAGAGACAAAGGTATTTCTGCAACCAATTTTATTTATTGTTTTATTTTTAAAGAAACTTCAGATTACATAAATGTTACATTGAAAATACAGGGTATTCCCATATTACCACCCCTTCCCCTCCCAGACTTTTCCCCATTAGCAACATCACTTCCCACATAGACTCTTACCTGGGGTTGAATGAGCCAGCACTTCCAAATGATGAAAAATTGGTGATGCATTCTATAGCAAAACTAATGATTTTTCTTTTTTCCACTCCGCAACACTCCTGGGTAAGGATTTGAGGAGTCATGTGTGAGACTTCTATAAGTGGGAGTATAAAAATGTCCTCCTTTTCTACCCTTCTTTTTCTTGTCTTACATTTCCAGTCGGTGATACATTTGTTCCTGTTTTTGTCCTTTGGTTGTTGTTCAGGTAAGTTCCTCCTGATGAGAAATGTCAAGTCAAATAGTGTGACAGGACTTGCAGAGTGATTGAATCAACTCTTGGCCAACAATGTTTTTGTCAACCTTGGCTGCTGAATTAATGAGCAAAATTAAAACTCATTTTTCAGAGGTTGAGAGAAGCTTTTTTTTAAGATATGACTTCACATGATTGATGACCATTTTCTCACCTTTCACTTTAACATCTTTGATATTGGAAACTACCTGCAAGAGAAGACCATTTAAGATCCATGACCAGGGTCAGAAAGAAAGAGACACTGTTCACATTTGTGAGACAGTACCTTAGGAGAATCTGGGTGTCAGAAGATATGTATTGAAATTCTAGCTGTGCAATTAGCTATCTGACTTTTAGACATGTCATTTAATCTTTTGAAACCTTGCTTTATTCACCTATAAAAGTCACCTAGTAATCTTGCTGGCTACCCTACAGCTTTGTTTCAACTATCAAATAACATGATAAATGTGAAAGTTTGCAACCTGTAAAGCACATTGAAAATATACTGTGTATGACAATTTACATAAAATATTTTTTTTAATTTTTATTAAAATTTGCTTTAGAAGACATGATTCATGATCAAGTTTCCCTTAAAAGAATTTAGCCAGTGTTCTATTGGATTTGCCTTTGACAATGCTATTAAGGGATATTTTAAAGGACATATACTTCCATACAAAAGGCAAGAAAATTTTCCCATGTACCAAAAGATTCATCATATACCAGAAGGATTCACCAAATTCTGAATAGATGCATAGGTAATATGCATGTATTAGCTTCCTCTGGCTCTGTATTGAATTTCCCCAACACTAAACAGCTTAGAACAACAGGACTTTATTATCTCAGAGTTTCTCTGGGTCAGGAATTTGGCTTAGATGGGTGGTTCTCACTCAAGTCTCTCATGAGTTTGCAGCCAGGATGTCAGTTAGGGCTGCAGTCACCTGAAGACTTGAGTGTGGCTGTTGGCCAGAGGCCTCAGTTTCTCACCAGTTGGGCTTCTCCATAAAGCTGCTTAAGAATCTTCACAAAATGTCAGTTGGCCTCTCCCAGAATGAGGGATCCCAGAGAGAGGAAGGAGAAAGGCACAATGTATTTTATGACCTAGTCTCTGAAATCACACAGTGCTTCTTCCATTGGGGTTGTCAGATATAAGATATCCAGTTATATTAGAATTTCAGATAAACAGCAAATAATATTTTTTGTGTATGTCCCAATCAATATTTTAATAATTATCCATTATTTAAATAATATTTAAATAACTAATGATTACACATTATTTAAATGAAATGCAAATATAAGTAGGCATCCTGTATTTTTATTGGCTATATCTGGCACCCTAAATTCTACTTTAATCTGTTTCTTAGAAACTAATCACTAAGTTAGCCTACACTCGAGGAGAGGGGAATTAAGCTCCATTTTTTGGAGCAAGGAATATCAAATATTTGTGGAAATATTCTAAAACCACCACAATAGCATAGTGGAAAGAATATGGACTTTTATGTCTGGCAGACTTTGGGTTAAAATCCCATCTCATCCACTCATTATCTATGTCCCTTAGGCAAGTCACTTTCCTCTTGGAGCTTCTGTTTCCTTACACGTAAATTGGGAATAGTAATACTTACCTGCTAAAAGTTGCAGTAAAGCCATTCCCAACCTCCTTTTCTTTTGTTGGATCCCACCATAGAGGCTAAACTATGTAATACCCACATACCCGGCATTCTTTGTGTCTAGGGATGACCATTTCCCCTAGTTGTGGTCTGTAGAAGATAATGAAACTGTGCTGGGGTAGTGGCTTCTGAAGGAAACCCTTCACCTTCCTAATAAAAAGAGAAAAACTTCTATTGACACTAGCATCTGATGAGTAGAGTCTAGGTCACATCCCAGTGCCTGGCTAGAAGGGAAGTTAATAAAAAAATAGTATTTTCAGCTCCTACAGGAGAGGCAATCTTTTTCTTCCACATAGACTCATAAAGTGAGTAATTTCCCAACCTTTAATAGTTTTTTTTCATATGCCAAATAGTCAAAAGAAACAACAAATTCTGATTACAAGCTTCTTTTAAATTATATGGCCCATACTAGCCCTTAAACAAATGGTAGCTAGCTATATGCAGTTAATGTAAAAAAAAAACAACAAAAAAAAACTTTTAGAATAGTTGATGTTTACTTTTATACAAGAAAGAAGAAAAAAAGAACATTTCCCTCCTAAAATTAATGTGCTGCAGTATGGTTGATTCTTCCCTCTCTCTTTTCTCCCTTTGTAGTATCAGTGGAGTTAAATTTTGAGTTTACTAGGCAGAGAAAACACACAGCTAACCTCTAAAAAGTTTCTCAGATGTAGTTGATGTTTTCCAAATGACTTTAATTCTTGAAGGATGGTATTGTTATCAGACACTTTTTACTGACCCCCAAGTTCTATTTATAGTATAACTGCTTGCAATCAGGAAAAAAATAGAGTGTACCTATAAGTCTAGAAACACAGGTGAATAACATAATGTTCTTAAGAACTGTTTCAGTTGTACCTATATAGATATATTTAGATAGATAAGGATAGTTTTCAGACTGTATAGACACCCCAGTGTTAAACTACAGACAATGTAAAGAGAGTAAGAACAGTCAAGATATAGAGATAGTGCCTGAAGAAAAACTAAGTCTCTTTGAACAGCATATTGGGTTGACATGCATTTCTGCCAAATTAAATATGAGGTGAGCAGTTTGCAAAGATCACAAAAATGAAGTCAAGATAGAGGCAGTATGGTTAAGAGTATAACCTCTGTTATGCTATTGTGGCTATTATCTCTTTTGGGTCTTGATTTCCTTACCTGTAAAATGGGCCCAATAATAGTACCTATCTCAAAGTGGGTTTTTTTAAGAATTAAATAAATTCAATTTTGTATATAGTTAGAGCTCAAAAATTGTTAGTTATAATTATTACAATTATTCAGGGATGACTAAAATATAAAATGGGTAAGAATTGTCCCCAATAGGGGAAAAGTCTGTCTTTGAACAGCTAATCAAAAAGAACCTTTGGACTTCACATATCTGATTGTCCAGATAAGAGGTGCCATAACAAGTATCTAACTGGTTTGTCATAACAAGTATCTAATTGGTTTGTCATAACAAGTATCTAATTGGTTTGTCTAACTGGCAGATCATCATTGAGTTATACCCCACAGTCCATATTATTGTAAGCCATGGCAGCCCAGTGATTGAGTGAACCATTCATTTGAAAACCTGGGTTTGAGTCTGTCTCAGTCAGCTATTTCCGTAATTATGCTGCAGAGCAAAGCACTCTAAAAGTCAGTGGCTGACAATGATGAGCATTTATTCCTGACTCATACATGTCCTAGTTTGCTGGGCTTGACTGGGCTTTGCTCCAAGCCGCTGGTTAAGTTCAGATCTGCTCCATGAGGTTCGCCTTTTCCTTGGATCAGTAACTAGTTACCCAAGACATGTTCTTATGGCAAAAGATTGGAGGACAGGAGGGCAAGCCTGATCATACACATGCATTTCAAGCCATTGTTGGTGTCATGTTTGCTAACATCCCCCTGGACAAAGAAAATCACATAGTCAAAGGACAGGGACATACACTCCACCAAGAGGCAATGGTTAGGATGTGATATACAATAGAACTACAGAGAAATGAAGACTTGAGACCAATGATGGGATCTACCACAGAGTTGCAACTCTGAGGTTTTGACTGTATATCCATGACTAAGTCCCTGTACTTCTCTGGGCCTTGGCGTTTTTATTTGTAGAGTGAGAAGGTTGAATAAGATCAGTGGTTTTCAAATCTGGATATGTTTTAGGATCACCTGAGGTATATTAAAAAAGAATAACAATTGCTCCAATTTAAGGCCAATTAAATCAGAATCCAGAGGGGAGAGGCTCAAGCATTGGTACGTTTCTAAATCTGCTTACATGGTTGTAATGTTCACCCATGATTGGGAACCTCTATGTTAGATGGTTTCTAAAGTTTCTTCTATTCTAAAACTAGTTTAGAATCTAGGAGGCCTTAATGCCTTGCTCAAGATTGACATGCTGACTGGTAGGGTAAAAAACTTGTTCCTGCAGGAATGTCTGGATTCTCCCCAAATAACAGCAACGCTTGTTTTCTCTCAGTTCTTTTGCTCACAGATATTCCTGCTTTCTCCCCATCTCTTCTTCCTCCCCTTGTCTCCCACCAGCTGCCTATTGCCGTTGCTGGAAAATTTTTCTGAAATAAATTAGAGCTCATCCTCCCCTTCCATGTCACTTATTTTCCAGATCTTATCTAAACTGTTCTTTGAATGCTACTTCTCCCTTTGCCATTTAGAACTAAAAAGTGACACCCACTTTCCCATCAAGGGTGACAGTGATGATTACCGCACCCACACACCGCCACTCATTCCCCACCTACCCCAGCACCAGCCTGCACAAGGGAAACGCTAAGACCCGTTGCAAGGAGCCCTGGAAATGCAACACATAAATACACATGCATTTCATAGATGCTGTAGGAGAGACACTTGTATTGGGTGATGGGGGATCTGCATGACTGATAAGTTCTTATGCCCTCCAAAGAATCCATGATAATTGTGGGAGATTTATTATAATTCATCATGATCTTGTTTTATGATTCTTGTTGGCTCGTCTGGCAAGTTCCTTGACTTTTCTTCTTTGCTAATAAGAACTATCATTTGGGGTATGCAAGTGAAAGAAAAATTCACAGATAGCTCTGAAGTCACTGAGAAATAAATGTGATGAGAACTTTCTAATTTTTACTTTTCCTGCTCTCACTCATCCTTACTGATTGAACTATTTATTTAAAACAATTATATTTCATCAATTCTAAGGTGCATATTGTTTTCCACAATTGTACTGCTCTGAAATAGGGATGTGTTTCATAGTCAATGGTGTCTTGCAAATAATTGGCCCACAAAATGATGGGGCCTCTTGTACTGAATGACTTCTCTGTGGCAATGAAATACTGCATTTTCCAGACTTTGTGCTAAGTTTATTGCATACATTTTCTTATTTAATCCTCACAATAATCCATTAATTTATTCATTCACCAGTACATTTATTCTTATGATCAAATATTTATTGAGCTAATATAATTAATAATAGTATTTTACATGTATTGAGCAGGCACATTGTAAATCCTTTACATATGTTCTCTGCACTTAATACTTAGAACAACCCTGAGAGGTAAATATTGATATTTTTCCTTTTTTATAGTCCAGGAAAGTAGGTACATAGGGCTTAAAAAACTTACCAAAGGGAGGTGGAGACCATGGGAATCCCTGTAATTTTTGTGTAACATTTATGTAATCTAAGCATATTTTAAAATATATATGAAAAAAAAACATTTATGTAAGCAAATGCACATATACACATATATATCTATATATCATTTTACAAATATTGGTTTGTGTTGTGAAAAATTTGATTTTTACCCACAACAACAACAACAACAAAAAAAAAACCTTACCAAAGTGCACAGTTGATAAGAGGCAAGGCAAGAGTCAAACTGGGCTCTGTCTTCAAAGCCTGTGCTATTAACTATTATTCCACATTGCCTCAAATATGTGCTATGTTTAATTAACTCTGGTGAAATACTTTACCATTTACAATAGGCTTTCACAGACATCTAATTTGATCCTATCCTAATAACCTGGCAAACTCAAATTCCTGTATATATTTTGTGTTAAAAAATAAATAAGTAAAACAGTTAAAATGCATTCTTAAAAGACTATTTAAAAAGGTATTAGCAATCCAAAGAAACACCACGGAAAGCTAAAAATCTGGAACTATTTTACTTCATTAGGGCCAAGTAGAGAAAAGCTGGATGAGACCTCATGCTAATTTGTATCCAAAGGATACTTGATTATGGAAATACCAACTATTGCAAAGCAGAAGCCTTCACTCTGCAATCTATCTTTGCACGTCCAAGTAATTAAGAAAAAACCATCCAAACCAAATGGATTTTATTTATTTTTATTTTTTAATTTTCAGATTTTTTTAGGAGGTACTGGGGATTGAATCCAGAACCTCATACATGGGAAGCATGCACTCCACCACTTGAGCTACATATGCTCCCCACAAATGGATTTTAAAAACAACGGATAACACTTTATAAAATGGATCATTGGAGTTGGTAAATATGATAAATGACTCAGGCCAAAGCTTTCCATATAGCTTCAACTTTATAGAGAATTCTTAAAAGAGAATTACCTGAAAATTCAGGATATTATGTGTTTGGGTTAATTCTATTGTCTTATTATTCTAGTGATTTATAGACAACAAAGAAATCCCAACAAAGAGGACTATGTGTGAATGAACAGGAGAATTATAGATAGGTTGACATTGCTTCCAAAGACTTCTATCCCTTTCATCTATCAAATAATGTAGAAGTATCATAAAGCCACAAATTCTAGAAACAGAAGGTTCCCAGGAGGCTTAGAAGCATGTGCTCCCTAAGATAGCCATCATTATTTTACTTCATTTTTGCTTTGCTGGGTTCCTCTTTTATTTGATGTATTCTGCTCTTGTAGGTCTTCAAGCTACCTAACCAAGTCTTTTGTTTGTTTTGGAAAACCCCTATTATCTGGGATCACCCCTCCCCCCCTTCTAACCACTTGGTGGGGGTGGGGTGGGATTTGATATTCAGCTTTGACAAAGGGCTAGAAATCTTGCTTTTTGAAAACTGGACATTCTTCCTCCTAGGTACACCATATTTTATGCAAGAGATGGGTTATGCTTGGTTCTGAATGATTGCCTCCCCATCAAAGATCTTGAAGATGAATGAAGCACCTATCAACTAGTTAAAGGGTTAGTAACCAAGGTGAGTAACATAAGTCTTCTTCCAACCCCAATCTCTTCCTTCTTCCTGTGCCCACACTCTTTGATAAAAGCAGGGGCATTCATTAGAAGCCTTCGTAGACAGGCAATGATTCCTTATGTCTAGTTTAAAGAACACTAACATTTCATTAAAGTCTATTGTAACATTTTTTTCTTATATATTTAAAAATTACCCCACATATTTGTCATGGAATTATAATAGATTTTGGACTGGAATGAACCTAAGAGATCATCTATTCCTACTCCCTTATTTTGTAAATGAGAACTTTTGTGACTGGAGAGATTAATGCTTTATGAAAATCCTATAGCCCATTAGTTACAGATTTAAGGCTAGAACCCAAGTCTCCTCGCTCCTGCCTCAATGTTTTTTTCCTTCCCCAAATCTTTCAGTTAATATTAGTAACTTCTTGTATCTACAAGAAGTAACCATATCTTAGGGAGCATGAAAGTCTTTTCCTGGGAATACTATCAAAAGATCCTGGCTAGTCAGGCCCTGCGCACGGGTGCGCCACCAGGCTCCATGTGCGGGCGTGCCAGGCCCTGCCGAGCCACGCAATAAGATGATGATGTAACAGGAGAGTGACACAAGGGAGAACCAAGACGAGACGCTCCAAAAAAGCGGAAACAGAGGTGGCACAGATGGCAGAACGCCTCTCTCCCACATCGGAGGTTCCCAGGATTAAATCCCAGTGAAGACAGGAGGAGAAGTATGGGAAGAGAGGGCAGGAAACAGACACACAGAATTGCCCAGCGAATGCAGGGTGTGTGTGTGTGTGTGTGTGTGTGTGTAAAAATGGATAAAAATAAATAAATAAATAAATCTTAAAAAAAAAAAAAAAAGATCCTGGCTAGATTGCAAGAGAGATTTCTCTTTAACACAAGCCTTCAAAAATGACCTTTGACATGGATGAACCTTGAGGACCTTATGCTGAGTGAAATAAGCCAGACACAAAAGGGCAAATATTGCACGGCTTCACTAATATGAACTAAATACAAAGAATAAACACGTGGAGTTAACATCTAGAGTTACTAGGAGATGGGGTAGGATGAGGGCTGAGAAGGAGTACTCATGCTTAATGTATGTAGAATTTTTAATTAGCTTGACTATAAAAGCATGGAAATGGATAGAGCTGATGGTAACACATTATAGTGAGTATGACTAACCCGGCTGGTTTATAAATGTGATTGTGGCTGCAAGGGATAGTCTAGGGACGTAAATGTCAATTGAAAGAAATCTAGAGAATAATCTAGGGACTGAATAACATAGTGAATCTGGCAGTGGATGAGAAGTGTGGTTAATAGTACAAATACAAGAAAATTCTTCTATGAACTAGAACAAATAAACACCAGGATGTGTTTATCAATTGCAATTAATGTGCCACACTAATGAAAGATGTTTATGTGAGAGGTTGTGGGAGGTGTGGGAGATGGGGCATATGGGAATCCCTATATTTTTTGTGTAACATTTATGTAATCTAACTACCTTTTAAAAAATAAAATAAAATAAGTAAATGGAAAAAAAAAAAGTCATAAGAATATGATGATACAAGGGAAAATACAATTAATGTAACTATGGACTAGAGTTGACAGCAATATGGTAATATTCATGCCTCAATTTCAGAGAAGGTACTATATCAATGTTAATGATCAATAATGGGGGTATGAGATTTTTTCTTTTGGACTAAGGAAAACATTCAAACATTTACTGAGGTGATGACTGCACAACTCTGTGATGAAAGTGAGAGTCACTGAGTGTACACTTTGAATGGATGGTACAAAGCATGAGACTCTGTAACACAGTGCACCATGTGGTGGAAGATGGACTGTGGTTAACAGTACAAATATGAGAGCTTTCTCTCATGAGCTATAACAAATGTACAATACTAATACTTGGTGTTAAAAATAGGGTTTATGAAAAAAACATACCAAATGTAAGCTTTGGACCATAGTTAGTAGTTATATTTTGATGATGTTCTTTCATAATCTATAACAAATGTCCTACAACAATGCAAGCTGTTGGTGGAGGAGTGGTGTATGGGAATTCTGCATGTTAGGTGGGACTGTTCTGTAAGCTCACAACTTCCCTAATAAAAAAAATTTTAAATGACCTTTGAGGACATTTTCCCTATTTCTGATTAGTGGGTGCAATAACCTTTAGCTGAAGAAAAGAGCACCCAAAGAGCAGAGCAATAATAGAGGAATTACTTTGGCAATTACCATTACAACTAGAAGTCCACCTTCTATAATAGGTAGAGAAATCAGTGATGGAAAGAGTCAGCATAAAAGCCTATGAGGAGAACAGAAATGTCAAAATCAAGCACCTGGACTAGCCCATTGAGTTCTCTGGTTAAAATATAATCAGAACCAAACAAAACAGTGCCTTTTTTCCACTATAGTGAAAGATATTTTCTATGCTAGGTGTTATTAAACCTGAAGAATTATTTGGTATCTTTTAATTTCTATAAGCCACAGCGTCATCATATATAAAATGGAAAAAATTTTAACTGGACCAGTCTACCTCAGATGATAGAAATAATTTGTAATAAGTTATCAGACTGAGAAAACCATTTTGGTTTTGGATCAAATGTTTGAGTGCTGTTGAAGCACTCATTGAGAGAAATGCTTTCAGTTGCATATCTTTATATTATTTCATAATACATAAAATAATGTTTTATTTAATATATTTTAAATATATTTTACTTATTGTAAGATATGGCGACAAAATGTCTCTTGCTTGAAATGAGAAAAATCTTCAGATCTCCTTTATTTAACGTATTCAGTTTTGGGTAATTGAGTGAGGGAAATCATCAGATGTACCCAAGAGTATGCCTCCAACACTTCTTAAAGCACAATCTTCGCTCTGCCCATGATGGCATCATAAACAGAGTCCATCATAACATAGCAGAACACTGCCTGGATCCATTAAACCCCTTTATTTGAGCAGGTGAAATTTGCTTTTTCTCTGTCATTCACTTTTCTAGATTTCTAAGTCCCTCTTTTTCTATTTTTTCCTAGAAGTAAGAATGTTGGTTTAGGGTGACCTGGAGTGTCAGGTTATAAAAAGACCTTCGTGACTCTGCCATCCATCAATTCACACTTCAACTTCGGACCAAGACAGTTTCCGTGCAATATGTCTTCTTTGTTTCCTCCCACAACGAGGAAAAGCAGTTGTATGTTATTAGTAGTTCACCCATTAGAGATATCCTAACAATAAATGATGCCACCACGTGCTGAGATAATCCTCTGAACAAAGATGCCTGGAGAATCTAGATAACATTCAGAGTTTTAATACGTAGTCATAGAGTACAAATTCCCTTGCTCTCCTGTGCCAAGCTGAGGTTGTTGAAGATACGAAGGTTTTACTCTCAGACCTATCATTGGCTCAGCTGTGTGGCCAAGTGAGCACCACTTCTCAGCTCTGTGCCAGGGTCTTTCCATCTCTGGAGTAGGTGTGATCTTTGGCATCTTAACCAGAACTCCTCAGCAGCTCCTCACCTCCAATTTAGAAGAGGATTCTACCTGGATAGATGACTGAAATAACCATGTCAAAAATAAAATATTTACGCTCATGTAACTTTTTAGACATCAATGAACTTCCTCATTCATCATCAGACAATTAGGCTAAGATTTTGAAAAATATGCTTTCCCCAAATCTTAAGTATTCTTCATGAACCAGCTATTAAGCCATGAGCCCAGCTTTGCCACTTGGCTTAATATTTCTCTTTTGGTTTCTCCCTCTAGGGAGAGGACTAGAGATGTTGTAAGACTCACCAGTCAGTTGTAAGTCACCACTGAGTTCAGATAATCCCCTGGCCAAAAAAAATACCTTGTGAACTCAAAATAGCATCAGTTATTCTATGGGCTTTGTGTGTCGCCTTGTATGCATTTTTGCATGCACATTTTTAGCTTTGTTTCTTTGGACACTCTTTCATCAAATTAATTTTTTTTTTCTTTCTTTCTTTCTTTTTAATACCCTGGAGCACATCAAGAACGTTGATTTCAAGTGAAGGCGTTGAAACACTGAGAATGGGCTATGCTACCTACGAGTGGAAGTTCAACGGGAGAATTGCTGAGATTGCCTTAAGCTGTCATCAGAGCAAAGGAGCGAGTGGCAGAATATTTCTGCCTGTAATGGAAATAACCAGAGAAATGAAAAAAAAAAAAAAAGCCTTCTCTAGTCCTTGTTAACCAGTTTTAGTTTAGATTTTAAGGTAGCTGTCAATTTAATGTCAGGGTCCCTGTAAGTAGAAGTTTTGACTTGCAATGAATTTAATAGGCTGTTGGCTATTAAGTGATTGACTCTCTTTTTAACAGTTTCCTCTCCCTTTTGTTTAAAGAATTGAAAATGGAAATCACATGGTCTAAAATTCCTGCTTATTTTACCTCACTCCTCTACTCCAATCTACTGAGGAAAGCAATGCTTTAGGAGGAATGTCTTAATTTTGGTTTCCCCAGAAGCAGACAATGTGAAAAGGATGGAAATGAAAGTATTTTATTTGGGAAGTCATCCCAGGAAGCACCAGTCTGGACAAGATAGGGACGGAGCCAATGGAGAGTGTGTTATCAAGCAAATTACCACTGTGGCGGTTTGGAGCTTATTCCCACTGGCCAACTCTGGGAAATGGTGTAGAGCACCTGCCGCCTAGCTATCTCACTCAAGGGGTAAGAGAGCTCAGGTGTTTGTATGATATCAGGGTTTGGTTGAGAGCTGCTGGGGGAGAGGTTGCAGCTTACTAACATTAGACCCTTGATGATATCACTTAAATCCTATGCACTTCATATTTCTCATGTGCAAGGTGGAAATAAGGAGTCTTGTGGTAAGAATCCCATGCAGTCGTGTGTTTAAGTGCTTTCTAAGCTACAAAGTGACTAACAAATGTTGTTTATTATTAATAGATATAAATGACATATGCTGCACTCCCCCAAGGAGATTAAAGTCTTATGAAGAAGTTGACACATACATTAAAAAAAAACAAAAACTGTCAAAGACAGTGCATAGTAAATGTCAAAGGAACAACTTCTCTGATAGCACATGGGTTAGGAACAAAGGTTTCAGAATTCGAACCTTGGTTCTGCCCCTTCTCCAAGTCTGTGAGTTTGGACAATTCACTTATCCTTTCTGGGTCTCAATTTTCTCATCTATAAAATGGGAATGACAGAATTGTTCATGGGGTTGTTATAAATATTAACTTAGATAATACATATAGTGCTTAGTAGTTGTTGAATGGTGGCATTATGGTCATTACATAGTTATTATTGTTTCTGCTATTACTACTTAGGATTCAGAAGAAGGAGATATCACATCTAATTTGGAATGTGATAGGCTCCGGGAAGAGTGCCATTCAATAAAAGAATGTATATGAAAGTCCTTCATAATCTATAACTTATAGAGCCAATATTAAGGAATGATAATTCATGAATAAGGCTCCATGACTTGGACATTACAGTGGGGAGAATTATGCCAGGTGGAGGTGAGAGAGGAAAGACATTCTAAGCCTAAGAAAGAGCATGTGGAGATGAGTACAGATAGGAATATGTGAAACAGTAAGCAGTGTACCTGGGTAAGAACATGCAGTTCATTTAAAGGAGAAGGAATAGCTAAGTAGGAAAAGGAATTAGATGATGGAAAACTTTGAGGGCCAAGTCAGAGTTGAGAGACAATGGATGTTTTGAATAGATGAGCATCTTGGAACTATTAGTCTCTCTGGTTTGTGCTCCTGAGCCTTCAACCACTATAGGCATCCTCTTCTGTCTTGAATCCAGAGCCACCTTTGTCTTTGCACTTTAACTTCCTTCTCTTTATTCTCTTCTTCACCCTCCTCTTCCCATTCTTGCACTTCATCTCTTCTCTTATTCCCAGGTTTTGCAAATGCTGTTCTCCTTACCAGGAGTCCCCTTTCCTCATTCTTCTCTCCCTAATCAAATGTGTCCCAACCAGCCATGTGTTTTCCAGCCTGCCCATAGAGATCCCTTCTGTCTTAGCACCTTTAACACTCTTAGTCTCCAACACCCTACTGACCTATCTACCAACAGAGTAAGGTCTTTGGATGCAGAGAATGTGCTATTTGTTTTAATATTCCATAGAATCCTGGGTACACAGAGAGTACTTAGCACCTATGTGGCCCATAAAACAGTCAGCAATGTCTTCCCAAGGGACTCAGCCTGTGTTGGTTAGTCCAGTGGTCTCTTTCTCTAATATGCCTAGTCATAGTTGTTGAAGTAAAATATGACAGGCTTGTCTTGGGCCCTTCTCAAGAGGATCTGGTAAGGTTAATATTACATGGCTCTGCAAAATGGGATCCTTGACACTCCAGGTAGCAATTTGGGAAGAAAAACTGATCTAGTCTATGATGTTTCGGATATAATTGACTTGTATGCTATTATATTTTACCTTGATGCATTTCTAGCTCTAAGTAAGGAGTCAAGAGATTCTATTTTAGTTTCAGCTCTGCCAATAACTAGCTATGTGACTTTGGGTGAGTCTTTCCCTCCTCTCTGTTAATAACTGCCATTTATTTGATACTAACTTATATGTTTTGCTCAGTGCCATATATCCATTATCTCATATAATCATCACATCAACACTGTGAGATGGGTACCATGACTATTCCTATTTTAAGATGAGTAAAAGAAGGCTTAAACAGTAGCATAATTTGCTCAGTCACATGGCTAATAAGGGATAGAATCATAACTCAAATCCAGGATTGTCTGATTACAAAACCTATGAAATTAACCATTATACTTAAGCACCTCTGTTTCTTTAAGTCTCCATATCTTTGGCCTTAAATAAAGAGGTGGGACTAGGATATATGGGATACTTTCCAAGTTTGTGTCTGTATTGTAAGAACTCATGTTATTTAAGGTATGAAATTAATCTTGTAATTTGCAACCCAGCTTCTAATTACCACTACTCCATTTTGCCCAAGGGTCCTCTCTCATGCTGCTCTTACTCGGTAGGATTTGGGTGGGACCGACTTACCCCCACTCCTACCAGCTCAAGGGTAGGTATGCAGCCCATGACCAAGTTGATCAGACATTTTATCCCTGGGCCACAGTTCTTGGTTCAGGCTTGGACAGGTGACCTAATTCAGGCCAATGATGATCATTCTCGGGGTTTTGTTTTGACCTTTGGGTGTAAAGGAGCATTTCCTTTCACTGAAGTGAATCCTGGGAGAATGTAGACGCAGAGCTCGTGGCAGCCAGCCATCTTGAAACCTGTGGAACCTAGGGATAAGCCAACACAGGGCAGAGCAGAGCCAACAGAGAGATGGACTGGGTCCTGGTGACATTGTCTGATTCCTGAATCTAGCCCTATCTAAAGCTAAGCCTTTGGTAGTAGATATTTTCGTTTTTCCTTTTTTTTTTTTTTTTAAACTTTTGGGTTCAGTTTTCTGTTACTGGCCACCAAAGGATAAGGAGAATATTATGGTTCTTTTTTGGCACAACCCTAACAAAATCTGATTGAATAAGCAATTTCTTCAGGATCAGGCCCAGCCAGAGTGTTCCAGGCTTTGAGTCATCTCTAATTACTGTAGGAAATATATTATTACAGTGGATGAAAGGTACCTAATTTATCATGTGATAAAATATCTGTTAAGTGGTACAATGAAACTTTATGACTCCCTTCTGCCAGAAGGCTTCCTGATCATTTGCTTGTCTCCAGAAGATGTTAATTGCTAATTGTCAACGTGCATTTTAGAAACTGAACTGCTGCCTGTGATGCCTGTTAGTTTTAAGTGACAACTCATTTCTGTCCCCTCCATTTCTTTGTAATTACATTTGAACTTTGAAACCAAAAATCATTTATGTTAAGGCAGTATGACTTGACAGAATGAATTATCTCTGTACTTTCACATAAGTCATTATATTCATTGAATCTTAGAATTTTAGGGTTGGTAGAGACCTTCAGAGAATAGCCTTTCCAAATCCCTTAATTTAATAGATGAGGGAAATGGCAGACAGACACTGGTACAGAGTCATATGGTAGTTACAGGCTGTTAGTGGCTGGAATCAAGGACTCCTGACCTCAAGCCAGGGTGGTTTTTACTACACCACACAACCTTTTCCTACCCTGTCCTGACAGATGCTGTGAATAGATACTAGAAAGACCCAGAGATGTGTTCAACAAGTACTAGAATGCCAGATGAGAATTCACACATACACAGTTCCACCCTTCTCATCCCACTGCTTCTATTCTTCTTTGGGATGGGCTGAAGAAGCTCAATCCCGCCATTGGCTTCTGGGTAGCCAATCCAGCCAGGAAACCTACCTGAAAGTTAATGTAAAGAACGGTGAAATCTTAGGCATTTGAACCTAGAAGTTAAAGATTTTGCAATGAGTTAGGGTACCAGCAACAGAAAATAATTTTCTGTATGTTATAAGAAACATATCATTTGCTAATTACAGGTGTTTCTTAATTTTTCATTACTGTAAATTTGTTCCAGAACTCTGCCTGGCAATACCATCCGAATTCCATTCTGTTGTTAACTATCCTTGAAAATAAGGAGATCCAAATTATTCATTATATTATCTAGGCTTATCTATTTTTCTATCTCAAATTCACTTTATGCACCAAGATTTTAACTATGTAAGGTTTACTACCAATCAGAGAATATGAAATTTATTTTGGAATTATTGCGTTCATTGTAGACTAAAGCTGCTTAACAATTAGCACACTGCAGCAATATTAAGTTAATTCATCACTAAGCGTTTTTGTTTTTCTTAAAAAAAAATTAATTTGTACACTGATATCAGTGATTTGTCAGGAATAAAATATCAGAGGAGAATCAGTAGCAAGACCAGTAGGAGACTTAGAAGCTGAAATTCTTGTTTAGATTTTTAAGGATGCATTTTTAAAGTGGCTTTCATTGTAGGGATAGTAAATAACAGGAGGTGCCAGCAACCATTCCTGAGGTTGTTTAATGGAGGGCACAGGCTGTCACTCAGCCTCTCAGAGTGAGGAAGGACAGTGGCAGAAATTACCCTTTAAAAATGGTCATCTATAAGGGATGATTTTTTCCCATTGTTTCTGAAAACTATTATTTATACTACAATGCATCAGTGTAGCACTGAAGAAAAGTTTTAGGCTCCCTAAAATTTTAAGCTTTTGATAGTCTGAGCCTCAGTTCAGAATTGGAAACATAAATTAGAAATATATAACATAAACTTAACTTTTTAACTACTAAAAATTGTGTCACAAATATGTGTTCAATTATTGATTATTGTTAGCATTAAACTAACTACAAGAAGTAAAGTAACTCTGGGTGATATCAAAATAGGGCCCAGGGTAATTTTTATTACAGTAAGATGACTTAGAGGTGACTGTACTTAATTTTTTAAAAAATTATTGAGCAAGTGATAATATTGATCTTGATAAATTGAGTATTTAACGTAAGGGGGATAATCTTAGGATCCAGTTCTATTTTGTGGAAAATCTATTTGGGAGCTTAGTGAGTACCTTTTAGAAAATGTTGAATCTCTGTGAAAACTCCTGTCAAGCAAGAGGGAAATCTCTCTCTCCATTCTCAGCTAGTAGTAAAGCATACTGTATGTACTTGAACTGTTAAAGGTGAATGGCCAGGTTTACTGCCTACTTAGTGTTCTGTTTCTGCCACTTTCTAGAGATGTGCATAGTAAAGACAAGAAGGGCCTATTAACAGGAACTGCCCCCTTGGAGCCAGGGGTAGGGGTTGAGGGAGAGCAGGGGATTGACTCAGGGAATGGTCTTTTAATAAAGCTGGCAGGTGTTATGAAGATATGTAAACAACACGAAAATGCCCTCCAGGGCCTTTTCACAAAACCACTACAACAAATCCACTATCATCACCACAAAAAGCATCCACGAGAGTGAAGAGCCAGGTTCTGGGCTCCCCATCACACCTGATAGGTGGGCCTGATACCACCTCTTCCAGACCCGCCCTTACCTTCCCTGGGGCCTCCAGGGCCCATAACCCTAGTAGTCTAGGTCACGCCAGAGTTGGCCTTTATCTGTTGAGTTGTGTTCGCCCATGTTTGAACACTAATCTAAGAACCATAGAATGCTGAAGTTAGAAAGGACCTACCCATTCCAACTAGTTAAAACTCTTCATTTTAAAGGTTAAAGAATTAACAAATACATCCATCATGGGGGAGACTTTATTATCTTATAGCCCAGAAAGACTACTGAGAAATAACTATGTTCCAGTCACAATGTTAAGTTAATAAGATGGACATAGGCCCTGCCCTTTGGGAGTTTGCAGTCTAGTGAGGGAGCTAGGCAGTAAGCAAGTAAACAGAAAATTTATAAATTGTTGTAAGTATTAAGAAGAAAACAAAAAATGAGGTTCAAAATCAGAGAACAATAGGAGGAAGGAGAAAGCTAGGGCCAAGAGATCAAGCATGACTTGTTCAAGACAATTCAAGAAGTTAATGGTTGACAAGAGATTCATTTGTTTAACAATAATTATTGAGACCTTCTGTGTACTAGGCACTGTTCTAGATATTGGTGATGTAGCAGTTAAGAAAAAAATAGACCAAAATTCCTACCTTCATGGACCTTAAATGTGACTTTGGATAGCTAAACAATAAATAAATGAATAAATAAAACAAATAGTATGTCCAATATTTTTAATTACTATAGAGAAAAATAAAGCAGGGAAGGGGGAAAGGAGCACCAGGTGGAAATGGCTTGCTATTTTAGGTAGTTTCATCAGGGAGAGCCTCACTGATACAGTGACATTTGAGCTGATACCTAATGGAGGTGGGGGAATGAGCCAGGTAGATATCTCGGGGAAGAACATGCTAGACCTGTTCTGTCCAGTATGGTAAGCACTAGCCACATGTGACTGTATACATTTACATTTAAATTAATTAAAATAAGTAAAATTTTAAATTCATTTCCTTAATCACACTAGCCATTTTTCAATGTTCCATAGCCACATGTGACTAGTGGCTACCATATTGGATAGTGTCAATCTAGAACATTTCCATCATCACAGAAAGTTCTATTGGGTAGCCAGTGTGCAAAGATATTGAGGTGAGAGAAGGCCTGAAGGTTTGAGCAATAGAAAGAAGGCCAGTGTGGCAGGAGCAGAGAATTAGGTGGGAGAATAGAAGGGGATGAGTTCAGAGAGAAGTAGGTGGCAGAGTGAGGGGGCTCATGTTGGGCCTTGAAGGCAATAGTAAAGTCATAGGCTTCTACTCCGAGTGAGATAGGAAACACTGGAGGGTTTTGAGCTAAGGAATTATGTGCTTGATCCTATATTTTAAGAGGATCATTCTAGCTACCCAATAGAACTTTCTTTGATGATGGAGCAGGGAAACCAGTTAGGAGGCTCTTGCAGTCAACCAGGCAAGAGATGATGGTGATTTGATCCAGGTGAGAACCAGTCAGATTCTGGGTATTTTTAAGGTAGAGTCAACAGGATTTGCCAGTATTTCCTGTAAGAGATTATGGTGTCTTGGGTTTGGGTTTGTATTGTTGAAGATGATGAGAAGCATTTGAATTCTGATTTTATACTGAAGGTAGAGACGATGGGATCTTCCAGTAAAACATATGGGTGGTACAAGAGGTAGAGAAGACTCCAGGATGGCTCCAAGGTTTGAGCTTGAACAAATGAAAGTTAAAGTTTCTATGGGGAAGGTTTTGGAAAAAGATCAGGGGTTCAGTTTTGAACATCTTATCCTTAAGATGTTTTTTAAACATCAGGGTAGGGGTGTCAAGTAGGCATCTGGAATTCAAGAGAGAGGTCTGACCTGGAAATATAAATTTTGGAGTCATGAATATGCAGGTGGTAATTAAAGCCCTGAGATAGAGTGTGTGTGGTTGGAGAAGGAGTCTGAGGACTGAGCCTGGGGGCACTCTACTGTTAACAGTTCAGAGAGATAAGGAAACACCAGCAAAGGAGACTGAGAAGGACTGGTCAGTAAGGTAGAAAAGAAACAAGAGATTATGGTGTTGTGGGAGCCAGGGAAGAAACTGTTTCCAGGAGGAAGGGGTGATCAACTGTGTCAAATGCTCCTAACCCTCCAAGTAAGGTGGGGAGTCTAGTCAATCATTCAGTTTTTCAGCATGGAAGCCATTAGTGTGTCTGGTAAGAACAGTTTCAGGGATGTGGATTCAAGAGAGAGAATGGGAGGAGAGAAAGTTGAGAGAAGCTTTGCTGTAAAGGGCATCTGAAAAATAAGGCCGTAACTAAGGGTAAGAAGTGGGTCAAGATTATTTTGTTTTGTTGATAGGGAAGAAATTATAACATGTATGCTGACAAGGACAATCCAGTAGAAAGGGGAAATATAATTATGCATGAAAAGAGAGGAAACAATTGCTGGGGCAATATCCTAAAGTAGGCAAAAGGGGATGAAATCTGGTACAAAATGGGAGAGACTAAATTTAGGTAGGGGCAAAGACAGTTAAACTATGAAGCAAACAGGAGTAACAGGAGAGAAGGCAGAGCATATGGATGTAGATGCAGGTGGGTGATAGATGTGGTGGTAAGAACATACGGAATTGCTTTTCTGATTGACTTTGGGAGCAAAAGGGAGCAAGATTGTTAATGAAGAGTGAGAGAAGCCATGAAATAATTCTCTCAGGAGAGGGAGAAGGGAATGAATTGGGAAATGTAGGACTTTTGGGTAGGTCTAAGGCCCTTTTGAAATTAGTGGTCATGAGCTTAAAGGCATAGCATTTCTAGTAGTTGTGGAATTTTCTCAGTCACATTCAGTAGCACAAGTATAAGTAAAAGGTAGGCAGAGTTGGATTTGCCTAGGTTATGGTTTGGAAGTTGAAGTCAAGAGAGGACAAGGGAATAGGAATTGTATGCACAGCCAGGATTGTATTGATGCACCAGGAATCTAAGCTGGGTAAGAAGGAAGCGAGGACACGAGAGGTGTAAGTAACTGCAAAATGGCATTAGGCCGAATGGATTGCATGTCCTGGTAGGGTAGAATAATGGTAGGAGTGAACCAGAATGATAGGCAGTGATAGATGGAGAGTGGGATATTTGAAACTGGGGATATTGAGAGTTGTTAGAATGACAAGGTCCAGAGTATGACTGTGGAGGTATGTGATTGAAAGAGTATGGCAGGAAGATCATTGGAGAGAAGAAATCAAGGATTTAAGATGCCAGGCAATTGGAAAGATTATCTACATGGATATTAAAGACTTAAGGAATTATGACAGGAGTAGTATTGGAGAAAGTGACAATAAGTCAGAACATACAATCTCAAAGAACAATGGGGAGGAGGGTCTGTAGACACCTGCAATAAGGAGTAGTAGTAGGTGGTATAGCCAAAACTGGGTGTTTTATGGCAGAGGAATGGTCTTTAAGAAGAATGAGGAGCAAAGAGAACTCATAGGCCATCTCAGAACTCCATTCTTTCCCTACATGCCACTGACTTTTACCATAAATAGGGGGTTCCTTCTGGGTGGTGGGGGGAGAACCTGGGTTTCACCTATATCAGGTATAGGGTTTAGAATTCCAACTAGCATTGCCCATGCTTTTGTCAATTGAGAACAAAAACTGTACTTATACCTCCCTGGGTTTCAAGGTTGAATAGACACTTGGTTATAGAAAGAGAAGCTAGAGGGAGCTTGGCCTGTTGGTGAAAGGTTTCAGTTCTAGCATCAGAGGATCCTATATGCAAATACCCCTTTTCCAATTTATTTGGGCAAATCACTAAATCTTTTCTGCCTCCATTTCTCATCTGTGTAATGAGGATTGTGGTAGGGATTAAAGAAAATAATCTATGTCAAGAACCTTCAATGTAATATGCAGTTGGTAAATTTTAGCTATTATTAATATTCAGATTGCGATGTTTATTCTCACTCAGCACAATTTACTTTGTAAAGTACATTCATTCCCTAGATTGGAAACTGATTCCAATTCCTTTCGGGTACTGAACTTATAATTCAGGTACCACAAGGGAGAGTGAGGGCCTGTAGATTTCCTAGATACGCCTCTATCCCCAGGCTGTGCTAACAGATTGCATGTCTTCTGTTTAAGATTTGAGAGGAAAGTTTACTTGTGACCTTGAGCAAACCATTTGATCTTCTAAACCTTACCTTTTGTATCTGTAAATTGAGATAATAAAACTTCTTTTACCTAACTCAGGATTATATGAAGATCAAAAGATAAATGTGAACCGTGTAAACTATGATGTTTATATTAATATAAGAGCTCTATGTTACTATTACTAATAACATTAGCCTTTTATCTGTTTTAATGAGTCTTGCCAGAGATATCAAATTAAACTGATGTTTTTCTCTAACCTGAGTTCATAAAGGTTTACCCTTGTCTTCACATGAAACTCATATATCTCTCAAATAGACAAAATCTCCGGTGGCACCATTGTAGCTAACAGTTCACTAGAAGATAAGTTCCGTGAAGACAGAGCCCATGTCTGTCTTGTTCTCCATTTAATTCTTAGTGCCCAGCACAATACCTACCACTTAATAGGTGCTCAATAAATTTTTGTTGAATTAATCAAGCATGGATCATTGAGAAATCAATCAGCCACTACTTGGAGGAATCTACCTTTCCAGCTTCTTTCATTTCTGCTCCCCATATTGAAATTCTTGCTCTACGCATACCAGACTATTTGCATTTCCAAGAACATATCGTTTACTTTTATACCTCTATACTTTAGCTGCACTGTTCTATCATCTGAAATTTCATCCCCTCTTCCTTTCCAAATGGCAAAAATCTGCTTTTTCTTCATGAACCAATCATAAAGTAATCTTTGGGAATCCTTCTCCCTTGTTCCCATTAAAAATCATTCACTCTGTTTTTTCCTCTCAAGGCATTCTACATATATAGTTACATTTGTATTAGCCATAATATCATATTATGGTGGGGGATATAAGTGTTTTCATTTTTTAGATAATTGGTTTTTTATGGGCAAAGATGTGTCCTATTTATGCAGTAATTCAAAGGTAGTATACGCCCAAGAAAGGCTGGTTGAACAGATAGGTTTCAAGCAGGCTCTGTGCTAATTATTTTACATGCATTATCTTTTTAATTCTTACAGTAGTTCCCTTGGGTAATTGCTATTATCTCCATTGTACAGATGAGGAAAAAGACTTACTCAGAAAGGTTAAGTTCTTGTCCAAGTTCTCACAGCTAATAAGTGGCAGAACTTGCATTCGAGCCTAGACAGTTTGACTTCAGAGTCCATACTACTGAGAACTTTGCGATTAAAATGAGGTTTGTTTTTTTTTAATACAACACTCTTATCTTGAGCATATCTAATTTGTATTTCAAGATGCCAACCTTACAGATGATTTGTGAAAAATAGGATTTGCTGAAAATGCACAGTACAGAAAATTTGTGCTTTTCTTACATCAATATAGGTATTGCTGCCCCTCAACTTTATTTCTTTAGGCAAAATAAAGTCAGTTGTTTTAATCTCTTTTTGAAAACTTAATTTTGAACTCCCAGAGTGACTGTTTCTATAGAGAGGGGGAAAAGAAGCAAAGCATGAAAGAGGAATTGGAAGAACAGGATAATTAGAGCAAATTATGGATAGGCCTATTTCTCTATTCATGGTTTGGTGTGAAGCAGATCCTAGCAGGCCATAGAGAGCCTTGCTTGATGGTTTCTTCATCTTTTCTACAATATTTCCCCATCCATTCTCTCCTCTTCTGAACTCTTGATGTAGGAATGGATACTACACAACTGAGTATTTGGTACTGTTACATGTTTGACTTGGTACTGTTATACATTTCTTGGCTGAAAGATATCCTAAAATTTTTAAATTTTAGAAAGTTAGAGCTAAAAGACTCCTCAGACACCATTTGTCCAAGCACCCCATTTTAAAATGTGAAAATCGAGGCCTGGAGATTGTAAATGGCTTGGATGAGGACACCCACAGGTAAGTAACAGCGCGAGAATCAGAAGACAGGTCTGTTTGCTCTCAGACTAGGGTCTCTGATGGAAGATCAAGCTTCCTCTTACCTTCTACATAAGATTAAAAATCTCTTGAAATATTCATTCATGCATTCAGTTTGCAGGCATTTACAGAATGTCTCCTATGTGCTACTAGGTACCACCACTAGGTACTCAGGCATGGAGATGGAACATTCCCTTGAAAAAATTACCCTCACAGTATAGTAAGCATTAACAGATATACGTGCAGAGTACTCTCAAGGGTCTGATAATTTTGACTTGATTCTTGGAGGGTAGGAGTTTTCCAGACAGTGTGTGAGGCAAAGGGCATACTCAGCAAAGCAGTGGACATTTGCGGTATATGAGTAGCATTTGCAGTGACATCTTGGGCATTAGCATGGCATGATGCATGGAACAGAATGATGTGGGAGAGTGAGGGGAGAGCAGGGTGTACAAGGCAGGATGGTGTGAGGATGACATGGGACAGCTGGGGGTGTGAGAAGCTTGGGGGTGCTGGGTGATGAGGTTGAAAATGATGCACAAGGTCCAAATTGTGAAGGGCATAATATGGTGCACATAGAATGGTAGACTTTATCCTACAAGGAATGGGAAGTTACTGCAGATTTTTAAGCAGGAGAATAATATAGTCTAATAATATCCCTCTACTTTTTTTTAAACCTCCAAAGAGAGTCAGATTGTTGCTGATTAGAGAATAACAAGAATTTAATGGACTTAAAAACAGAAACTAGAGGCAGTGGTAAGTTTCTAATCACGGAGGCACATTCTCCATCAGAAATATCTGGAAAATAACATGCTTTATTTATTAAAATTTAATGGCATTTTTGCATAGCAACTATATGTTTTATACCTATGGTGGTTGCTGTAGATAAAAGATTAACCTGCTTATTCTCTCTCTCTTTTTTTTTTTTTACATTTTTTATTGAGATATAATTCACACACCCAAAATTCACCCTTTTAAAGTGCATAGTTCAATGGTTTTCAGTATATTCACAAACTTGTGCAACCATAAGCACTTATTCCAGAATATTTCCCCGCTCACCCCCAAAGAAACCCTGAAACCCTTTACCCATTAGCAAATACTCCCTATTCCCTCTTCCCTACCAACCTATTGCCTGCCAAGCCCTGGCAACCACTAACCTACTTTCTGTAGATTTTTCCCATGGATTGGCTTTTTCTAGACTTTTCATATAAGTGGAATCATGCAATATGTGATCCTTTTACTTAGCATAATGTTTTGAAGGTTCAACCATGTTTTATCATGTGTCAGTACTTCATTCCTTTTTATGGCAGAATAATATTCCATTGTATGGATATACCACATTGTGTTTATCCATTCATCAAATGATGAACATGTGGGTTGTTTCCACTTTTTATCTATTATGAATAATGCTATTATGAAAATTCATGTACATGTTTTTGTGTGGACATATGTTTTCAGTTCTGTTGGCTATATGCCTAGGAGTGGAATTGCTGGGTCATATGGTAACTCTGTTTAACCTTTTGAGGAATTGCCAGACTGTTTTCCAAAGCGGCTGCACCATGCTATATTCCAATCTGCAATGTATGAGAGCTTCATTTTCTCCATATCCTCACCAGCACTTGCTATTGTTTATTCCCTATTCATATGGCTGGTTTTCAACAAGATAAAAACACCAGACTCTCATTATAATGCTGCCCCATACACTTAGAGGAAGAAGAAATGTAGAAGGAAGCAGCATGGATTAACAGGCGATGCTCAGAAGAAACCTCAGCCATCCATACTGGGCATTTAACTTAGTGATCAGACGTTGGCAGTTAACTGATGTTTCAAATCCACCTTGGCGTTCACTTTTCTTTGAGTTGTTTCCTGATATGCTGCTTACATCCTATATTTCCTTCTCTGGATAATGTCATCAAATAACATTCTACAATATTTTTATGAAAATTTTTGTAGTCTCCTTTTCTGATTCTAATATAAATTAAGATCCTTCACTTTTCCTGGGCTTGCAGTGTAGAGGTTTGTAAATTGACCTTATGTGTTATTTGAAATACTTGGAAGATAAACATTGCAGAGGATGTTGTGCAGCTAAGTTTTATAAATGATACCAAGATATTATAGTCCCCTGTATTTATCTGTGGCTTTTTTGATGATAATAGACAAGTCCATCTGTTTTAAATTGCCAAGAACTCACAGCAAGAAAATAGCATTCATGGATGAGATCCATAGAGAGAAATGTCAAAAGTATGCTTCTTTGGCCTCTTTCAAGAACACCTTTCATTGCTTATTTAATGATTGAATTGTCATGCAGAGGAGAGGGTGTTTGCTGCTCTGGAAGGGGATCAGGAAATATGTTGCCATTTGCTGGTGTGGCAGAGGAGGTCAGTGCTCTGCCCGTATCATATCGTCAGGGCACAGTAGCCTGAGATGTAGATGCTTACATCTGCAGCTCCTTGCTTGAAAGCTTTCTCTGATTACTGTAGCATTCTCTGCCTACCTGTAGTCTGGAAATGCTGAGAAGATAATACCCCCCAAAGAGTAGGCTTTAACCAAAGGCTGGTAAGGGATGGAATATGTATTAGTTTCCTATTGCTGCTGTAACAAATTACTACAAACGTTGCGGCTTAAAGCAACACAGACGTGTTGTCTAACAGTTCTGGAGGTCAGAAGTCCAGCACGGGTCTCGTGGAGTTAAATTCAAGGTGTTGGCAGTGCTGTGTTTCTTCTGAAAGCACTAGAGGAGAACCTGTCTCCTTGCCTTCTCCAGCTTCTAGAGGCCAGCTACATTCCTTGACTCATGGTCCCACATCACACTAACCTCTGCTTCTATCATCACATCTCCTTCTCTGACTCTGATTTTCCTGCCTCAGTCCTTCCTATCCAATGTGATATCATTGGGACCAGCCATACAATCCTGATAACCTCTCCATCTCAAGATCCATAACTTAATCATAGCATCCAAGTCGTTTTTGTTTTGTAAGATAACACATTTTTTTGGTTCTGGGAACCTGGATGTGGACATCTTTGACAGGGGACATTATCCTGCCTAGCACAGGGGTTTCCTCACCCCTGGAGAGGAATAACTCTGAGACATGTTCTGTACAGTCTCTGGAGTTTCCCAGTCGGGTTTGCTTCAAGTTGTCCACGGTAGTTAGCTGCTTGACAACATGCCCTTTTCTGGTTTCTTTCCTTTTCTTGTTACACTGCCCTACTCCTTTCCCAGTGTTTCCTGGAATTACCTCCCAAATTCAAATACTTTGTGTTCAGAGCCTTCTCGCAGGATCTGCTTCTTATAGGTCAGTTGGTTAACCTCAGTAAACCCTTATACAAAATGTGTTTCTCTGAGAGCTCAAGAGTGATTGGGAAATGTCAGAAGGACATAGGAATCAGCTTGAAAAAGCTCCCACTGGCCAAATCTGGGACAACTAGAGCATCAAAATAAATGCTGATCACAAAGGATTACAAAGTAAGACTCCATTGAGTCCCACAGTGTTGGAAACAAACAAATAAATAAGAAGGGAAAGTCTTCCTTGCAGTAGAAATCAAACTAATAAATAAAGAAATGAAGATGGAATTATAAAATCCTTATTTGGCAAACATAATAATAATTGATTCAGGCAAGGAAATCCAATGGATGCTAAAGCCAATGAGTGAAGGTTTGAGGAATAGGAGGCTATTTATGTAGTTTCAAAGTATTTTCCCACAAGATAATACCAAGAGTAAAAGAGTAACTTTATAGTGGAGAAACCTGGCAGATACCAGCTTAACCACATGATCTAATTAGTTAATAGGATTTATTCATAGCTTGTGCCTTCTGATAGGATGCACTGAGAAGAGCTCAGCATCACTTCAATGGTATTCCTACCCAAAATACATAACCTGAATCTGATCATGAAGAAACATCTAACAAAGCTAAATGAATATACATTCTATAAAATAACTGGCCTGTCATGAATATATATTTCTATATTCATGAAATACAAAGAAAGACTCAAGAACTATTCCAAATTAAAGGAGAGTACAATTAAATGAAAACCAAATGAAACACATAGTTTTGGATTTTCTTTTGCTCTAAAGAACATTTTTGGGACAATTGGAAAAATCTGAGTAAGGGGTATAGATTAGATAATAGTATTGTATCAACATTAAATCCTGGTTTTGTTAATTGCCTTGGTCATATAAGAAAACCTTCTTTTAGGAAATATGCACTGAAGTAAAGTATGAGGGGACATTGTGTCTGCAATTTATTCTTAAAACAGTTCAAAAAAAAATTAGAGAGGGAGGGAGAGAATAAAGCAAATAGTGTAAAATGTTAACGTTTGGGAAATCTGGGTGAAAAGTATCTGGGAATTCTTTGAACTAGTCTTAGAACTATCCTGTAAGTCTTTAATTATGACAACCTTTAAAAATGTGCTAAAAGCATGTGTGGGGTTGAGTAATTGAGTTGTTGCCCTGCTTATCCCCATGATACCATCTTGTCATAAGATGAGTAAATGCCCTCAGCATCTTTAAGTCATATTGTCCCTGTCTTCCTTTGTCCCTTGGGAAGCCCAAGGATGTGTTGACTATTTAGTAGAGCTTCAAGTACCTATCACAGACCACTGTATTGGTGTCAAGAAACCTGAATTTGAGTTCTGGCTTACTAGTTATGAGACCTTTGATAAGTCATTTCACAATTTTTCTTGGCTTCAAACCATGTCTGATATGTTAAGGGATTGAACTAAATGATTTTCCTTCTTCCCTTCCACAACATTCATTTACAATTCTCTAACATTCTTTGGGTATTTAAATAACTGAGTCTTTTCTTCTGGATGTGATTCATGATGACTCTGTCTTATACAAAGGTTTGCTTAGTGTGGCTATTAGGAATCACATCAAAGAAATCTCCAATGTAGGGTTATGTTTGTTGTAAAGGAGGAAAAAGCCAGCTGAGACATTCAACACAGTTATTCAGTTTGTGATTCCATTCGCTGGCTTTCTCACATAGGAAATTTTATGAGTATAGGTAAACAAATTTCATATTAATGGCTATTGGGAGCAGTTTTCTTGGTGTAATTGTGATGGTTAATTTCACATGTCACCTTGGCTAGGTTTGGTGTCCAGTTGTTTGGTCAAGCAAGCACTGGACTGATTGTTACTGTGAGGGTATTTTGTGGATTTAAATCATTAGTCAGCTGATTGCATCTAGGGCTGATTACATCTACAACCAACAAAGGAGCTTGCCTTCAACAATGAGAGAAGTCTCGTCATCCAATCAGTTGAAGGTCTTAAATGGAGAACTGGGGATTTCAGCAGTCCAAAAGAAGAATTTCTTTCTCTCCTTCAGCCAGCCAGCTTCTCCTGGGGAATTCACCAAAGCCTTCATCAGAGTTCCCAGCTTGCAGCCTGCCCTACAGAATTCAGATATTCAGATTTGCCAATCACCAGTCATATGAAACAATTCCTATAACAAATCTCATAATATTTACATACACAGACATATACATAGACACATGTCCTGTCCGTTCTGTTTCTCTGGAGAACTCTAACACAGTAATGAGTTTGCCATTGTTGTTGTTTTTTCCTGAGTTACTATTGAACTGATTTCTTTCCAAAATCTCTGGGCAAGTCTTAGTTCCCAGCTTTTCTGAAGGATAGAATAAACAGTTTAGTGAGAACAGCTGGGCCTGTGGGGCTTTGAGCCTCAGCTCCAGCATCAACCCCCCAGCTACCTTGGTCCTGAATATTTGGTTACGTGCAGTTCTTATGAAAGAGGAAGTCATTGCTCTTCATCTTTCATAAATAGAGGTAATGAGGCTTGAACCTCTCTCTTGCCTCTCAGAATGCTGCAGTGATGAAAGGAAATGCCATTTGCAAACTGCTGTGAGTCCTCTGCTAGGGAGATATTTAAATAAGAAAGCATCCTCATCAGAGTACAGCCAGCTCTGGTTATAATGCCAACACTGAGGGACTGTCTTCTTATTAGTGTGATCTAGAATGTGTAGTAGATGCCCATTGCAGGGGCAAGGAATAGATGCCCCTCCCCACCCCCCGCCATTATGCTTATCTTAGTACATATATTTTCTGCATAGCACTTATCATAAACTGTAATTAATTATTTAACTTATTTATTTCTAGTTGCTCCTCAAGAATACAAGTTCTAGGAGGGCTGAAAGCAAGTCTGCTTTGTTCTCCTTGCACTCCCAGTGGTCAGTATGGTGCCTAAGAAATAGTAGGGGCTCAATAAATATCTATTTAGTAATCAATAAATAGATAGATTATAAAGTCCGTGATATCATTTTGCTATCCCTTTAAGGCAGGATTTGTCCACATTTGCAAAGGATTTGTGAGTTTTTGGATTTCAATAACCAAATAGGTAATTTCCCAAGAATGTAGTTTTTGAGATACTAGTTATGGACAACAAATAAATAGACATGTAATGACTGGTGTGGGTTTCTCTTGTATCAATGGGAACTTCTGTAAGGCAGTAAGGCAGTATACCAGCATGTATACCTGCTATCATGAATTTATTATGGATAAATTCATAATGTGTATTCTTTTCAGGTTTGGAAATTAATTTGTATATCTATTTTACTGACAAAGAAAACCTCACATTTTGTTGTATTAAGTTGCTATAAAAGGGAAGTTGATGTAGCTCAGTGGTTGAGCGCCTGTTTCCCATGTACGGTGTCCTGGGTTCAATCCCAGGTACCTCCTTAAAAAAAAAAAAAAAAAGGTGCATCCAATTTGCTTCAATTACAAAGCTAAAAAATAGAATTGGCATTCTTTGGGGCACACCTTGAAAGTCAGGGGACAGTAGGGATTAATCATTTGTCGTGGACAAGCCTCAATCTTTTTACTTCTTGTGTGAATAAATGATTTCTGGTTCTCCACAGGTTTAAAATATGAGGCAATTTGTGAGTTAAATCTTCCAACAGCCACCTTAGAGGACTGGCTTCTCTGGTCTTTCAGCCCCCCTTGTACTGGTGCCCAAATGCTGATGACCTGGAGCAGTGGGAGAAAAGGGAGAATGACAGGTGGAGACTCTGTTTCTCTTATTGACTGATCAGTTTGTTACCAATAAACTTGGGTGATAGCCTGTGTTCCAAAAGCTATGAGGTAGGTTTTGTTTTGTTTTTAACTTTTTGCATGAATTCAAATGTGTTACTGTCGTTCTTTTTCCTGAAGAATAACATAGAAATGACACTTCCATTGTTCAAAACCCTTCACAGTCTCCCCCAGTGCTTGCAGAAGAAAGTCTCAGCCCTTCCTACTGCCTCTCAATTTTCTTACTAATTCCAGGATTGCTTCCTGGTCGGGAGTATAGATTCTGGGGTAAATATCTGTTTCTGCCTCTTGGGCGACCTTGGGCAAATTGTTTAACCTTTCTAAATCTGTTTCCTCAAGTATAAAATGAAACCTATCTCTTGGGGTTGTTTGTAAATGAAATGAAATTATGCCTGCAAAGGGCTCGCCATTGTGCCTAGCACAATTGTAAAGGCTCAGTAAATGGTAGTGGTGGTGGTTGCTATTGCCAGCTCTTTCTCCTAATCAAACAACTGAACTGTTGCAAATACTATTGCAGGTACCCCCTAATTTACATTTTCTCTCAGACTCTTTTGGCTCATGCTTTTCCTTACTCTTTCCCCCACTTTCCAAAGTTCAGATGCCCCCCATCCTCCAAGGCCCTGTGGCAGCACGAATTAGTTTCCTATTGCTGCCCTAACAAAGTACCGTAACCTGGGTGATTTGAAACCACAGAAATTTATTCTCTCAAAGTTCTGGAAGCCACAAGTCCTAAATCATGGTGTCAACAGGGCCATGCTGTCTCCAAAGGCCATAGGGGAGAGAACCTTTCCTTGCCTCTTCCAGCTTCCAGCGGCCCCAGACTTTCCTTGGCTTGTACGAACATAACTCCATATGGCCACCTTCCCTCTGTGTGCCTCCACCTTCACATGGCTTTCCCTCTGTGCCTGTGTGTCTGCATCTCTTCTCCTTTTCTTTTTTGGAACACAAGCCATGTTGGACCAGGGCCCATCCTAATTCAGTATGACCTCATCTTAACTTGATTCCATCTGCAAAGACCCTATTTCCAGATAAGGTCACACTTACAGGCCCTGGGGGCTAGGACTTCAACATAACTTTCTGGGAGTCACATTTCAATCCACAACACAGAATTACCTCCTCTATAAATCCTTCCTTTAAAGGCATTCCTCCTTTGCTATTCTCCACCCACCTAGTTCTAAGTGACCTCTCCTTTCTCCAAATTCCCTTGGCACTTTTTCTGAAGCGAAGAGAGCAGCCATTTGAATCAAGCAATTTCTCTGGACTCCCTCTGAAGTGGCTGGGATCTGACGGATGTTTCCTCCTTTCCCATGTGCCCCTGGGATGCAGCATCATCAACCCTCTCTGTCATGCTGCTGCCCTAACTAAGATCACGCCCAGCACGTAGTCAATGCTAAATAAACATTCATTCAGTGAAAGGCTCTTTGCCGAGTGCAAGGACCTTTCTGTGGTCATCATGTATATCACCCCATCAGAAGACCTAGTTTCATTCTAAATTGAAATTCCTCAGGAAGCTTCTGTAGTGAGACTCCAGGAGCCTTTGAGCATTGGGCCTGGGGAGGATTTGGGGACATGTGAGATACATTTCACGACTCATGAATTTAAGTTGGTTTTGGGATTCTATATGTGATAACTGAATCTTTATGGATGAATAGCTCTTTCTGCATGACAGCTATCATTTTCACTTGTGCTAGAGCTTAAAAATGATTGCATGGGAAGCAGAAGTCTTTGGTATTTGAAGGATTACGATGAATTATTTCTGTCTTGTCATGTTCTTCCTTCACAAGATGGCAGAAAAATGATGAAACCCCCTATATTTTGAAAAAAGAATGTCTTTTTTAAAGAAGAATAGAAATGGATTTGAGGGGCTTCCCGTGGTTTTGCTCAGCACAATTGAGCTAGGCAAAGTGTTGAGGTGAAAACAGAAAGGAACTTCTCACACACTAAAAGGAGCTAAAAACAAGGCTTTCATAACCAGAACTATAAATGACTATAGACTATTCTGACTTGACAGTCTAATGAAATAAGTCTGAGGCAATTTCCTGATGACACAGAGTAGGCAAATTGAGGGGGAAATCTTACATTTTCCTATTTCTGGAATTTAGGAGATCTTAATTCTAGTTTTGGCTTCTCTGTGTGTTTGTAAGGTCTTGGTTAAGTTGTTATCTTTGCCTAGGCCCTCAGTTTCTCTATCTGCAAAAGAAGGGTCTTGAGCTAAATGATCTCTAAGCTTCCTCCAATTTTAATTTATCATTGAACTTACTGAGATATTAGTAGGTTGGAGGCACTCATGGTGAATGAGGAAAGCAGAGCTTGCTTTGTGTATCATTGTGAAAAATGTGCCTTTCCCAGCGTTCACAATGACAGCCAGCTGCTTGGATGTATTCATCCCAAGCAAGGATTCTCTGTGCACTATAAGGAAAAGGAGAAATTCTAACAGCAGTCTTCTATGGGGAAAAGGGTAGCATAGAAAAATTGGGGTAAGATGAGATATTTTGCAGGGCTATCCTACAATTTTGTTTCCAGTATGGCTAGTCCTTAGGGCAGAAGTTAGCCAGACATTCACTCATTATTTGGGGAAAAAAGAAAGGAAAAGAAAAAAGACAAGAATTAAGCAGTTACCCTGGGTCAGGTGCTGTCTTAGGCCTGAATGGTGAAGGAGTGAATTTGGCAAGTATGATCCCTCCTCCTATATCTCCCAGTAGTGGATAATGTTATCAACCATGACAATTGCTAAGGAGAGAACAATCTGATGAGAGATGGTATAACAGGCTGAACTAAATTCATCTGTGGGGGATTTAGGGGAGCTTTGTCTAAGGAAACTCTGAGAAATGAGTAAGAATTAAGCAGGGGAGGAGGAAGGAGATGTTCTAGGGAGGTATGAAGGTTGAAGGTATGTTCCAAGATCTGAAAAGCAGCTTAGTGTGACTACAATGCAGATAGCAGAGAGCAGGGATGTGCAAGTTAAAGCTACTCAGTGAGAAAAGATAAGCAGCATAATATTTTTTTGTGGAGGAAGATACTAAGACTAGTTCTGGGATTGAATCATCCATCCCATTCATTTGGGACTTCTGGCCATTCTAGACCCTATCAAGTGTGGAGCAAGTTGCTACATGGTGCATCATGGGAACACAGGCACAGGCTCAGTAGAAATGTTCAGCAAATGACCGATTTATTACTTACACAGCTCAAAAGATCCAAAAGAGCCGGGGAAAAGATCCCACCATGGCTAGTCCCCCAGGGAAGCCAGCTGCTCAGGTCAGGGTCAGTGGATGACAGCTCCACATGCCCCACTTCACATGGGAGAGGAGAGAGAAATCTGCACTGTTCGAGTATCGAGGATTTACCCCACCGTGGGGGTGGGGGTGGGGGGCCCTGCCCCTGAAAGTTCCTGCTCTGATAAGCATCTTGGCTGCATGTTCCTGGTTTCCAGGTTCAAGGTATGGTCAGGCCTTTTCATTAGACCTAAGACCTCCTTCTGGCTGGGCTGTGGAATAGAAACAGACTGAAATATCTGGGCACCACAGAAAAGGAGGCAGGGAGTAGAAGAGGGCTGGGAGGTGGCCGCTGAGCTGTGTCTGTGACTTCCCCAGCATCAACCATTTTCTGGTCTCCAAGATGAATAACGAAGGTTTGTTCAAACCCAACCAAGTGTGATTTTTTATAAGTCATGGACTGAGCATCCACTCTGAATTTCTCTTTCCATATTCCCTGGGAAACTGACCAAGACAACTTAAAAATAAACAAACAAGGAAAAAAAACCACCTAAAGACTAGGACCATCTCAAGCCAGGTCCCTGCCTCTGCTCTTCTAGGTCCTATTCTAAGTTTTCTTCACTTTCCAGAATTGGCGTTGCCTACACAGGAGAACCCAAAAGAAAGAGGGGCTGCAGTAATTGTGGAAATGTCAGAGGGCTTTGCTTTGAGGAAATGAGATGAAGCAAGGGAGAAGGAGGGACTGATCTGCACAAGATCAGTTTAAAAGGCTCTTCTTTGAGCAAACAGATTTATAATTTCTCCACTCTTATCATGGTCACATGTTCCAGAACTCTTTAAGGAAGGAAGTCGGTGCCTGCCACTCTGTCCCTAAGCAGCGAATTCTGTCTACTCCATATCCACTGTTTGGCATTTCTACAGTGGCTGTAGAAATTTCTGTCCTGGGGTCAATACTCTTCCCCCAACCCTGCCCCTACCTACCATTGGTAATGGCAGAATGGGAAGGAGATTGTGAGAGAATTCATGGTAGTCGCCTTCAAAGTGCAATCATTCCTGGGCAGGGTAGAGAAGGATGGTTGTATAATTTTGAAAAAGGCTCCCAGAATTTGTAGAATTGTGAAAGTATACCTCACTGAAAGATAAAGAATATGTAGTTTTCTCCATGGGAGTGTTTATAGTTACCAAATCCATTGACAGTTGCTATAGGCCCAGAAAATGTAAGTTTTCTGGTATGTTCAGGGGTGAACACAAATCCTAGCAATCCCAGATCACCATTAAGTGTCTCAGCCCAAGTAGACATCCAGGGTTGTATGATTTCCACAAACTTGGAATGACGTCAAGGCAGAATTTCCCAGGCCTCAATATGAAGAAAAAAAAAAATCAAGAAATGCAGCCTGTTCCCCAAATCAACCAAATGCTAGCTTGCTCTCTACCACAGACCACCCATCTATTATCAGATGGAACAAAATCTAACTAGGAAGATGAATCTACTTCTAGCAAAAATTTTATTATTCACTCCAAAGTCAGCAGTGAATGATTTCATTCGTTCAACAACTCTCTATTGACTAGGATTGTCCAATGTTTTTCATTGTCCACCAAACTGCTTGTCTCAATTTATGTTGCTAATGGAAAACTAACTATGATTTACACTGCCTGTCTGTGGAAATGGATTGGAATTAATATATCTGTAGAGGAGCCATTTGAATCTTTCTCCAGATAGAGACCAATAATTCAGAGGTTATGTTGATAGAATCTGAAAACAGGTTCAGACAAATCTCCCAATGAAAAAACACCATTAAGTATTATGTCCACCAAAATATTAAGAGCAGAATTAGGGAAAAGAACCTTTTCTGTCAATCCTTTCCTGCTATGACAAATTTCTATTCTCAGGAATAAATTCAATTAAGGATCCAAGAGCCTAGAGTCAGAAGTATTCTGTGTTGGGTTGTGCTAATGTCTTCGAACTGTTTTACTTTTAATTAATTGATTTATTTATTTAATATTTTAAAAGATGCTTAGATTACATAAGTGTCACACAAAAATTACAGGGATTCCCATTTCCCCACCTCCCAAAGCCTCCCATAACCTCCCACATAGACATCTTTCATTAGTGTGGCACATCACCTGCAATGGATTGTTTTACTTTTGGAAGCAAAGAGGATGCAGTATGTGAGATTGGGGTTGGATGTATCATGGAACGAGTTGTTCTTTATTACTACTCCCAACCCAAGGTCTTGGTATTACAGTACTAAGCACTTAGAATTCTAAGTAAGTAAATCAGAATATTTGTATTTAGTGGGCAAGAGGCAAGTTGAACAGAGCATTGTCTTTATTTTTTTTTAAAGATTTTATTTATTTATTCATTTATCCCCCCCCCTGCCGCCTGCGCTCGCCGGGTCAGCCAACCACGCCGGGCGGGCGGGCCCGCCCCCACCAGGAGGCCCCGGGAACCGAACCCGGGGCCTCCCATATGGCAAACGGGAGCCCTACTGATTTAGCCACAGCCGCTTCCCCAGAGCATTGTCTTTAAAACCCCACAGAATCAGTTTCAATTTTCCAAAGACCACATACACCAGAGGAAATATGCATTGACTGCAGTCCTCTGACTGAGGTAGGCCCAAGCTATTAGGGAAATCTCACAACTATCTAATGCTTGTGGCTTATATATTGCTACAGGTGAGATTCCATGTTGAGGCTCCAGGTCTTGGGAAAGTTTATCAAGCTGCTCTTGCAGCCTCCCCTTATCTCATAAGGAAGGCACTCCTCACAGTGGTTCCATGAAATAGCTAACAAAAATCACATCATTGGGTGCAAAGCTTAGCCTGAGGCCTGAGGCTCCTTAAATGACACAACCTTTCCCTCTCATCTCTTCACAAAAACTCCTATAATGGGAAGCGGCTGTGGCTCAATCGGTGGGGCTCCCGTTTACCATATGGGAGGCCCTGGGTTCGGTTCCCGGGGCCTCCTGGTGAAGGCAGGCCCGCCCGCACGGCGTGGTTAGCTGACCCAGCGAGCACAAGCAGCAAGGGGGGGATGAATGAATAAATAAATAAAATCTTTAAAAAAAAAAAAAAAAACTCCTATAATGTCCCTCCTACCTCAGCTTCCCGTTTAGTTGCTCTATAATTTTAGTAGCTCCTTTCCTGTAATCAGAATGCTTCCAGAATTCCCAACTCCTTTGGGAAGCCTTCTTCCTCGGCCTTGGGGAACTGTGATTAGCGTGATTTGTCCGCTTTAAGACGCGCTCCTTCTGTGTATTTGCTTGTTGGACTCTGACTTCATTTTTTAATTCTGAGCTGATGATTTGAAGTTTGAGCTCCCCGAGCAGATTGGGCTCTTCCTCTCTGCACTTTCCTGTGCCATCTCACCCTCTTAGTGGTACTTTTCATACTGGCTGGTCATTTGTGTGGCTGCCCATTTTCCTCAGTGACTACCCTCTGGGTAGAATGGGCAGGGGAGGCTCATCTTTATGCCCCCAGTACCTGACGTAAAGGAGATAAAAATGTCCAAATGAAGGAATTGTTCAACTACTGCCTATCCATATGATAGATGATTATATAGTTTAAAACCATGCATTCCAAGAGAATTTAAGAATATGGGAAGATGCTTAATTTTTAAATGAAAGAAAACAGTGTACAAAGCCATGATTGTAATTCGATAGTTTTAACAATATATATTTTTATAATTATAGGTTTCAATACAGATATACAAATATACACACAGAGGAAGAAATGACTAGAAGGAAGACACCAAAATGTCACCTGGTTATTTTAGAAGCATGGGATTATATGCCATTTTTTCTTAATATACATTTTTCTCCAGATTACTTACAGTGACTATGTATTACTCTTAAAATCAGAAGGAAAAAAATGTCACTTTTAACTAATGGCAGATAGGTACCTTCTATGATAAAGGGTTTAGGGACTTGGCACACTGAAGCCAGTTAAAATAAAATTTGATGAAATCAAACATTGGTAATAAGAGTGAGTGGTGTTCTAACAAGAGGAAAAATAGAGCATTTATTTAGCTCATATTCATAGTTCCCATCTTTTCATATTTTCATCAATAGAACAGGAGATATTTGAGCCACTTGTCTCTTAGGCAGAAAATAATATATTTTTTAAATTAAGGGCTAATGAGATCTTGAAGATACCAGATTAGTCATAAAACTATAACAGTTCCCCAAATGACTTTTCTAAGTTAAGATTAGATTGCATAGGGCATCAAAAGAAGTCTTTACTCTGGATTATATGATATAGCTTTAAAAAATATATCAGAGAAAAGATTAAAATGTGAGAACTATCTTTAAAGGTTAAAACAAAAAAGAGCGAGGCAGCATTTTTCCTTACCTAAACCTGTGGCATTAATCCCATATTAACAAAGCTTGTTTCCTAACAAAGAATGGGAAGGTCCTTGAGAGAACTTGAAAGACCCTGAAACCTATCTTTTTCATTGCTCCCTACTCTCAGGAAGGAAATAAATCAACTGAAATGACCAGCCCTGTACTCTGGGGCCTCTTTGGCTAGAAAACAATTTAGTGGTTAGCCTTGGGCCTGGGATTCCAACAACCAGGGTTGAAATCTTGGCTTCACTGTTTACAGCAGATGAACTGAGCCTGTGTCAACGGGAAAAAATGGGGCTATGAATACCTACTTGTGAGATGGTGAGTTAGGGAGACAATGCAGGTCAGTGCTCAGCACATCTGGCATGAGGTAAGTGCTCAGTATATAGTATCTACTCTTCCCTTTTTCCATTAAGTGTTTATTTATTTATGACCATTTCTCCTTCAGCAGCTCAGTGTCTTCCTCTTGTCTGTACGGAGTTGTCACAAACTTTGAATAGTTGTTCTCCTTTTACTTTTTCTTCTCCTTGCCTGGTTTTTATTTCCATATATTGCTATCAGGTTTGGGTTTTAAATTTGACGCTATACTCTGAGGCCTCAGCGGTGGGCAATGCCTCCCTTTGCTCCATTTTTCCTTCTCTCTCAAGTGCCAAATGTGCTTTTGAACCATGTGTTCTGCACTCCAGATCTGGATTTAGCTTATGGATCATTACTGAGTTGAAAAATGGTAAGTTTTAGCCCTACACACCCGAGTTTGAGTCCCAGTTCTGCCCCTTTAGCAGCTGCGCGATTCAGACCAGCTGTTTGCCTCCCCGAGGCTGAGAGCTCACTACTGTCTGCTCCAATGTAGGGGCCACAAAGGTTCTTACTGACAAGGCTACTGAGTAGAGTGGATTACGTGAAAACACCCTATGGGATGCATCCAGCAAAGAGCTAGATGCACAGTAACATCCTCTACCCTTTTCCCTTCATGAGTCTCTGTTGGAAAGTGTAGTCCTGCCTGCTATGAAAATGGGGCTTATTTTCCTAGCAGCCCACCATGTCTTTGTCTATAGTAGTGAGGCATGCTGCTATGCAGACGAATGCATTAAAATACCACCTCATTAATCCAGAACTCCCCCTTATGAGGACTGCATGACCATTCTGTCAGGGTCCGGGCTGAAATTTACCTGGTGAGATTAATCTTTTTATGGGAGGAAATGAGAGGCCAGGATAGAAGAGGGAGGAGGGCTTTTATGTCTGGCTGTTCCATTTGTTTCTGAGGATGTCAGACACTACCCTTGCAACTGCCCAATTATATGAACTTTACATTTCTCCATTTATGTTCTGGAAGTAAACATTGAGTTTGTTGCCAGGTTCACATTATGCCTCCCTTGGTTCCTTGCTAAGGAAGGAATGAGCTTGGAATCTCCTCCATAACATATTCAAAAATTTTAATTTTATGAGCCTGTAACAGAGTACAAGGGGAGCTGAAGGTTAGAATGAAGATTTAGCCTGATGTGAACATGGTTTGATGTGTATCTTACTGATCCCCAGCACCTAAGATTTCCTAAGGGGGAAAAGAGAAATGCATTTGAAAGCACAGCACCTTCCCTGTTCTCCCCCATCAGCTCTCCTTTCCGTATTTTACTCGGCCTTTCCAGTATGCCCAGTGATTGCCCCATCTGACCCCGCCCGGGACAGACACTCCTCTCTCCACACGAGGAGGGCCTGTGACGGAGAAGACCCTGGAGTTGGAGGTCTGCCTCATGCTCACCCACTTACAGACCTCTAGGATCAGCAAATAACTCCTATGGGCCTTGATTTTATCGGTAAATCATGAAGAACAGTACCCAGTTTTCTGGACTGTTTTGGGGATTAAATTAAATCCTCGATTTCTTGGGTTCTAGAGTACAGGATAGTACCCTGAGATACGCCAGTGGCGCGATGATTGTAGCAAATAGCGTGTACTTACATTAATGAAGTCTCTGAGGAGGTATGCAATACCAGACACTGATTTAGTTCCGTTAGCAACCTGTGCTGGGCAACGCTGAATCCGCTGGTATGAGAGGAACTTCGTTCTGTTCCCCATTTCCTTATTCTTATTATGTCCGACCGACTTGAAGCCCAGAGAAGGAGCTAATAACAGTGCACGTGGAGAATTTGGGAGAGCTGGGGACCTGTGTCCACACCAGATTGTATCAGGTTCTGCAGAGCCTCTAGGCCCACATCATTCTAGAGCTCCAGATGGTGATTCTAAAAGCCATCTTTAAAGAAACATTTTCCTCCCTCCACCTAATCCCTTTTGAATTAAAAAAAAAATTCTATTTGCAAGCAGGGTGAGAGTGAAAGAATTGAGGTGAAGAAAGCATTTTCAGTGGTACTTAAAATGCATCAGAAGTTGTTCAGTTTTCCTTTTCAGTGAATACTAAGGCAGAAAAGTATGGTTTTTCTGGCAAAGTGTTAGAGATGTGAAAAAAAAATTTCCAATGGTAAAAACAGTAGTAAAGAAAAGAAAATGGCTTGGAAGATGAATACAGAGATAAAAAGCAAACACCAAGTAAAGGATTTACTGTGGTGTCCTTAACAAATAAATAAGATAACCACTTGAGAGAAAATGTGGATTTTGGTATTGTTTGTTTGCAAAGAATGGAGGTGATTCTTTTGCCAATCACACAGATTAGAAAACTTGATAATCAAACATTGCACTTGTTTTTATATTCATGTCATCAGTACAATTTGCCATTAATTAAGTGGGCAGATTAGGGGATGTCTGTTTTAAGACGCTGCTCCAAAAATAGCCTCGTAAAAGCAGGTTAGAGTTACACTATATACTCTGAGGACAGCAAGAAGCAGAAGGGAAAAGATGAAATTAGAAAGTGACCTATAACAGTCACTTTACTAGTGAAGGTGCTGTAACCTTCATTATCATTCAGGACCTAGTTTGACATCTAATTTCACTAAATTTATGTCTAACCTATCAATTTAAATTAAGTGGAAATGAGGAAATACTAGGCTAGGGAAAAAAGGACTCTGCCATCTTGCTTTTTATCAACTGAAAACCAACCCATTTAACACAGGGCAAGAATGAGCTGCAATATTTTGCTGGAGGAGGAAAAAAGATATGGCAAAAGATATTGTTGATGAAAACACCTGGGTTCTCTGGTACGTGCTTTATATTCAGAAGGTCAAAATGGTTGGATTGTTTTCCCTCATTTATGCCACCAGCCAATACTTGAGTGCCCAATGCCACCAACCCATACTTGAGTGCCCATCACGTGCCAGGTTCTAATCATTGCATTATGGGATAAATGAAGTCTCCTTCCTGCAGCTACAACCTCCTCTGGGGCTAATGCTCCAATGCCACCCTCCCCCCAAGACAGCTCCTGGATTTAGCAGGGCTGTCGTTAGATGGTCCCCTTCTCTCTGCAAATATTTGAGGACAAGAATCCCTCCTGACAGAAAACCCTCCAAGGTTGCATCCAAAGCATCGCTGTGTTTCCCACATGCACTTTGCAGTACCAACAATGTAGAAACGTTCCTGACTCTCTGGTCTGCCTCCGTGCTAAAAATTTATCCTGAGTAAACTGAAGCTTGAGGATATACTGCCACTTTTGATGGAAGGGCATCAGAAATTGTTGAGAGCTATAAAAGATAAGCTCTGCTGGAAAATCTGGACAGCTGCTGGACCTAAGCCATCTGATGAAGTGCAGGGTTGTGACTGAGCAGTGGAGTCTTACCTTGGTGATTCACAACCCCTCCCTGGGCCCAGGTTTTCCTAGCCAGCAAATGAAGACTGTGGGAAAAGATGCTTCTAGCTCAGATATTCCTTGCTTTGGGGATGCCAGCGCACACATGTTAGCATTTGATTTTTTTTTTCTTTTTAGAAACGGGAGGGAAAGTGATGATCATTTTCTCTCCTTAAGTGATTCATGAAACAAGGATTTTTATGAAAAAATAAATCCTTTGGTTGTCCTCCCTGGACTTTGTTTCTGCTCCCCTTTTTCCTTGCTGTTGTTTATCTGGCACCTGCTTCCTCTTAGGCCCCCTTTTGCAACCTCATGGTTCCTGGGGTGAGAGTTTTTCTCTTTGGCAGCAGCTGCCATCTGGAGCAGCCTTTCTTTATCTCCCTGCTTTATCAATGCACATTTACAAATGTGTCCCTTTTTCCTCCACCTATACATTTTACATTCTGCCTCCCTGGAACTGGCCTCCAATCTCAACCTAGCTTCTTCTGTTCTAAATTTTACACACACACATTGCCCGTGTAATCTGGAAACACTTAATTCTGCAAACTGTCCAGTATATATTATTTGGATGAAAAATGTGAAACATACAAAAGTTGTTCTGTTTTCTATGAATCATTTACTCATCTCTGCAGATATCTCCACACTGCTATGACTAATATGAGTTTAAGCAAGCACATAGACTGTTTAAAAAGGAGTAACGTAACACATTTTGTTATACTACATAGCTCTATGTTTTATACTTTGATAGGGAGCGTGGATACTACTAAAAAAAAAATCAGGATTTAACAAAAACCCTTACAGAAAAGGAATTGTGACATATCCAATGTATTCATATATCTTTTTTAAAAAACCATGTTTAGTTATGCATGGGGTACAGTGATATACCATTTTTTTTCCACATGAACTTCTCCCCACATTCCCCCATTAGGTTCTAGTCAGTAATTTTTAAAATATAGAAATCCTGTTCATTAAAATCTATTCATTAAAATAGATATTTCTTCCCCTAGAAAAAGAATTCAAAACTTTTAAGAGCCTAACATTAAAAAACAACATTCTATAGCTTATTTACTTGGGCTGCTGTTTTTATGGATGTGAAAAATATTACCACTGCAACTAGCAAGAACTATAAAGGATAGGTTATTGCAAGTGTTCTAAAAAATCAGAACAAAACTAATTTATTATAGTTCTGTCTTCATTATACACCACGTGTTGGTGAGTTAAACACAACAAAATTATTGTCTTTTCTTTTAAAAGTGTCTACTAAAGATAATAAAAAGAATAAGGTAACAATTAACATGTAGTTTGTTACATTAAAAAATCTGATATACATATTTCTATTGCCTGTTAGCTTGATCTAAGCCTCTTTAACTATTACAAAAGAAAGAAAAGTCATTGTTCAAAGGCAAAACATTCAATTCAGTTGATACAACATTACAGTACAGTCAGCTAATATCATTCAACAGAAGTAAAACAAGTATAGCCAGAGCTCCTTGAGTTAAAAGTCTGTAGACCAGATTGCTACAAATGGTTGAATGCTGCTTCAAAACTGTATGTTAGCGTTTCGTAGGACACGGTACTTTCTACCGATGGCTTCAGAAGAAGGGGTCATGCTACTGGTAAGAGCACGGGGGGACTCCAACCCATCATTAATCATTTTATTGAGCATTGTAGTTAGAACAGCATTACTGAGTTTAGCACAACAACTAAAATAAAATAATAATATAATAATATAATCATAATAATGATAAGAATAAAAACCAAACACAAACTGGAAGCCTAGAGAAGCCGCCAGCCGTGTCAAACCCTTGCGATACGCTATACTAAAATAATTTGAAATATCCACCTGTCCTCTCCACTCTGCCACAAACTAGCAAAGTCAAAAATACAAAAGTCTTCACCTTGTTACTTTTGCAGAATAAAGCAAAAATGTCTTTGTGCTCCTTACTACCAGAAGCAAAATATCCAGAGTTACCACATGTAATAGCTTCTTGATGTGTCAACCTGGGTAGGCTTGCCCTCTGCAGAACCATCTTTGTCTTTGTCGCTGTCACCTTCCCAGAGGTTAATGAGTGGTGGATACAGCTCATTTAGTGGGATCGAAGAGGTTTTTTGCATATACTTTTTTAATGAATGGTGGTAGTTTTTCCTCTTAAATCTTTTGGCAATGTATACAGCAATGGACGCCAGGCTAATGACAGCAAACATGGACCCCATGACTGCAGCCAGGGCTGTGCTCGTTTCCTGATCAGAGATGTCTAGTGCAAAAGCAGCATTTTTGGTCGTGACATTAACACATGACTTTTGAGTCTGCTGATGAACGTTGGACACTGTGAGACACACTTCATAATCGGTGGAAGGCTGCAGATGTGTTAGGTTGTATTCGTGAACATCGACGGGGACCCTGGCAGTGTACGTTATGTGGGGGTTGTCGATCTTCATGGTGGCAGAGGACCACTTTAAGTTGGACGTCATGACGTTGGAATTAACTTTCCACGACACTAAAATGGAATGAGATTCTGCCTGCTTGACATATATTTTCAGCACCTGGGTACCCTCCTGAAGCGTTCCATTGACCTTAATTGTTGCCACTCGAGTGTCTGCCCCTTGTACGTTTTGGGCGACACAGGTGTATCTTCCTGAGTCTTCAATGTGTATGTTACATATTTCCAAGGTCCCTTCACTACTTAGCTTGTATTTATCTGAAAGCGTTTCCACAGTTATCTTACTTCCAAGGGGAGTGACCCAGTAAATTTCGGGCTCTGGCTCAGCCATGGCCCGACAGTCGAGGAAAACGGTGGTGCCGATATCCAGGTTTAAATGATTTGGGAATATGTCGTGCGATATCATTGGGAGGCACTGCTCGTTTGAATCCTGGATTAAAACTTCCTTCACCTGCTGACCTCGATATTCGGGCGGCATGGCACAAAACATGGATAAGGGCTCCATGAAGCGGATGTTTGTTTTGTTGGAGTTAATCCAGTGGATGACACAATCACACCTCAGGGGATTGCTGTGGATACTGATCTCCCGCAGATTGGGAAGGGATTCTACTGTCTTTTGATAAACAGCATTCAAGGCATTGTTGTTTAACATCAAGCTTTCTAGGGCAGGAACACTTCGAAAAGCCAAGCGGTGAATGTAAGAGAGTTTGGGGTTATTAGTGGCTTCCAGCTTTGTGAGTTCAGGCAAGTTATCCAGGGCATAACGATCCACCGAAATGAGTTCTCCCATATTGTTGATTCCCAGTTCTTTTAGCCGAAGCATGTTTTTGAAATCTCCTTCTTGGATTTTATGGATGGGGTTTTTGTTGAGGTCTAAGAATTTCAAATTTGGAACTTTTTGCAGGGCAAGTTGAGGGACTTTGACCAATTTGTTATCATAAAAAGACAGGCTCTCGAGGCTATCCAAGCCCACCAAGGCATTTCCAGGTATTTCAGTGAGATACATTCCTGCCAGAACCAGGCTTCTCAGATTTGAGAGTGGTTTGAAGTTCATATCCAGAATTCCAATCACAGGGTTTTCCCCAATCATGAGAATTTCTAGGTTCGGTGTAGAATCAAACCAGCGGCTGTCGATGACTTTCAATTTGTTAGAGTTCAGGTGGAGCCTTAAAAGATTTTTTAAGCCTGAAAAAGCATTAGCAGAAATTGTGCTAATCTGGTTATGGTTGATGTAGAGTTCTTGAAGGTTGCTGAGGTCTTGCAGACAGTAATCAGTCATCTCTGCAATCTGATTTTCCTCCAAATGTAAAGTTGTGAGCTGGGTCAGGTTGGCCAGGCCTACCTCCTTAATATTTGTAAAGTTGTTTTGAGAGAAGTCTAGCTCAGTCAAGTTGAAAAGCTGCTGAAGCTCATCCACAGTCTTTGCAATGTTATTGCTCTGCAACAGAAGCACTTGCGTGTCACTGGAAAGGTTGCTGGGGATCCTTGTTAAGCGCAGATCATTGCAATCAACCGTGGTGGCTTCCCTGTATGTGGATTGTGGGGTAAACCAAGGCCGAATTTCACAAACACAAAGTTGTGGACACTCACTATTCTGTATGGAAGACTCAGTTACTGAAGCCATTAGCAATCCCAGCAGCAATCGGCAAGCTGTTAGAGAAAAGCGAATCCGAGCCATGCTGGCTTGCCAACCAAGTTCAACCTCTGACACTTGTATGTTTTAACCAAAATTGAACGCTATAGAGTGATATGTAGGACAGCAAGCAGGAAATGTAAATACACATTCAAGCAAAGTCTGGGTTGGAATGTGCAGAATTCCAGAGACTGAAGAAGTGGTTGTCTGGAGTCTCCAAAAGGCAGGGAGCGATTTGGGGTCTTTTAACTGTGTCCCTCGATTCCAGCATGTGCACAGAATTCTGCACCATGAGTTGCTTCAGCCAAATCAATGTCTGGAGATGTGCCTGAAAATTAGATTAGGACAGATGTTACATTTATTCCACATCCTTTCCACATTATAGCCTTTCTTTCATTTACTAAAAAGGCATAATCACTCCCAAATCTAATAACAGAATGTTCAAAATCCATTCAGAATAACTAAACAAGCTTTTAAATTGCAGGACACTCTTACTCTAACCCAGTTAGTGCACCAAAACTTTTTAGAGTTCCTTCACTTCTACAGTTACATTGGGATTGCCTGTATTACTGGAAAAAATCATTTCTCTCTCTCTTTCATTAGGAACACTCAGAAAAGCCTGTGATTGATGTTTCTTTAAAAACAAAGACGATTTTAGAAACTCCATATATTAAATATTCTTTTATGGCTCCTGAAAAAAAAAAAAAATCAAAAGGCCATTCCTGATAAAACATGAAATGCTGTTTTTTTTTTTAAACACATGTATATCATCTATATATACATATTTGTGTGTGTGACAGATATATACATCAGACACGTGATTCCATTAATCTAATGGGACTGTCACTAGCCACTTACTAGCTGTGGACCACATTATTTAACCTCTCAGGGCCTCAGTTTCTTCAATTATAAAATAGAGTTGGTCATCACAGTACTTCCCCCATAAGATGACTGAGAGTGTTAAGAAAATCTACGTGAGACATCCATAAACTGTAAGCAGGGCAGACAGCTCAGAAATTCGGCACCCTGTCAATGGGCCTTACTTTGGAATTTACGCTGCCCATTGTAACAGAGTTAGACTCATTTATAGGTTCTCTACACATGGCTCCTCTGCCCCTGTAATTTGAGCCTATAATTAGCACTATACTTGATAAATATATGTCCCAGAGACTTAAATCTTTGGCCCGTCCATATGCCAGTTGAGCCCTGAATCTCAGCAGAGTTGTAACACCTACTTCTCCGGTTCATTGAGCTCACCCAGGACAACTAACAAAGAGATGATGACAACAACGCCCATCCCAAGGAACAGAGAGTGTCTGCAACTGCAAGCAAGATAGCTCCATCCATCTGCCCAACGGGATCTAAGCCCCCTCTCAATTAGAAGCAGAGTGGGCATCACCATCCCCAAATCCTCAAAATTGGGGAATGAACAATGGACTAAAATGACTTATTATTATTATGCTATAGACTTATTATTATTCTAGCAATGGAAGAACTCTTATCCTTGATATAAAGACAGTGACCAAGAGAGGCTCTGAGGGATGGGAGAGGGAAGAATAGGTGTAACATGGGAGCATTTTCAGAACATTGGATTTGTTTTGCATGACATTGTCGTGATGGATACAGGCCACTGTATATTTTGTCATAACTTACAAAACTGTGCAGGACAGAGTGTAAACTATAATGTAAACTGTAATCCATAGTAGCAATGCTGCAATATGTGTTCATCAATTGTAACAAATCTACCATACTAATGAGAGCTGTTGGTGATGTGGGAAAGTGTGGGAGTGGGAGGTGGTGGAACATATGGGAATCCCTTATATTTTTTACGTAACATTTATGTAATCTAAATCTTCTTTAAAAATTTAAAAAAATTTAATTAAAAACTAAAAAATAACTATATAAAGCTCTTAGGTGTAACAACTGGCACATATTAAATGTGCATAAAATTATAAAATAGTTGTCATCATTATCTTATTATACCTCTCATCCATTTTAGTTTTTATGAAATAGTGGTTGTCTGAGGGCAAGAAGGAAAGCTGGGGAAATTTGATTTTATTTAGCTATCATCTCTTGGTTTTAATAAGGTCCTCTGAGGTCGGAGAGCTACAGCTTGTAAATAATGTATATATTAGTGGTAAATGGTTGTAGTTTTCCGTGCTGCTGCATTTCAATCATGTGTAAAGAATCATTATGGATCCAGTATTCGTCTTTCTCTCTCAAGACTGGGCCAGCCACTTGCTTAGGAATTACAAGTAGAGTTACATGTGTTCTTACATTTGTCTTGCTATAAAGCATTTCAGCTTTGAGTATTAAAGCAACTTCAGTGACTAGTGTTTTCTTAGCCCTTCACAGGACTATTTCAAGGATTCAAAACAAGAGAGCATATAATGTGCTTAAAGCCTAGGGCTCAACACATAGCCTGAAGCGCTCATTTCAGGTTGGCTCCTAACATAACATAGCCAGCCTTGTACTTGGCCAAGGAGTGTAACAGCACCCACAGCCAGTACTAAAGGTTATATATTTAAGACATATTTTAGCAGAAAGAAAGAAAAGTCCTACACCTTTTTCGTTGCTTTACAAAGAATGCAAACCGGACTATGGGTCTGACAAGATGGAATTTTAAAAAATCACCAAATCCAGATCCTGGGAAGTCTGCAACAGAAGGAAGTGACCGTGTTGCTAACTCCGTGGAGAGGAGATACACTTGCCATCTTCGCCCTCCTCCCCACCTGGTTACTTTACCATTTACTATAATTCACTATGCTTTTCAAAATTACAAAACGACCCGATTCTGACTTTTATCAGGTCATTCCTCAAAATGAGACCATAATTCAGAGAGTAATATTTTCCAAATCTTGCTAACTTCAAAAACTTTTTCCACTCTTTGTTTCCGTTAGAGTAATCCGGAACCAAGTACAAAAGCCACAATAAGCACTCAGTTAAGAAAAACTTCTGTCACAGGTTATTCCTCAATCTTAATTTAAAATAGAAAAACCAAATAATAAATCTACCTTTCATAACTGTGAAGTACAATTTCAACTAATTTTTGGTTTGATTGAATTTAGGAAAACATCAAGTAAAATATGTATTATGGTTGTGTGAGAGACTCCCAAACCCATCCATTAACATTTAAAAACATCTTTTGTAGGACTATACCTTGAATATTGTCATGAGTAATATGCCCATTTTAGTTTAAGTTATATGATTTGAGATCATTGTATTTCAGTAGTCAATTTTATCTTTGACACATACACACCTCTTGAGAACAAATAACAAGCAATCCCACCATATCAACCCAGGATGTCAGATAGCATATAAAAATAGGAGACATTTTCCTCTCCCAAGCTGGCATTTGGCTCCTTTGGAAGCAGAGTTTCATTCTCTAATGAAACTCCATTAACCCAAAGAAGGTGTTTCAAATGTTTCTATTTCTATAATATTCTGAATTTCCTTTAGCACATTTCACCAGCCTAATTTTTTTTTTAACTTTATTTTGTACATTTAATAATTGAAAATATAAACAATTAAAAACTAAAAAGTAAACACAGATGAATAAATATATACATTTCTCAAATAAATGTAATGGATACATGTAAATTTATTTTTTTGGAATCAAACAATATATTACACAATATATTTGGTTCATAGTAATGCATTCATACAGTATTTGTCCTTTTGTGTCTGGCTTGCTTCACTCAACACCAGCCTAATTTTTGAATAGCACATTATACACAGAACATAAGAGTCTTTAAATCATTTTAAATGTTAAAAACATAGGGCATGCCTCAGGAACTGTTCACCAACAGGGCTTAAAAGCAAATCCATTTTAATTCTGGCCAACTTTATCACATACACACAAATTAACTATCTTAAATTCTGTAATAAATAAAACATGGCTGGCATAGATTTAAAAATTGCTTTGTTCTATGGCTCACTGGACTAAGTCTGTCATTTGTAAGAAGGAAGTGCCCTGCTAATTACCAGAAAGATGCTCCATATACACAAAAATCTGAGTTTAAAGAAACAATTCCATAAATAGCAAACCATGGCTTGAAAGGCCCAGAATTGGGCAGGGTCGCACTTTAAAGAGGCCCACAAACAATTAGACAGTTACATTTGATGCTTCCTTTTTCCCAACAAGTTATATTTGGGACATTCTCTTCTGAACATAAACTTCTAAAGGCAATGGACTTCATGGGCATCACCATCACTGTACTTGGCATCAGAACCTGTTTTCCCCATGGACTCATGTTAGAAGAGAGGTTAGTTGAAAACCACCACAATTTTTGGTAGAACTTGGGACTAACATCCATGTGCATTAAGTTTTTAAGATGGTTAGGTAAATTCTAGTTAGTCTAAAAAGCAGGTGGCTCTCATGTTTTAAAAAGAATCCTGTCTTGGGAGTCAAGCAATCTGTATTGAAATTCTATCTTCTTCACTTACTAGATATGATATGTTGTGCAAACAACTTAAATTTTGTTTCACTAAAATTAAGGCTAATTATACAACTTCTATTGTGAAAATTATAACTAAATGAAATTGCTTATGTGAAAGTATTCAACCCAGAACCTGGGAAAGAGTCCAGCAGATAGTAAACCCTCAGTTACTTAGAGGAACCCATTATATACCATTTTCACCCTGCAGGGCCTGTGGGAGACACTTAATGAGCAAATCTCTTTATGGCCCTTGGGGCATGACAGTTGCTTGGTAAAGAGTCATTATTATTATTACTATTATTTACCACTTCTATTATATTTTCAATCAGTTATTGGAATTAATAGTTAGAAATCCATAGAACAATATTGCATGAGGGCTAAATTATAAATCCTATGCAGACAAGCAAATTACAAAACACAAACCACCGACATGGAAAATAAGATCACCTCATGGGCATTGTCATCATAGAAATAAAGAGCTAAAATTTTCTGATTCCAGCAAGAGGAAGAAAATTACCTTCTTTGGATTACAGGTGCTTTTATGCTTACTCTCTTTGGTGGCCAAATTCACACTACATAGATCAGGAAAAAAAACATCCTTTTAGTTTTCTTGGTCCCCAAATAGATCCAGGGCTAATACAGCATCCAACTTTACTTATCTTCTTTGGGGAATGGCTTGAATAATGGGAAAATGGAATTTTTGTTCAAGCAAACTTTCCTCCTAGCTCTACGGGGTTAAATACATGTATTGCCTCAAAACAAATTCTCCCTGTCCCCACTCCCAGGGAGGGCAAAAGATGAGGCAGGACTCCACTGCAGGATGCCCTCTGGGCCTGAAGCCCAGGCTAACTTCTTCTTCTTCTTCTTTTTTTTTTTTTTTTAATATATTTATTATAGAAGTTGTGAACTTACAAAACAATCATGCAGAATGTGCAGAATTCCCATATAACTACCCCTCCACCAACACATTACATTGTTGTGGAACACTTATTACAGATCATGACAGAGCATCATCAGACAATTACCACTAAGTATGGTCTATAGGGTACATTCAGTATATTTTTTAGATAACCCCCCTATTATAAGCACAGTACCTTCTTTGACATTGATGCAAGAATATTACAATATTGCTGTTAACTATAGTCCATGGGTTACATTAATTGTATTTTCCCCATGCATCTCCATATTCTTACCACCTAGTAATAGTGATATACATTTTTTTAGTTCATAGAATATTCTTATATTTGTACTATTAACCACGATCCTCATCCACCATTGGGTTCAGTCCCTAGATTATTCTCTAGTTTCTTTCAACTGACATTTACATCCCTTGACTATCCCCTTCAGCCACAATACCTTTTATAAACCAGCTATGTTAGTTATACTCACTATAATGTGTTACCATCACCTCTATCCATTTCCACACTTTTACAATCAAGCTAATTAAAAATTCTACATACATTAAGCATCAGTACCCCTTCTCACCCCTCATCCTATCTCCTAGTAACCTATATTCTAGGTATTAACTCTAGTGTTTATTCTTCGTATTTAGTTCATATTAGTGAGACCATACAATATTTGTCTTTTTGTGTCTAGCTTATTTTACTCAGGATAATGTCTTCAAGATTCATCCATTTTATCATATGTGTCCCAATTTCATTTCTTCTTACAGTAGCATAGTATTCCATCATCTGTAAATACCACATTTTGATTATCCATTCATCGGTTGATAGACACTTGGGTTGTTTCCATCTTTTGGCAATTGTTTATAACACTGCTATGAACATCGGTGTGCAAATGTCTGTCCGTGTCACTGTTTTCAGTTCTTCTGGATATATTCCTAATTGATGGATTGCCAGATGAAACAGTAGTTCTATATTTAGCTTCCTGAAGAATTGCCCAACTGTCTTCCACAGAGGCTACACCATTTTACATTGCCACCAACAGTGAAGGAGTGTTCCTATTTTTCCACATACTCTCCAGCACTTTTAGTTTTCTGTTTTTTTTTAATAATGGCCATTCAATGAGGTTTAAGATGATGTCTCACTGTCGTTTTGATTTGCATCTCCCTAATAGCTCATGATATTGTACACTTTTTCATGTGCTTATTTGCCATTTGAATTTCCTATTTGGAGAAATGTCTTTTTAAGTATTTTGCTCATTTTTAATTGGATTGCTTGCTCTTTTATTACTGAGTTGTATGATCTCTTTATATAGCATGGAACTCAAACCCGTATCGGATATGTGGTTTCCAATTTTTTTTTTTTTACTTTGAGTGGCCTGCCTTTTGACCTTCTTGACAAAGTCCTTTGTATCAAAAAAGTGTTTAAGTTTGAAGAGGTCCCATTTGTCCATTTTTTCTTTCCTTGCTTGTGCTTTCAGTGTAAGGTTTAAGAATCCACCACCTACCACCAGGTTTTGAAGATGTTTCCCTACATTTTCTTCTGGGACTTTTATGGTTCTATTTAGGTCTGGTCCATTTTGAGTTCATTTTTGTATAAGGTATGAGATAGGGGTCCTCTTTCTTTCTTTTGGATATGGATATCCAGTTCTCCCAGCACCATTTATTGAATAGACTGTTCAGCCCCAGATGGGTGGGCTTGACAGCCATGTCAAAAATTTCATTATCATAGATATAAGGGTCTGTTCCTGAACCATCATTTGGGTTCCACTGGTCTATCTATATGCCAGTACCATGCTGTTTTTACCACTGTAGCTAGGTAATATGATTTAAGGTCCAGAAGTGAGAGCACTCCAACTTCATTCTTCCTTTTCAAGAAGTTTCAAAAATTTTTATTGGGATTGCATTGAATCTGTATACCAATTTGGGTAGAATTGACATCTTAATGATAGTTAGTCTTCCAATCCATGAACACAGAATGTTCTTCCATTTATTTAGGTCTTCTTTGATTTCTGTCAGTAATGCATTCTAGTTTTCTGAATACAAGTGTTTTATGTCCTTGGTTAAGTTTATTCCTAAATATTTGATTCTTTTAGTCACTACTGCAAATGGAATTATTCTCCTGACTACCTTTTCAGATTGCTCATTACTAGTGTATAGAAAAACTACTGATTTTTGCATATTAATCTTATATCCCACCACTCTGCTGAATTCATTTGTTAGCTCTAGTAGCTTTATTGTAGTTTTTCAGGACTTTCTAGGTATAGGATCATATCATCTGTGAATAAAGATTTAATTCTTCCTTTCCAATTTGGATGCCTTTTATTTCTTTTTCCAGCCATAATGCTCTACACCTAGCTTCTCTAGCACTATATTGAACAACAGCTGTGGCCGTGGGCATCCTTATCTTGTTCCCGATCTCAACGGGAAAGCTTTCAGTCTTTCACCATTGAGTACAATGTTAGCTGTGGGCTTTTTATATATGCCCTTTATCATTTTGAGTAAGTTTCCTTCATTTACTATCATTTGGAGTATTTTTATAAAGAAAGGATGCTGTATTTTGTCAAATGCCTTTTCTGTGTCAATCCAGATGATCATGTGATTTTTCTTCTTTGACTTACCAATGTGTTGTGTTACACTGATTAATTTTCTTGTGTTGAACCACCTTTGCATGCATGGATAAAACCCACTTGATCATGATGAATAGTTCTTTTAATATGTTGTTGGATTTGATTAGCAAGTATTTTCTTGAGGATTTTTGCATCTGTAATCATTAGGGAAATGGATCTATAATTTTCTTTTTTCATAATACCTTCATCTGGCTTAGGTTATTAGGGTAATGCTGGACTCACAGAATGAGTTTGGTAGCATTCCTTCTTGTTCAATTTTTTGGAAGAGTTTGAGTACGATTGGTATTAAATCTTCTATAAATGCTTGGTAGAAGGCATCTGTGAAGCCATCTAGTCCTGGGCTTTTTGTTTTGGGGAGTTATTTGGTGACTTTTTCAATCTCTTTACTTGTGATTGGTTTTTTGAGGTCTTCTATTTCTTCTAGGGTCTGTGTAGGTTGTTTGTATGTTCCTAGGAGTTTTTCCATTTCATCTACATTGTCTAGTTTGTTGGCATACAGTTGTTCATAGTATCCTCTCCCCCCACCCCGTTGTTGTTTACGAGTGCTGCCTGTTCTCTGTGTCCATTTGCTGTGTGTTCTTTCTGTGTCTGCTTGTTTTTTCTTGTCTTTTTCTTTTTAGGAGGCACCAGGGACCGATCCCATGACTTCTGGTGTGGGAGAGAGGCACTCAACTTCTTGAGCCGCCTCATCTCCCTGGTCTGCTGTGTCTCTCACTGTCTCTCCTCTGCGTCTCCCTTTGTTGTATCATCTTACTGAATCAGCTCTCTGTGGCATGGGCCATTAGCTTTCTGCGGTGCGGGCCAGCTTGCCTTCACCAGGAGGCCCTGGGAATCGAACCTGGGGCCTCCCATATGGTAGATGGGAACCCAATCGCTTGAGCCACATCTGCTTCCCCATAGTATCCTCTTATGATCTCTTTTATTTCTGTGGGGTCAGTAGTAATGTCCCCATTTTCATTTCTGATTTATTTGCCTCTTCTTTTTTTTTTTCCTTTGTCAGTCTGGTTAAGGGTTTGTCAATTTTGTTGATCTTGAAGAACCAACTTTTGGTTTTGTTAATTCTCTCTATTAATTTTTTGTTCTCAATTTCATTTATTTCTGCTCTGATCTTTGTAATTTCATTCATTCTGCTTGCTTTGGGAAAAGTATGCTGTTATTTTTCTAGTTTCTTCAGCTGTGTAGTTAGGTCATTGATTTTAGCTCTTTCTTCTTTTTTAATGTAAGACTTGAGGGCTATAAATTTCCCTCTCAGCACTGCCTTTGCTGCCTCCCATATGTTCTGATATGTTGTGTTCTAGTTTTTATTCATCTCGTGATATTTATATATTTGTTTTGCAATTTCTTCCTTATCCACTGATTATATTTAAGAGTGTGTTGTTTAATCTCCATATATTTGTGAATTTCCCCTTTTTCTGCCTGTTGTTGATTTACAACTTTTTTCCATTATAATCAGAAAAAGCACTTTGTATAATTTTGATCTTGTTAAGTTAATTGCGGTCTGCTTTGTGACCCAACATATGGTCTATCCTGGAGAAAGGTTCATGAGCCCTTGAGAAGAATGTATATCCTGCTGTTTGGGAGTGCAATGTTCAGTAAATGTCTATTAGGTTTATTTCACTTATCATATATTCAAGCTCTCTATTCCTTTATTGATCCTCTGCCAATTGATCTATCCAATGATGAGAGTGGTGTATTGAAGTCTCCAGCTATTATTGTAGAGACCTCTATTTCTCTCTTCAGATTTGTCAGAGTTTGCCTCATGTAATTTGGGGCCTCCTGGTTAGGTGCATATATATTAATGATTGTTATTTCTTTCTGGTGAATTGCCCCTTTTATTAATATGTAATGTTTTTCCTTGTCTCTAATAACAGCTTTGCTTTTATAGCCTATTTCATTCAATATAAGTATAGCTACTCCATCTTTTTTTTTTTTTTTTTTTTTTTTTTTTTTTGGTTACTGAATGCATGGAATAACTTTTCCCAGCCTTTCACTTTCAATCTATTTGTATCCTTGGGTTTAAGGTGAGTCTCTTGTAGACAACATACAGATGGCTCATATTTTCTTATTCATTCCGCCAGTCTGGGTGTGTGTGTGTGTGTGTGTGTGTTTCTAGGTCAGTAAAAAGAATTTATTTGGGAAATGGGGGAAAGAACAGAGCTTGCTGAGAAATGGGAGAGAAAAGACAGAAATACACACTAAGATTTGGTGTGGGCTCCTCTAGGCAGAGAGAGCCAGTCTGTGTTTTTTGATTGGGGAGTTTAATCTATTAATATTCAATGTTATTACTGTAAAGGCAGTTCTCAACTCACCCATTTTGACCTTTTGGTTTTAACTGTCTTATCTTATTTTCACCACTCTTTTCACACTTTTAGCTACTTTAACTGATATAATCTTCATTTCTAGACTCTCTTCCAAGCCTCTCTCTCTCCTGTCTTTTCAAGCTGTAGCACTCCCTTTAGTGTTTCCTGCAAACCTGGTCTCTTTGTTAAAAACTCTCCCCGTTTCTGTTTCTCTATGAATATTCTAAACTCGCCCTCATTTGTGAAGGACAATATCACTGGATATAAGTTTCTTGGCTGGCAGATTTTCTCTTGCAGTATCTTAAATATATCATACCACTGCATTCTTGCCTCCATGGTTTCTGATGAAAAATCTGCACTTAATATTATTGGGCATCCCTTGTATGTGGTGCGTCACTTTTTTCTTGCTTCTCTCAGGATTCTCCCTTTATCTTTGGCATTTGACATTCTGCTTACCATTCTGCTTCAGAGTAGATCTACAGGCTGAATTCTGCTGCAGGTACCTGTGGCTGACTGTTACAAGCACACGGGCTTTTAGCTTTTTGAAACAGCAGAAAACATGAGTGTGGCTTCTGGCTTAAGCTCGACCAGGGTTCCAATTCAAATTTCACCTACTGGCTCTGTGACCTTGGGCAAGTTAATGAAGTTCCCCAAGCCTCAGTTTCCTATTTTAAAGAAAATGAAGATGATGAAACCTACTTTGCAAGGATGGCGAGAGAATTACAATGTGATATTAAATGTAAAGCCTTTGGCAGAGGGCCTAGCACATAGAAGTGCCCTCAAAATGATAGCTATTATTATTTACAGCTTTGCTGTTTCATAGTGAACTCATCTTTGATGGGCATTGAGGATGAGGGGAGAAATGAGTAGTTGAAATCAGTGGAAGGTGACTTTTGTGGGATTAGCAACTATAAGTTCTAAAAAGGGCCAAGCAGAAGGCCTTCCAACAATGTAGAAGTTCTGGTGGAGCCAGAGGGAGAAATTACAGTAAATTCTTAATGAAAAATATATTTTCTCTCCCCTGGGAAAGAATGAGGGCCTTGCAAATGCACTCTGACTGCTGAATCTGCATGGCCCGTTATTAAAGACATTAGTTTCTTGGACTTTGGTCTGGCCTCCGCCTTTTCTGACTCTCACATTTCACTCTCCAAAATTATGTCCCTGGTCCACACATTATCCAACAGCAAATACTCAGTAGTGTGTTTTAGTGATCACAGATGGAGGGTCTGTATGGCAGGAGAGCTGAAATAGTCTCCATAATGCATTAAGGAAAAAATAAAGCGTATCCCCTTGCAAGAACATTATGGAACTTGCTGAGACTCTTTTGCATAAAGAACTATTCCTAAGAACCCACATTATTCATCAGCAAACAGTTCAGTGCGTATAAGTGGTCCAAGCAACACAATAGGGATGCTAGGGAAGGGATTCTTAATTTTGGCTTCACCAATAACTTTCTGGGTGACCTTGAGCAAGTCATGTAATGCTGTGTCCTGTATCTTACATAAGTGTATTTAGAGGAAAACTAGCTTCCCAGCCCAAAAGGAACCTCAGGAAGTCATCTTATCAGCCCATTCCCCTGATATCTTGAAGATCTATACTTACAAGACTGGTAGTCTTTCTTCCCTCCCTCCTTCTCTTTTTCCCTCACTCCCTCCTTCCTTTTCTTTCCTCATCCCTTCCTTCTCTCCCTTCTATCCTTCCCTTCCTTCTCTCATTTCCCTCCTTCCCTCCCTCCATTCCTTCTCCATTTTTCTCTTTTGTTATTAGACTGTTAAGGAAACATTGCATTTGATTAACCCAAGGATCTCAAATTCAAATGTCTTCAGGGGCCAGTAAGTGAAGGCAGTTGAGACCAACACAACAGGAAGTAGTAATCACTTATTTCAAAAAGCACGCATGCACTCCAAAAGGCTTCCAAAAAAGTTTTTAAACTGTGAAATCCAATTGAAACATATTTGCTTTCTGAGGCCTTTTATGGCTTGTGGCCAGTTTGCAACCTCTAGGTTATACAAGTATAACAATAATATCACCTGTAAAGCTGAGCCAATGGGAATATTTGATAACTAACTAATTTGACATAAATTTTAAAATATTATTGGCAAATATCTTGTATGTGCAAACCTAAGATTATAAATCCAGTGTATTAGAGTATCAATCTTTTCTTTGCAGAAAACCTCTTTAAAGAGTTTTTTAAAAAAGCATTACATTTACAACTCACTTTATAGTCCTTTCTTTCAGAAGACCATCTGGTGAAGGCCGGTAGAACCTAAGAGATCCCTTAGGTGGTTCAAGATGAGCCAGTTAATTTACAGGGGAACAAACTGAAACCCAAGTGCCCTGACCCCTTGTTTACTATTTCCTACCCTGACCCGGAGGCCTCTTTTAAATTTCTGTGTTGGCTTTTCTTATTCTCAGAGAAAATGTTGATTGTCTTTTCCCTAATTTTCTTTTTCTTTTTTTCTTCCTCTTTTTGGTTATTATTATTAATTAATGAAGACTCAAAAAGTCTCTGGTGTCCTTGGGTGGTATAAATGCTCTGCTGTGCAAAGAAGAAGAGGCTATGAGCAGAGCTCTTCTGATTTGCCCTCATTTTCCTTCCTCTTTTGTGCCAGGGAAATTCCATCATGCTGAAGGTGGAGTCATGGCCAGCATCTCTGGGAAAAGCCCCAAGGTGCAGCTGCTTTCCAAGCTGAGCATGAAAGCTGGTGTCACAACTCATTCAGCTCCTGAAAGGAACTGGGCATGTGCACTGGGGATGGCCCTTTTCGGAGGGGTGGCTAGTCACACTAAACAAAGCAGGGCTAGACTGCATGGGATCTAGAAGTACAAAAGAGAATTTTAAAAGAAAAATTAAAAACCAAAATCCCAAGGTAGCTGGCATCAATTCACATCCAGGTAGGTAGCTTGATATGGCCAGGAAGCATGCTTGAGGGGAACTCCTGGGGAGCAAAATCTACTGCAGATTCTGACTTGGCCTTAAAGCAGGTTTGCCTCTGTTTTAGTTTGCTAAGGGCTGCCAAGACAATATACCAGAAATGGGTTGGCTTTTACAATGGGGATTTATTAACTTATAAGCTTACAGTTCTGAGGCCGGGGGAAATGTCCAAACCAAGGAATCAGGCAATGCTTTTCTTCCCGAGGACTGGCTACTGGTGGTCCTGGAATCCCCTCTCATGTGGCAAGGCACAAGGTGAGGCACATGGCAGCATCCGCTCGTCTCTCCCCTTTCCTCCGGGCCTCACTGCATTCAGCTTCTGGCTGCTCCATCTGTGGCCTTCTCTCTCAGCCTCTGTGGGTTCCTCTCTCTGTGCCTCTGTGCTCCACAGATTCCAGCCACCAGCCTTTGGGATCCTCTCTCAGCCTCTGAAGGTTTTCCTCTGTGTCTGTGGCCTTTTCTCTTTATATTTATCCTGTTTATAGAGGACTCCAGTAAGGATTAAGGCCTACCCTGGGCAATCCCTTACTTAAGTAAAGCTAACCAAATGGGCCTTAACTGAATCTAATCTAATCAAAGGGACCTACCTACAGTAGGTTCACACCCAGGAATGGACCAATTTAAGAACATAATTTTCTGGGGTTCACAAAAGACTCAAGCTACCACAGCCTCCCTGTGAAATATCCAGAGGCACAAACTGTTAAAGCTGGAAAAGGCCTTAGAGACCAACTAGCATGTTTAGAACAATTTCCCATTTTATGGAGGAGGAGACTCAGCCCTCAGAGGTGAGGCCGCATATTTAGAGACCAAGCTTGAACCCCAACCCTAGTCTCCAAATACTGCATCCATTACTTCTCTGCAGAACCCCTAGTCCAGGACTAGGTTATTTATTTCTCAAACTTTATTTCAAATTAAAAAAATAAAATAACAGACTAAAGGCAGTTAGTAGTCTTTTAGTAGCACAGGAAAATATCATTCTATTTAGGGATAGGGCAGTAGTTTGTTGTCTTTAATAACCTCAATCTTGACCTTTTCTTAGGTAGATCAGCTCAACCCATCCTGCTGATGACCAACGTATTCCACAGAATTAATCGTGATGGTCAGCTACACAACGTCTACTGATTTTTTTTTAATCATACCAGTGACTTGATAGTAGTGATTGACCTGTTCTACCTAAGTACAGCCACATTGCAAGTTTAATTTATAAAATGCATAAATTAAACTTCTCTTAATATGGTGATGGATGGTGTATTGCAAAAAACAAGGGCATAGAAATTCAAATGAAAGAAGTGTAAAATGGCCGGAAAAATGAGTAGGAGCTGAAAGAAAGCACTCAAGACAGGAGAAGCCTCATGAATAATAAAATAATAATATTATTAATAACATAGCTCACTTTGATAATAGACTTACTTTAATAATAGACATACTGCGTACTAGAAGAATGCTTGGCATGTATAGGGTAGAGAGCAGGATCATCTCTGTTTTGCAGAGAGGTCAAGTCAATTTTTCAAGGTCTCAAGTGATTTAGAAAGTTGTGGACATGGGGTCCATGCCCTGATACTAGTTAGCTCTGAATTTTATTTAGTTCTCGGGCAGTTCTAGAGGCAGTATGTACACAGACTAGAGTGATAGACCAAGAACTGGGAAAATTACAATTCAAAGCAGGCTGGCCACCTTCCCTGTCTATAAATGATGAGGTTGGGTTAAAGCTAGATGCTTTCTAAGGGCCCCTCTAGCTCCAGGATACTTGATGCTTCTTCTGCGGGTGGGTCCCTACTTTTAAAGACACCATGTAAGCAGCACTTCTTAGGATGGGGAGCAAAACACTTGAACCTGGCTTTTAAAGAAAAACAGAGTATGTGTGTGTCTGTGCGCATGTACACTTCTGCATGTGTATGTTTAAAATGGCACGGTCTTGAGAGGTAGACAGAGCTGGGTTCATATGCTGACACTACCCATGTCACTTTGAACAAATTATTCCACCTCTGGGACTTGGTTTCCTCATCTGTTAAAAGGGGCTAGTTCTATCTACCTCATATGGGCTCTGTGAGGATTAAAGGAGAGAACAGATCTTGAACAATGACTGGTACATAGAACTTCAACAAACATAAATTTCCTTTAGAGTTCCCAACTTTGAAATTTAAAGTCAGGTGCTGAAAACCTACTTTAATATCTACTCTTTCAATACAGAAATAAATGCAAATATCCTGAAAAGTATCTTTCTTTTTCTTTTAAACCTATCACTTATTTACTGTTTAATTTTCTCCCTCACAATATCCCTGAGAGGTCAATGATATGATTGTCCCCCTTTTATCTTGAGGACACTGATGCCTAGAGATATTAATTCACTCGCCCCAAGACACACAACTAGAGGGTGATGGAGGCAGGAGTCAAACTGAGACAGTCTGACTCCAAAGCTTATGCTTTAAACACACCACCTCCCATATGCCACCTCCATATGAATGGGATTGTCAATGAAGTATCAGAAGTAGAGTTCAGCTGCCTGGGAGCATTAATACCTCTTGAAGGTGATGCAAATTCTTCCTAAATGATTTGAGCTCAACAAATCACAGTGAAGACCTGGGGATAGTTAATCTGTTTGCCAAATGCCTGGGGTATCACAGAGAGCTCCTCTATCACCTCAGGTAAAGATGAGTAGAGTTCTAGAAAACTACAAAGATTTTCAAGCAAAGGCACAGGACTACTTCTACATTTTGTTTGCACTGACCCTTAACAGAGAATTTGGCATGTTCCAGGATTTTAAATAAATTTTATTTTAATATGATATACAGGTACACAAGCAGGTCCTTCTCCCTCAGACCAAACAATAGAGAGGACTCTGAGAAGCCTCAGCCTACAAACTCCCTTGTAATCATATGGCTATTTTCAATGTTCAATTCCTCCCTCTTCGCAGCTCTTTTCCAGAATGTATTTGAAAAGGCACTGTTGATTTTGAAAATAAGCAAAAAGTCACCCATTTATCTTATTGGGGAAATACTAATTAAATCTTTGTATTCTAATTACTGAGGATTTCAATTCTGCAGTTTAATGGTAAGCTTCTTAAAGGATTCTCCTTGCATGTACTATGTCAAAAAGTGCATACCTATCCTCTCTACACCAAGAGATATTGAATGCTACTCAATGCATTTCTATTAATCGTCTTGAAAGAAGTGTTCCAGTTAAACCCTTCACCAAACAAAGAAACATAAAAGAAAACAAGATATGGACATTTATCAAAACATTAATGTCAATCATAGTTATTCTGGGTGCAAAGAGGTAGACAATAAGCTCAGAGAATTAAAATAAACTGTTAGCCCAAGAAAGGCAGGAAGTATTCTTTCCAAATAATGACATATTTTCTAGCCTTGTGGACACTTCCTACTTTTTACATTTTAATGTTCATCACACTGCAGTTTTGGATGAGTAATCATAATAGTAATAAGAATAATAGTATTTAACATGTATTAAGCTCTTACTATGCATCATGCACTGTGGTAGGTGCTTTCCATAAATTATTTCATTTAATGTTCACAGCCCTATAAGGTGGGGACCGTTATTTTATCTACTATTATAGATGAGGAAATGGAGGCTCAAACGAATGAAATAAGCTGGCCAAGGCCTCAGGGCCCACAGAGTGGAGGAGGTTCTAGTGAATCCAGGCATCTGACCTTTATCCCAATATGGATGGGCAGGGGACGTCCTTGACAATAGTTCAATTGGCCAGTACTTGGAGTGTGAACCTCATAGGCAGGGTCCCTGATCACAAGGAGTCGTCTCAGGGCCAGGCACTGGTGGGCACCCAATAAATAAATGAAATAACTGATGGAGCCCATTAAAATGTTCTTTCTGGATATCCAACTAGGACAATTTTAAACTTGCAAATCATTCACAGTCCTGTTGGGTCTCCTCTACTTTGGAGCTGATCCAAACCTTATGCTTTTAAAAAGCCTTACTCTTCAAGAACAAAAGCTTGCAAATTAGCACAAATCTACGTCCCCCCCCCCATCCTAATGACTGTGATTTAGGGAAAAACTGCTCTCCCATCGATCCTTTTCTCCAGATGCTGATGGAACCTGGATTCATTCAGTCTAGATGCAAAAGAGGTCCAGTAGACTGGGGACTTATTCTGTAATTACACAAACACTCATGAGGCTGGAAAGTCCAGGCCCTGCCCTTAAAAAGCTTATAATCTCATGGGGAGAGAATACAACAAGAATACAAGTAACACTGTAAAGGAAGCTATTTGTTAAGAGCAAGGGACAAAGGACATATGTGGATCCTTGGGAAGGAGAGATGAGGGTTGCCAGCCCGTGGTTGCTCTGTCAGTGCTGTCCAGTAGACCTTTCTGCAATGATGGAGATGTTTTCTATCTGCACTGTCCAGTACAATAGCCACAAGCCACATGTATCTATTGGGCCAATTAGTTTAAATTGAATTTAAATACTCAGATATGACTAGTGGCCATCATTATTGGGCAGTGTGTCTCTAGATCCCCAAACAGGCTGTTCAGTAGGCTGGGGAGCTTTTTAAGAATTCAGATTCACATGCCTCTTGGAGATTTTGATGAAGTAGGATGAGGATGGTGTCTGGGAATAAAGTCTGTTTTTTAAAATTTCCACCCAGGACTCTAATGCAGACCAAGTTTAAATACTCCAGTTTTGGGCCATCCTGGCTTGGTGCTGCTCTGCCACACTCACAGGGGCTGAGTTACATGGTGGAACTTGCCTTTGCTGTAAGCCACTCTCTCTTTCATTCTTCCACCCACTCACCTTTATGTTCTTAGAGATGACCCAAAATCCAAGCTCACATATGATAACTGAGGACCAAAGTCGTGTTTTATTCATCTTGGAAGGACCCGTGCCTAACACAGTGCCTGGCTTGCAAGTGTCCAAGGAATGTTGGCTGAAATGACCGAAGTGAGTCACAAGGTACATTTTCAACAGTCTCTCCCCTTCTGTTTATTGGGCCTGCTGCACCAGAGAGAACAAAGACCATCTGAAATGGGTGTGTGGACAACGGGAGTATAAAAAGCAAGGACAGGAAAGCCAATCCTACAGGTCCACAATTTGAATCCAGAAAGAAATTCTTAAAGAATTAATTCTTTTGTCTAGAATCTCAGGATGAGGCAAACAAAGGTTTTCATCAGAATATAGCTGCTGTTTTCAAGTCAAGTATCAAGTGCAACATTGCTGTCATTACCGTATTTGAAAGTAGTCATTGGCAAAGATTAACGCTTTGTATAGGAAAAAATGTCATGACTCCATATTTCCTAAAGGAAAGGCTGATTATCTAAAGCATTTTAGAAATTAAGAATTTCTGGTGGCAAGCTAGCTACACAGAGCATAGTAGATTATTGAGCATATGGTGGACACTCAGAAAATGCTTATTGAATCAACAAGTTAGGTGAGTGTGTGCCAGTCTGTGTTGTACTTTAGGCAATTTAGCTCCCTCCCATCAAAAACATTTGCTGTTTCTGGATTGCATTGCTGGGCTAGATTATTGCAGAAGATATGGGAGAAAAGTAGTTCTAAACACTAGCAGGACAATATTATTATGGGAAAGGTGGAAATGGTTTTGGAGAACTCAGGAAATTATCTCTTTGTTTCCCAAAAGAAGAAAAGGGGGTGAGATCAACTTAAGACTCAGGGGATGGCAGTTCTGGCAGCTACATGCACTTCAGAACACTAGAGAAAGCAAAGGCTCTGGGGCAGGCAGGTTAAAAGTAAAATCCAGCTCCGTGTGCGTGTCACTTGATTCTTCTAGTCCAGTGTTTTCCATTAAGAGTGGTGTCACCATCCTCTCCTCATGGGATTAAGAGAATTAAATGAGATAATATAGGTAAAATGCTTAGAACTCTTATGAGTCCCTTGTTCTGGAAAAAAGAAGGTGGTGTATGCAAAATAACTGCTTTCTAAGTTATTTTATATGAATGCTTATTTTATTAAAGCCTTAGGCCACCTGCTCTCCCCACTACCCCTATACTGCACACTTAGTACATAGGAACCAGTTATGAAGGGAGGCTGTTTTCTCCGCTGGCCTGTGAATCTTATGAAGATGGAGGTATTTTTAAATTCTTTATTTTAAAAGCTATGGTAAACTCGATGATCTTTGCAGCTTCTTCTACAAACTAATAGAACTAGTAGGGCAGACTAATATTTATTCATGAACTATCTCAGTTCTCGGCCCAAATCATATTTCCTCCAGTGATTTGAAAGTCACACTCCAGAGACAGTTTGAAGAGCCTCAATTCTATGGTCTTTAAAATCCCTTTTAAACCTGAGATTCTATGACAGGCAAAAAAGTAAAACCAAGGGAAAAAAATTTTTTTTTTCTGTTTCAAATCACTTGTAGGATCAAAAAAGTCCCCCCGCCCCTTCCTTTGTAAGAAATGGGCTATTTGCATAGCTGGACTCATAAAGTAGCAATTTAAAATTATTGAATTGAGAGGCTGACAAGGCTAAATACAACAAAACATGCACCAACAACGAGACCATTTTTATTGCTCCTTTTTATTACCAGCAAGTGCAATAATATAAAAACTACCATGAAATCAATTAATTTTAGTCTTACAAATTATTTTAACTCTTATCCCCTAATATGTCTATATGAAATAATTGCTTTGTAATTAGAGGCATGATTAAATGTTAAATAAATGCTAAATCTTTAGTTTGGCAGCTTTAATCTGCCTAGAAGGTCTAGTTTCATTACTTCTTTTTAAGTACTTCACAGTATATTGCTTAGTATTTGTACTTCAGGCGTAGATTTTACCATGCTGTGTTAGTGAATGTTGTTGCATAAATAAGCAGGTGGTTGCTACAATGGCTCTTGACTGAACCCTCAAAACTAGATATACCAGTGAAAAATAGACTCATCGTGGTTCAATATGTAGGCTGTTAATACCAAGTCATAGGTTTTTGGGATGCTAACCAAGTCAAGCAATTCCATTAGACAGTATCAGATTTGCTTTGGCTCCCAGACTGAATAAAAGTTTAGTTGGTACAGTGAAAATAACTCTTCTCATCAAGAAAATGGCAAACATTTTCACATCCCATTTATCGCACTTTTCCTTGCATGAACAGAGTTCTCTTCCATATTTTGCTATGTTTTTTAATCCACTAGTAATCTTTATCAATTGTTTGACATTTTTTAAAAAAATATGATGTCCTGTGTCCTTAAAACGGGAGCCTCTTCTTTTAGCTCTGATCTAGTGTTACTTCTCTAGAGTCTGACTGCTTAGAATTTGCCAATGAGAAGACTAAGCACTCATTTAAACTTTAGACTGAGAAAATGTTAGGGACCTCATCCCACCTTAAAATGTTCCTTTAAAATTTGGACACAGATATATGGACGTGTAAATATCTTTAGCACAAAAGTTCCTGCTAGTCAAGGTTAAAGGCAGCAGTGTGAGGGTGAATGACAGTGTTTGTCCTTTCTCTTGATAGAACTCAAACACATTGTATTTCTAAAGAATGCTGCCTTTTTTAAAGCAAAATGAAGCCATCTGTCCCTGAACTCTTAAAATAAACTTGGTTTCCAGTTCCTTTCCCAAACTGTTTTTATGGCTGCTTATTTTAATAAGGACTTAAGGATCTTGATTTTCTTCAGCACTGGGAGAGAATGAATATAATAAAGGAATACTTAGTCTCCTGGATGCGTGTAAGCAGAAGGTGCACCTGCCTGCTCCAAGCTGCCCTCTGAAGGACTGAGGATGGTAGTGGCTCTCTAAGGAACTGAGTTTCGCCATGGCCAAAGGAGGGCGATAGAGAGCATGGTACAAAGCAGAAGGGGGCAGCCCCGCGGGACCCGCAGGAGGCAGCTTACCGCTGCTCACTACTGAGTTCTCCCAAACGCTCCATGGAGGCAGGTATTACTCTCATTTTACAAATGACCTTGGAGCTCAGAGGTGAAGTGACTTTCAGGACCCTCACAGCCAATCAGTGGAAGAGCCGGGATGAAACTAAGTTTGCTGGATTCTGCAGTCAGGGCCTTTTTTGGGATACCACCTGCCTCAATCATCTTGTTGGACATTCGGTACCTCTCTGAGTATACTGCAGCATTCTCTAAGGAACATACAAGAAAACTGACTCAGATAACAACTGTGGTTAGCCAGAAGGCTAGTTGTGGGGGATCTGGAAATTTAATTTTCTTGTTAGCTGAAAGTTTTCTAGAAAGCTTTCAGTTTTTTAATTTTAATATGCACTTTCTGGCCTTTGATAAGGGCAAAGTTATATGATTTCTTAAAAAGACATTTAATCTTTAAGGCCCTGATAATGAACTCAGCTTGGATATCTTTTAGTTTTTCTTGTTTTTGTTTTTTTAATCTGGTTATTAACTTATTTTCTTCCAAGTTTCCCTTTTCTCCTCAAAGTGACTGGGGGGGGGGGATTCTAGTTAATTAGGATTTCTGGTAATCAGGTTTTTAAATGGTTTTGGTAAATTAAAATCAGGTGGAAACGACCTCCCTGAATTTGAAACAGTTCCTTATTATAGCTTCTCCTGGAGGCCAGTGTGCTCCCCTATGTCAGCACACACTTGAGACTAATGGTCCAGTACTCACGGTGCTCGGATCAGTGACGACCTGGACCCATAAATCCACCGGTGTGCATTAGTGGGAGAGTCCTTAATTACACAGTTTGGGCCTCGTGTAATCAAATGATGCAAAGGAACAGCTGAGAACATTAAAATGCCAGGAGGCATTATAAATCATAGTGCATTCTTGAGCCTCTTTTCAATTCATGTGTTCCATTAAATTAAAAGTAAAATGTATAATTTTAGTTGAATGCCCATATTATCGTTCATGACCATTCAAATATGAAATAATCCAAAGCTACTAGGAGATCAACCTTATTGGGTTACCTCCTAATTTTCTAATATAAATTGTAGTTACTGTTTGAACTTTAAATATAGGAATCATTTTTAATGAAGCAAAATTAAAGGCTAATTCAACAAAAGGGTTCTTCCTTAAGAAACTACATCTTAGAATAAATTGCAGCAGAATTTTATATATCCAGGACTAACATGCACCTTAAAAAGTTTTCTGTATATTTTTAGATTTAAGGGAACACAATTTAAACCATGGGATGCTCAAACAGTTTTCCTTTTTAGGAGATACTGGGTGTTGAACCCGGGACCTCATACATGTGAAGCGCATGCTCAACCACTGAGCTACACCTGCTCCATGAGAAAATATATTTTAATGATGGTTTATTATTACTCCAGATTATATTTAAGTGAGGAAAATGAAGACGTAATGTGAAAACAAAACAGTTATTTTCTTGGAGACTTAAGCAACCTTAAGTAGTCAGTTTCAGCAACCTGACATAAAATATGAACAGGTAGCTTCTTTTTCCTTCAGGGTTTTTAAATCTCAAAAGTCCAACTAACATCCATGTTAACAACTCACCAAAAAATTCTGAGAAGTATCACCATCAACATGTGCCTGGTAATTATGTTGTGTAGAAATGCATTAGAATAGTTTACTGAGTAACTTCTGTGTAAGCTGGGGGCCAGGGGTCAACAGAGGTGATTCAAAGATGAATCAGACACTGAGTTTCTCCCAAGGACCACAGGTTCTAATAGTGGAGATGTGATAACATATGCATAGACTACCCCCTATAAAGTAGAAACTGATGAAGTGCAATAAGGGAAGTAAAGATAACGTACTATGAGCATTCAAAGGACTGAAATCTAGCCAAATAAAGGAGGGTGGTTTTAAAGGCTGTGGAGAAGCTGGCAATGGATTTGGGCATGCAGATATTCTGGGAAGGAGCAGAAGTTGTGTACAAAGCATGGAAGTGCTGGAGCCAGCTTGCCCTGAGACAGTTGTACACACTTCTTTCTAAAGCATGATGTTCAGAGATATCAAGTTGGTAGCTTAAAACTGGCCATGGTGGGAGTTTTTATACCACAGAAATCGGCAAGTACTACAAATTGGGACTTATCTCTCTGGAGAGCCAACTTTTCACCAACACACCACTGGTATAAAGACACCAAAGCAGCAGTTATGGAATCGATACATGGAATAGAAATTATTTCCCTTTGCATGGGATTTAAGTTATGGAAATTAAGACAGAAAGGTAGGATGGTACCTAACTATGGAGGGCCTTCCATGCTTTGCTAAGGAGTGTTCACTCATTTATTATTTTTGTCACGTACCTAACAGAAAACAGATGGTATGTCCAAAGGGAATGAATAAAGAAAGTTTTAAAAAGAAACCATTTGCAAGGCATGGGCAAGGTTAAGGTAAACTCACCGAGATGGTCATGCATTCCTGAGCTAGCTACCACAGGAAGCCCAACCCAACTAGAAGCCAGAGGCCGACGGGCCGCTTGAAACGGCCACACACATGTGATTCCTAGGGTATAATGCCAAGTGAAGAAGGGCAGAAAGGGTCCCTTCAGGGGCACGGGGAATATCCGGTGCAATCCTGTACCTAGGGGGAAATCGCTAAATGTCTTTGTACAGGGGAATTATGGGATCATTTCTATAATTCAGCTATAAGACAGACTGGAGAGGGAACATAATGGAAAAACTGTTAAGAAGCACTTACAGTAAGCTAGAAAGAGGGAGAGCTGGAAATGGGGTTGTGGTGGGAACAGAGAAGAAAGGCCATATTTCAGCGACATTAGAGAACTAGAATGAAAGAAGCATCTAGTATATACTCCACTTGACTAGATTTGGAAAAATGGGAGAAGAGTGAAAAACAATGGCAAGGTATTGAACCTGGGTGACTATGATGATACTCGTTCCCAAAACAAGAGCTCTTGCTGGGACTGGGCTGATGAGCTTCCACTTGAGTGATTAGAGAGGGTGGGGAAGAAAGAGAGGTTGGAGTACTTCTCTCTGGTTCTCTCCCTGCTGGGCCACTGTTTGGCAGTGGTTTTGTTCCTTTGCTTTCTCTAGTACAGCAACCCCTCCTCTCAGATCCTGGAAACGACTGCCTCCTTTTGTCCCTTCAGTCATTTTCAGGGTGAAAATATCTATCAGTTATTTGGAAATGACTGGAGGAAAAAAAAAAAAAAAGGATAGGAAAGCAAACAATAAAGTTAAATAAAAGTTTGAGAGTAAGGTTATGGCTATAGAGAAATTTGGGAGTCTTTCTTCTAAAGGTCTAATGGAAGACTTAAGATCTCAAGAGACATGGAGAGAAAAGCAGGTTAGCCATAAAAGGGGGTGGGAGAGTCAGAGATTTGTTGCCATAAAGCATAGTAAAAGTATGAAGGATAACGCTGCATCTCACTGAAAAGTAACTGAATCTAACTACATAGTCTCCTTCGATAACTGCCTGGTGATAGTGTCTGAATTTAGTTATATGTCAATACAAAGATGGAACGAAAACAAATTATTACGGGGCAAAATGCTAACTCAGTGTTGAAATAATCTCTGTATTATGAACCATATTAATTGAGATCAGGCAGCAAAGTAGATCTCTCCACTGAGGACAAATCAATAACAACTTAGTTTTCTGGTCATTAGAGCCTTAATGAAATTACTCACCATCTAAATCTCTTGGAGGATCTTGCACATTGAACATCAGTCACCTCTTTCATATTAACACCAGCCAGATGTGGCTAAGGGCAATTTACATAATGGAGATCATGAACAAGAATAATACTCCACACAAGAAGTATTTGCATATCAAACAAACAGTATAAAACTTTTACATCTTTGGACAACAGAGTTGATGTATTCTCAGTTAGTCAGTGTCTTATTCAGGGATTCAACTACAATAAAAGGAAAATGTATTCCAGGAGGGGAAAAAAAAGGATAGGAAAGCAAAAAATAAAGTAAAATAAAATAAAATAACTTACTAGGCACTAACTATGTGCCACTTTCATATACATTATATCTTTGCATCCTCACAATCCAGTGATTTATTATTATTTCTTTTATAACCGAGACTCAGAGAGGTTAAGCAGTATACCCAAGATCACGCAGGAATGAAAGAGCGACTTTCACCCTCATGTGCCCTTCAGATCCTGGAGCTTGGCACCAAGGAGTTCAAATTTTCCAGCCTTTGGCATGCCACTCACACCACCAAGGCCCTGAGCCCTAGCTTGGTGATTCCTCTCTTCAGGATTTCAAACCCCCTTGTTGTCTTCCCCCTTCCATAACTAGATTCTACATAGTCCTTCTCTGACTCACTCTGCTTTTGCAGAACTTGGTACTTGTTCTGTTTTCTCGGAACTCTGAATGTACTTCCAAGGAAAGGGGAGAGGAAGGTATGGAATCAATGCTCCCCCTTCTTTCTCTGCTAAGCTCCACTGGCCTTTCGGGTCCTCAAGCACTTTTCCACCTCTGGGCCTTATCAAATGCTGTTCTTTGGCTTGCAAAGCTCTTCCCTCTCCACTCCTTTTGCTTGGCCAGCTCTCAGTAATCCTTGAGATGACAGTTTAAATGTCACTTCCAGGGAGGTCTTTTCTGAGAAGCCTCCATATATCCTCTCCTGACCTCATGTACTTCTCTTTCACTGGACTTGGCCATAATTTCACATTTACTTGTGTGATACTGGATTAATGCTTTTATCTCCCATCAGCCAGCCAGCTACACGTGGGAAGGGACCGCATAGCCTCTCTTTGTGTGCTCCAGCACACAGCAAAAGGTCGGAGCATGGGGAGTGCTCAATCAATAACTGCTAATGACTGAAGTGAATGACTGTCATGTTCTAAGCATTGTGCCAAGAGCTTCGCCCTAGATCCTAATAGCAACCCTGAGGATTAATATTATTCCTCCATTTTACAGAGAGAGAGCTTGGGGTCAATTCCATGGAGTCCTTTAACCAAGATCATACAGTTAGTGTGGTAGAGTTGAGATTTAAACCCAGAACTAGCCAGTCTAAGGCCCTGGTTTTTCTGTTGTGAAATTTCCATAGATGATCGCTGCTTTAGTTTCCTGGCTGCTAAAAAAAATACCATACAATGGATTGGCTTAAACAACGGGAATTTATTGTCTCACAGTTTTGAGGCAAGAAATCTAAAATCGAGGCATCAGCAAGGCCAAGATGCTTTCTCCCCCAAAACTGTGGTGTTCCAGGGCTGGCTCCAGCAAGCCTTGGTCCTTAGCGTTTCTGTCACCTGGAAATGCATGTGGCAATGCCTTCTCCTTTTTCTCCTGGGTTCCTTTCAGTTCTGACTTCTTGCTTCTCCTGTGGCTTTTTCTCTGTTGCCTTCTCTATGAGGTTTCCAGTAATAGGATTAAGACCCATCCTGATTCAGTTGGCCACACCTTAACTGGTAATAACCTCATCAAAAGGTCCTGTATATAATAAGTTCACATCCACAGGAATGGATTAAGATTAAGGACATATTTTGGGGTACATAGCTCCAAGCCAAAACAATCACTTAATTACTTTCTTTCTTACCTCTATTCAGTCTATCTCCCCACTGAGTCTGCAAGCTCATTTGGAATGAAAATAACACCATGTATGACTTCTTCACCCCCCACCTCACCCTTCTAACAGCACTTAATACTCTACATGCATTTAATGAATATTTCTGACTTAGTATTACTTCCTTGGCATGAATATTGCAAAAGCATCCCCAAATATGTTCAAATTTCTATAAAAATTTCTAAAATAGTAATGCGCTAACATCGCCGAGTATAATATATGTATATGAGCTATTCATTTCTACTAAACTGCATAAGAGATACTTTTGTAAAAATTATTAAAAGGAGCAGAATGGTGAAATGGAACAGATGTATGATATGGAAATTCCTTTCTTCTTTCATTCCATGAATATTTCTTAGGTGCAGTTTCCATGTGCTAAGCCCTAGGCTATGTGTATGGAAACCAGGGCTGAGTAAATCATAGTCTTTTACCTTAAGGTGCTGTTTGGCGGTTGTGGTGTGACAGCTATGTAAATAAATAATCCTAACTCAACACTTGAGAGTAGCTGTTCCTATATGCTCTCAAGCTATAAGGTCTTGGGTGGGTTTCTTGCCTCAGGCTTTTTCCTCATCTTTAAAATGAGGTCATGCCTTCCAGGGGTACTATGCACTCATCTCAACCACCGAGAAATTTCTATTTATGGCCCTACAAGGGCAATCAGAGGGGACCAGCTGGGTGGTACTAGCTGTCCCCAAGGGCTAAGAGTGTCACTACATCTACCTGTAAGTGTGGCCATCTCCCAATTTAGAAGCTCCAATTATGAGGCTTGCATGAGACAATGATTATGAAATTCCCTATAAAAATTTAGTTATTATTTCCAACTTACAGAGAATTCAAAGAAAATGAGGCACCTAATTCACAGTAGTCTCAAATCTCCCCTTCATGTGTACACGAACATCTGCTAGCTGAATCAGGACAGGGGCTGTCACATCTTAGCAACCTGCCCCTGCATCAGTCCACTGTGGGTCTCCCTAAAGGGACACCCCTGATTCAGCTTGCCTGGTGACTTCCTTTTGCTTTGTGACTGACCCTGCTCTCGGGGGTCTCTTGGTCATACTGCACAGGCGAGCTAATCTGGTCCCAACCTGGAGGCTTGCACTTTGGTCAAAAAGCAAAATGATACTGAAGTTTTGTGACAAGGATGGTACTTAACAGTAATAATAACAATGGTAACAGTATTTTGAACAGTGTATTGAACACTTCCAAATGCTAGGCATTGTTCAAAAAATTTTTACATGACCCAACAACTTTGAGGAAGATACTATTCTTAAAACCATGGATCCCAGAGAGTTAAAGCTTTGGGGTCTGCTAGTTCTCACAATGTCTTCAATTCAGCTCCTCTTCATGGTCCTGGTAGTTCTGAATCCCCCTATTCTCTATGGTTAGAAAATGTGATTTTATGAATTACAGTTTAGGGACATTATAATATTTTCAGAGAGAGAAGAGAGAGTGGATAAAGAACAGAATCTAGGCGCAAACCAATTAAAACAAAGGCTCTACGATCTGTTTGGCAGTTTATTCAAAGCACATCAGCTCACTCAAGATTTTTTGTATTTCTGGGCAAATATAAGGCTGTCTTGGGTGTCTATCACAAAAGGTGACAACCGTGTGAACTACTGAATTCACAAACATCTAGTCTGAATCTCCTTGGGTTTTTTTTAAAGCCCCTCTACTTGCCTGGGAATTAGCATCCTTGGAATGCAGAGGCAGAAGTAGTCAGAATGTCACATTTCAGCATAATACTACTACTTCTACCCATTGCTGCTATTAACTTAGTACCCACCAGACACCAGGAACTGTGCTGTGGGCTTTACATACATGATCTCAATGAAGGATTCCAGCAATTCCATAAAGAAGGTTCTATGACCATGCCCATTGTACAGATGAGGATACCGAGGCTCTAAACCACAGAGCAAAGAACAGTTTTGAAACTAATTCTTCCCAACTCTAAGACCTCCCTTGTTACCCACTCTCTTCCCCTGCCTTGGGCTGTACATCCTGCAACACTATGGCAGTGACTGATATTTTTCTAAGTCCGTCACTACCATCGGAAAGATGGCTTAAAGCAAAAGAATCTTTAGAAGCAAATTTCACATAATTTTTATTATTGTCAGCAGTTTTAAACTCTTGTAAAAAGAAAAAAATCATTCAAGTCCTTCCTTAAGTTTCAGCAAGCTACTAATCTCTGCAAATATCAGACAGTATTTTGTTTTGAAATTAATAATTTTCCTTCTGTCTTTTCCCTGTATAACAGAAAGATGCTCTTCATTTTCAGAAACCTTCTAAATTTAGCCAGTGATGATATAACTTAATATGCAGTGTGATGGTACTGGTTAGGGGAATGCAGTCTTTAAGTATGCATTTTCAACCATTTAAAATTATCTAAAATATGGTTTAAAAACATTCTCTATTAAATAATTCTAAAGGATAATTCAATGATTGGTTAAATAAAAATACGAAGCTAGATTTCAAAATTAAAAGCAGTAAAAGAATACATTGTTTGATTTTAATAATGGGATTATAAACCTTATTTTAATAATGGGATTATAGACTTTTTAGAGTTGGATGGGCTATGAGAGCGAGTCTAGTCCAGCCCATTTGTTTTATAGCTGCAATCAAAGAGGAAGAATTACAGCCATGCTTTAACTGTGCAGAATCAGAGTCAGACAACCAAGTTCACATCCCTACTCTGCCACTTACCAGCTCTTAAACTTTACCTATTATCAACAGTTACGGAGCCAGTCTGCAAAGTGCCTGCCTGGAGGCAGGATTGCTATGAAATGAGAATTCTAATAAGGTATCCTTCCTCTAAAACAGAAGTATATTCATTCATTCATTCAACAAATATTTGAGAACATACTAGTTGTATGACCTTAGGCAAGTTACTTCATTGCTTTGTGCCTTAGTTTCCTAGGTTGTATAATGGGTATCAAATTTTTAGAGCTGTTGCAAAGATTAAATGAGTTAATGCATATAAAGTGCTTGGGCACATTGGACGGGCAAAATAATATTGGATATTATTTTTATGGCCATTATCATGCTACTACTGTTCCATGTTAGGTAATATTATGGGCCCTGGGGCTATAAAGGGAAGCCCTGTGTAATATTTTCTCCCCTATTACAAAAGCATCGCATTTGCACAGAGCTAATCTCTCACTCCATCACTGAATCCTGGGAGTGTAGCCCTTTGGAAATTTCGTCACTAGAGTTCTGTTTGGATGGTGCTATCCTTTTATGTCTGAAGAGGGAAAGAAATCGCATTTGCCTACATGGCTTTTATTTTTTCTGACTTTCAAGTGACCCAAGATTTCCACCTGGTCTCTCAGGTACAAAATGATGTGATTGTGTGTATATGAGTAGATTTTCCTGGGGTTCCAGGTACCGGCTGTCCCCATAGAACAGAGAAATGCTAACTGGTCGTTTGGGGAGTAAAACTTTACATATAGTCTTCACTGCACAGAACCATAATTAGCTGGATAACAAGCCAGAGAAATCCAGCTAATTGCCACTCTAGTGACCTCTGTGGTTCTATGATGAGTTGGTGAGTTAATATAGATTCCATTAGTGTCCTGGAAACCCTTAGAACATGGCTGAAGTGCTGCATAACTCTCACTCAGGATATTAGAAATCACAAAATTATGAGGATGAAAAGAGCCTTGAGAGGTCAAGCAAGCAGCCTCTCAGCTGTACTTCTCCCTAGAAAACATTATACCATCTCAGAGAAGCAAGAAGTCATTCCATCTTAAGACCTTGAGGCTGAACTGTTTCCAAAACTCATTTTGATGTGGAATCTTATTATTGAAAGGCAAAAAACATGAACTCAATATGGAATCCTACATATTTCTTCTGGTGTATGTGTGTGTGTAGATCCTAGTCATTATTCTCTGGGAGGAAAACAGAAATACTCTTGCAAGAGAAAAAAGCAAAAACCAAACAAAAACAAAACCATGCCACTTTTGCATCTTTTACTTTTCCAGAAAGAACATCCATAATTCTTTCCACATGTTCTGGGTTAATCTCATTTTCTATCTTTTTTTTTTTTTTTTTTTTTTTAAATCCTACCACCATCTTTGCCACTCTTCTATGAACCTGTCTTCCCAGCCTGTCATAATTATTTTTTTTTAAGCTTCTATGATCTATTTAAGATAAGATATTAGAAAGAGGGTCTGCTTAATCCTTAGTGTCTGGGAAACCCAACTTAAGTTTTCCTGCATGATACACTTAAATTGATCCAGCCCTGGTCCTTGTTTTCTTTGGTAACCCAAGAGCTAGGATGCTGAGTCACTGTCATCTTGTTACCTGTTCTGACTGCATAGTGCAGGAAGCAGCCACACTCTGAGTAGAAAAGGTACTGAGACTGAGAGAGGCAGGGAATCTGGAGTCTTAGCTCCAGTCTTTCACTAGATGTGTGGCCTGAGAGAAATGCAACTTGGAACAGAAGCCTTGCAACTGCTCTTCTTTTATAGATAAGGCTTAGAAATGTGTTAAGTGACTTGCCCAAGTTTGCATGGAACCTCTCCATGGCTCTGGTATCTTAGTTATTGTAAAAAAAAATAAAATAAAATAAGGAAAAGGAATGATATACTTAGTCAAATAAGATAACTACTTATAGACTCTGCAAAGTTTAAAGTTCTAAAACATGAGACATTATTAGCTTTCTTTGTCAACTCAACCCCAGCTCCTCTTTGTACACCTGGTTCTTTCCTGTTTCCCTTCTGTTTACTCAAGACATACTGAGTTGTGGCCCAGTCCTAAAACGAATTAACGCCATCCCCAGTTTAGAGTTCTGGAAAAACTTATGGAGTCTTGTGTTCAATGAGACTAGATTTTAAATTGTCTCCTGCTCACCACTTGTATTTGAGGTGTCAGCTAATCCAGGTATAGTGATTTTCTGCAAATTAACCAGCATGTTTCTTAAAGCATTTGCTGACAGCCAAAATCTGAATTATGGCTTCTTCTGTACTTCCGTAGCACATACTTTCTCCATCACAGCATACTTTATTGCATTTGTCAGTTTCCCTGCTACACTTAAGCTTATTGAGGGCACAGCTGATGTTTCCTAGAGCAGGGTTTTTCAACCTCAGCACTACTGACTTTTGGGTTGGATAATTCTTTGTTGTGGGAGACTGTCTTGTGCATTGTAGGATGGTTAGTAGCATCTCTGGCCTCTACCCACTAGACGCTACTAGTGCCCCCCTCCCCCAATTGTAACAAACAGAAATATCTCCAGATATTGCCAAATATCCCCCGGGGGCCAAAATTGCCCCTGGTTGAGAATCTCTGTGCTAGATCTAGCAGAGCATCTTGTTCATACTGGGCACTCAATAAACATTTGTAGAACAATAGACGGATTGACTAACACAAAATGCCTCTAATGTATCTAATGCACAGGCTGCAGCAAGATCAAGCTACCTTCTCTTGTTCCTCCTGCAACAACTGGCACACAGCTGGTGCTCCACAGATATTTACTAGATGAATAAATGTTCCATATCATAAATACCATCCCATCTTGCAGGCAAATTCTGACAGTACAGCCTTTTCCTTGAGGGGTCCTAGGTGAGGTGGTGAGGAACCGTTATAATGGGAGAGAAAAATTTTAAAAGAACAAAAATCTCTTAGCCACAGAATTAGGAACCAGAAAAGGCCTCATGGCTGTGTGCCCCCGACCTTTGGCTCTCATATTGTTGTGGCATTTGGTGCAGAAGTTAAATTCTTTGCAGTAGTAATACTAGAAACACTGACCAGCTTTCGAGAATCCTTTAAAACATACTCTGATAGGGCTGTGGAGCACCAGGAGGGGTGCAGGACATCTGGAAGGTCACACATTTAGTCATTAGTGTCAGAGCTGGGAATTGAGCCTGCACCTTCCTGACTCCCTGTACAGTACTTGATTACAGTGATTATTACAGATGCAAATTAAGACTTATTACTATTGTGAAATAACAATGCAGGTTAATGACATTCTTTATTGCCATGCTAACATTTTTTTCTAGAGGGGAAAATTATAGGCATGAAACCAATTAAGCAACCTCTCTTTCTTTGTGAAGCTTTTTTAGTTTTCCTAAATGAAGATGCTCTCTTTGTGCTTGCTGCTTAATAGTGCAAACTGATTTTCTGTCTCCTAGGTCTTCCTGGGGTGGATGCTAAAGCTGGTGCTGTCCCTTTTCCTGGGCGAATTGAAAATGACTATGCTAATACATTATCTCACAAAGAGCAGTCATAAAGAGGAACAGTGACTATTGTGAAATGCATATTTAATGGACATTCTCCAGTAGAGGTTAGCCATTGTTGGAAATGCTTCCCTAGGAAATCTTTTTTAGCCAGCGGTTTGTGAGTGCCCTTTTGTGGGCACCACCACAGGACAGCTCTCCTTCCGTGACTATAACAGTGGCTCCAAAAAACAATGGCAGACTCATTTACGTGTTTCTCAAACTTTGAACAGTTGCTGTTTACTCCCAGGTCTATAAAATATCTGCCACAAAACCCTTTCTTGGAGAAGGATGTCATGTCACAGGCATATTGTTAATGTAACTATGGTAACCAAAAATGCCACCAGTGTGTCCATTTCATACACAAATGAGGGGACAGCTGTGGCGTCCACATGCCTGCCAGTGGTATAATAGATGTGAACTGGGATGCCCTGGGTCCGAATATCACAACTCATTTATGTTAATCAGAGCTTCCAAATAACATTCCAACCTCTGAGCTATGGAGTGTAAATGGTAGGCAAGAAGCCACTATAAAAGCAGTTTTTACTACACAGCTTTCAAAACTAAGTGTGGTAAGCAGGTGCGGCAGCATCTTAGAGGCTACTCTGAAGTCAGAGTTGACGGGATGTTTGATGTGTACCATTTCAAATTAAGCCTAGAGTCCTCTGTGCATCAGGGGTGATTTTCAGTGGTATTGAAGACAAGGTTCCACCTAAGTTAAGTGCTACGTTAGCTGTGGAACTGAAGGCACAGTTTCCCTAAATCTTTTAGCAATCTCATTGATTATGGTAGTTAGTCCTTCCAGCCCTATTTGTTCAACCATGCTGTATACAAAATAAGAAAATTAAGGGCTTGCAGTATTAAGAAACTAGCTATGACTGGATAATAACTTGCCTACCAACCAAATAACTGATAAAATGGCTAGTTCCTAGACCTTCTGAAAATATGCAAATGCAAAAAATATGAAAGCCTATTGTTTCTTCTAAAAAACACTATAAAATAAAATGGTACATCTACTAATTATTGAATAATATGCTTAACAGTTCTATAGGTGACCATAAAGTCTTAAAATATAGACTGCATTATTTTATCACATATTATAATGTAATGTCAATAAACTATGCATTAGGCGTTTGTCTGTTTCAAGACTTGGAGGTCACACCCTGTAATATAGCCATAAAGTAGGTTAATGGTAACCTACTTTAACAAGAAATTTTAAAAGTAAACTTGATGATATAAAGACTTTTGTAATGAATGGTTCCCTTGTCACAAAAGTATAGAATTTTACACATAGAGTTTGACTTTGTCCCAATTCTGTACTTTTAGCTCAAACAGAGAATATGTTTTCCTGACTTCATCTGTATAATTATAAATTCATCCTGAATAAAATAGTAACCAAAGCTCTATTATGAGTTAAAGATATTTCCATTGTTCTGAGAAACAAAAATATGATTCTACAGTGGAATTTCCTTTATCTCCAGATTGGCTTAACCCAAAATAGATGTTAGGCATAATGATTTTAAAAAATTAAATCCAATATTTGAGCAACCTTACATTAGTGCTCAAATGAATCATTCGGAGAACTATTATTTTGTGGTTTAAAAATAAATTTTAAGAAAGCATTATGAGAGTCTGGCAAAAATGACTTTCATGTCCTATAATTTATCGTATTTTAATTTAAGGCTTGTGGTTTATTTATGGTGGCATAAAAACCCCATGGTCCTAATTATTTATAGTTATACCCAACTGTTTTGGGAAGTAGCAATATAGTTCTGTACAGGTAGATTTTCTTTAGCACCAGGTATATTCCAAGAAGGTTACTGCTTCATAACCTGTGCTAAGTGCTTTACCAGCCCAGGTCAAGAAGCCAGCCTTGCAAGTGCTGCTAACATTAGAAAGTTCCATGGTTGAGTTTTTCCTTATATCTTTGGAATCCCAGACATTAATCAGAACTGTCTGTGGGTAATTTTCAGAACCAAAGCCCAGTATGATTTGGTCTAAGATTCTCTTAATTGAGTGAACCTTTTCTAACAATAAGTACTTTGTTATCTTTATTTACCAAGGAGTGAAAGTTCTGGCCTTCCCTTCCGTTAGACTTGCTGAATAAAGATTTCACAAAAGGCAGGATGACAGCCACAGATCAATCACGGCTTACCTACGTGAGGTATGTTGGTCATTTTTAAGTCACCAGGCTTGTTTCAAAAATATCTAGATGATAGCTTTCCAAAAAAATGGTTTATAGTCTAGTTTAGAAATGCCAAGCTTATTTTATAGTTATCTTTCAACTCTATAAGGAAGACAGACTCCCAGGCTTAAAGAGTCCCATAAGAGTTTATTACAATGATTTATTACTTTCTGATTTCTCTATAGCTCTAAGACTGAAACTGCAATCTTGGCTAACGTTTTCTTACCTAAATTTGACTCAATTCATTCTCCCCCTCCTGGGAAAATACTGCCTTGTATGTGTCAAAGGCACTGAACCAGCAAAAACAAATTAAGGAAATATGTAAAATAGCAGACTAACATCTGTTGTCCTCCACCACTCCCACTCCCAACACTTGATTCCTCATATGCAATGTTGTGTTTTGTTTATTTTATTTGTTTGTTTTTGTATTTTAATGTCCCTTTTAGTGAATATATAGAATACGGGGCAAACGCTGTTCAGTAATAGGTTCTTACCCCCTTCTACGATGTTTGAGGCTGACAAAAGAAGAGGCCACTAGTGTTGGCTTGTCAGTAGGTCTAATCGCCGGCCTCACTTGCAGCGCACACTGCCTGCCTTTTGTTCAGCAAAAGGCCAGGAGGTGAACAATGCGGTGTGGGTTATCAGCTAATGTTAGACAAGGCAGAAAGGTCTCTCCCCTCAGGTGACTAGGAATGCAATGGTTTCATCACCTGCAGTGCCACAAGTTTGGTGCCTTAAGAACAGAGATGATTTTGACTGGACAAGTGAACAATCCTGTGGGATCTCAATGTTCGTCAACTACAGCCATCCTCTCCTGTATTACATATCTCTGAGGATGGAGAGTAAACGTGAGCAAGAGGCGGAATTATTCCAAGAAAACTAAAAGAAACTCTAAAAGTTGCGGGGTCAGTTCAATCACTTCACATCATCAAAAGTAGATGAAAGTTTCATCCTGCTCCACATACACACTTTCCCCCCCAGCCTGGAGCATCCAGAGTGCACACTGCACAAACACCCACAGCCAGGTAAAGAGCAAGCAGCACTTTGAGATTTCAATACAATAGCACTCAAAGAATTTGGCTCTCTAATAAAGGTGTCAGCAAACCATGGAATTCCCCAACAGAAAAACTCACACTGTGCCTTTATTGCATTTTCTTAGGGCCTATTGTTAACTGAAGACTCCTTGTCTTTTCAAATTCCATCATGTGAATGGATGAGGCCAGACATCTGCCAGGATCCGCTCACATTTGCATGCAAATCAGAGACTTTGGGACACACATGGCCCTGGAGCCAACAACACTACTTTTACTCTAGATTTATACTGATCAAAGTACCTTCCCGAACTTTCCACTCCTCTAGACTTAAAATGAAACTCGTAAAAATGAAATAATGAGCATTATTATTTCAAGTAATATCAATTATTTAGACTGCGGTGGCAAAGCAAATTGCAAAACAAAACAAAACATTTTCTTTCAGAAAATCCTACAAACAAAAAACCCAAGTCAACAGTAACTGCTCCCTCACAGAATATCATTTGCCCTTTATCATCTACTCTGGAAATGAAAATGCTGATGGAGAATGGATTTAGAGAAAGGGTCCATTTTCTGTATGTTTCAAGTGCCTCAAAACCATTCACATCCGGGCATTCATTCATTCATTCGGCTCCAGGCACTCTTCTAGGCGCTGGACACGGCAGGCCAGGGCCCCCTCTCCTGGAACAAGTGCCACCACCGAATCTCCCGGCTGGTTTAGCCAAGCCCGCCGCCTTGGAAACGTCCCAGGACGGGACGGACTTTCCCACCTTGGGTGTGCGCAGCGCGCCTCCCGTCTCGCCGGCTGGACCTTTCCACCCATCCCCAGCCTGCCAGGCCCGGACTCCCTCAGCAGGCGGCGGCTGCCCACACCCCTCCCCACAAAGGACACTCGCTGGCGAACTTTTCTCGCTCCCGACCCCGGCCGGGCCGGGAGCCCCAGCATCAGCTCGGTTCCGAGGGACCTGCGGCTTCCCTGAGCTTTCAGCATCCCGGATAAGCCTCCTTGGGGCTGCCACTCCGCCTGGGCTCAAAATGTAAAGGGTGAGGCTTATCCCCCAGCTTAGTTGAGTAGATTCTTGGGAATGTTCTGACTTAAACGTACTCAATGCTTTGCTAACTACGCCTCTTGTCCCTTTCTTTTACCGACAAGGCCACTGTCAAGACATCCTTCCTCTTTTCTCTCCCCACCATCTGCCACCCTCCTTTCCCTTCTCTTGGCCCTCTTTCTAACTCCCAGGACTCCCTTCCGCGCTTTCCCCGGGACCCGGTTCCCCTTCCCAGTTCACATCCCAGCAGCTCTGCTTCCTCCCTATCCTCAGGCACCACACCCTCCCCCCTCCTCGGTCCCGGGAATCCTGTACGCTCGGCTCCGGTCACTGCCTTTTGCCCTTTTCCTTCCGTCCCTCCATCTGAACTATTGCTTCCCCCATTGTTTTTTTTTTTTTTTTTTTTTTTCCTGGGGGCGGGGGGGAATTCCCGTGTCCTGGTTTCCTCGACTTGGACATTTTCCCCAGCCCTGTGAGCCGCGCCCCCCTCGTCCCCAACAGGCCCAGGATCTCAGCCGGCGATTCCCCAGACCCTCTCCAGCCCGCCACGTCGCCAAGTTTGCCTCGACTTCCCCTTGCTATTACAGCCCACGTTCCCCCGCCGCAGCCCGGCTGGGCGAGTGCACTTACCCCGGAGGCCCGGCTGGCGGGGGTGTCCGGGTGCGCACCCACCGGGCACCGGCGGCGGTGGCGGCAGCAGGAGGAGGAGGATCGGCTGAGCGGCGCCTCCCTCCTAGCCCGCAGCGCGCACTCGCTTCTCGGGGGACCCCCGCAGGACACTAAAGAGGGGAGGCGAGGCAGCGACAAAAGCAACAGCTGCTGCGCGGGGCTGGGCTGAATCCGGCTCTCGGGGCCGGGGTAGAGCCGGCAGGATTGGGAAGAAGGTTAGAAGTGGGGTGCAAAGGGCGGGGCAGCAAGCGGCCAGGTCCCCAGGAAGCGCCCTGGGTGCCAAGGGATGCCGCCGGGCGGATGCCGCTGTCCCGGCTGGCGCCGCCGGACCCTCTCCCAGCACCGCGGGCGCTGCAGCCGCGGGCGCACGGGCCTCGCCTCGCTCCCCGGCTTGCTGCCGGCGCCCTCCGTGCGCCCCGCTTTGTGCTCCCCGCAGCCGGCGTGCACCTGGTGTAAGCAAAAGCGGTCAGCTGATGGGCTGCGCGCCGATTGGCTGCTCCCGGGTTTCCTCCCCTCCCACCCGGACCCCCTTCCCGGCCTCCCCCTCCCGACCTCCCGCCCCCCACCCCCCCCCAACACCCGCTCTTGGACCAGCCGGGTGCTGGGGCACCATCTGTAGCCCGCCGGATAGAAGCGCAGCGCCACCAGCCTCGGGTGGCCCGGCAGCCCTGCGCCGCCGCCGCCGTCGCTGCTGCTGCCGAGAGCAGCGGGCTGACTCTTTTTGTCTGGGGGACGACAAGCTGCGGCTAGGTTAGGGAGGCAAGGCACACTGCCATTTCGTAGCAAAAGGCAGACCCAAAACACCAACCAGTGCTGGGAGGCAGCTAGGCACAGTGGGGCGAGATCTCTGCGCAGCGTAGAGCTCGGCTCAGAGGTTGAGAAACAGACGGATTCAACCCGGGAGAGAGCCAAGCCTCAGTATGAAATCTGACCCTTCGTCTTAAAAGACATCATGATTCCTTGCCCTGTGTATGTATGCCTGGGTGTGCTTACACGCGTGGCTGTGGAACTGGCCCGCGCCCTTGCCGTGGGATGTGGTGTTCAGATGCTTAAATGAATGGTGAAGCTACGTCCGATTTGAGGAGGCGTTCAGAAGAAAGCGTTTCTGAAACTTTGTAATTACAACTTTCTGATCTGTTAGCTGTGAAAGTTGTGTTCAAATATGCGGAGGACTGACAGTGCAGTCTGCAATGGAAGGTGTCTGAGAGCGAGCGGGGGGGAGGAAGTGGTGGAAATGGGCCTTTGCAAACAGCGCGTGAACCTGAGTAGAGCCTCAGCCTCAGAGTAGCCGGCCTACTGGACTCAAGAGAAGCCCTTGTTACTTGTTAGCGGGGAATCTGCTTTAAGATCAGTGCTAGTACACCATTAGCCCCTCGTATTGAACAAATTCGGGTAAGAGAATGTGGTAACATTTTGTCATGATGCCCAAGCTTAGAACTTCTGGGGAATTTGGAAGGATGTATTTTACTGAATCATCTTTTAAAATTCCTTGACACAGGTTAAATTTAATAACAATATGTATTCTTGATTCCTATAGCATTTCTTGGTTATCTTTCATAGATGTCTCATAAAATATTTGACGTCCCTACTGTCTGCTTAGTGTTATTCTGAAACTGTCATGTAGCCATCAGTGGGTGACGGTGTGACTTAGAAGGCTGTAAGGAAAGAAAATACTGGGATTCGGGGTAGAAGGAGGTGGAGACTAGAGGGACTGCTATACAAAAAGGCCTCGGGGTGGTGAGGTGGTGGTGGGTACTGCCTACAAATGAATAAAAATTTTGAGAACTTCCAAAAGAAGTTGAATCTAGAACCTTTCCCAATATTCACAGCATGCCTCTGTCTCTTTCGTCTGCTGACTATATGTAGCATGCAATTGTCTGAAAGAAGGTGGGCCCCTGGTGGAAAAACAGAACTCAATTGTTCAGAGAAAGATAGAACACAGGTTTCTTAGAGAGCCTCCTTCTTTAGGTGTTCCAGTCTGCCTTTCTGGGAACAGAAGGAAAACAATGCAGGACACTACAAGTTGGGGCTTTACAGAGATGGGTTTGGGGAGGGGAGGGGGGTGTCAGTTGAGGCAATTAGTGGTAGTGGGGAGTTCCTCCTTCCAGAAGTTAAGATCTATGACAGCCTCAGGGTTCTCAAAGAAACTTCAAAAGAATCGTATGATGTCCAACTAAGCAGAAGCTGTCAGGCACCATTGTGTTAGTGGGAGAGTATGAGCTTTGAAACCAGGCAGACACAGCTTTAAATCCCAGTACTGCTATTCCTGAGCTGTGTCCCTGTGGGCAAGTCACTTTACATCTTTAAGTCTTACTTTCTTTGGCCATAAAGTGAGATTGATAACAGTATCTGTCTCTCTAAGGGTTGTGCTGGTTAAGTGAGAGTGAGCCTGCAAAATGCTTAGAACAGTGCTTGGCACGTAGTAAGCATGGAACTAATGTACGCACCAGATATTGAAGACTAAAGCGAGACATCAGGTCAGTCAGGTGGGATGATTATTCCAGAGAACTGATAGATGTGGCAGAAAATCTTACAGGCATCAGCTGCAACAGTGAGGGAAATAGACTCTATCTCCCTGCTGTTCAGTTCATTTCTTTTTAAGTCAGTGTATCATTTACTTAAACTAATTTGCCTCTTCCCCAAAGCAAAAATGAGAATGGTAGGTCTGCCTATTTCTACTTGACCATTGCATTTATTTGTCTCCAGGCAGAAGTATGATCATTAGGGAGAAAGGTGTTTTTTTTTTTTTTTTTTTTTCCAAGTATGGGGAAGGGGATTTGGGAGGAAAATAGGGATTGCTGTTTGTTGGAAAGATTGCTGTGGCGCAGAAGAGAATAAATGAAGGTATAACAATGACAAAGGAGACTGAAATTTGGTCTAGTTATTGGAAATCTGATGAGTTGCCTAAGTGATTAATTGGTCTAAATTTTGGGAATTGCCATTTTATAACTCTTCAAGGGAGTTTGGGATTCTTTTGTCAGCCGATACTTAAAAGCTTCTTTTGACTGGGATGAATGAAGAGGAAATACCCAGTCAATGTATCACCATCATTAAACCAAATTCACTTGTTCCTTGCTTAGGATCCTAGTCCTCAAATCCATCTGGATTAATCCCAGTAGGCTCACCCAATCCTGGGTTCCTGAACATATTAGCTTGTAAATAAAGAGTGCTTTATTTTAATATTTATCCATTTAGGGCATTGCACAAAACCTTGGAGGCTTTGCAGGAGAATGGAAGTGGAAAGAAGAGCCCAGCAGTTCCCAAGAGAGCCAGGACTTACTGTTGATGTAGAGAGGAGTTCTTACCCCTAGATTTGCTTGTGGTGAGACACTACAAACCACTCTGGATTCTCGCACAATCCCCTTGAGGGTCTTTAGCTTCAGTTTGAAGAAACACTGTAATTGGTATTAACTTAATTGTACTGATCTATGTGGTAAAGGAAGGAATAAAAGAAAGATGAAACTTTAGAGAGTGACGATATTTGAATACTTTTTAAAAGAACATGTGTAGTTTAAGAACAAAATTGTAATATGCCATTTAAAACCACAATTTTAAAAGCTGAAAATATGTCTCTCTAATTGAAACAATAAACTGCTGGTAGTCACTGTTCTTTCCAATCTCTGAATTAATATTGTAGTTTTAAAACAACTACCACCAAGCTCTTATGGTTGAAGATAAACAGCTTATAATTATGTGACAGTTGTGATCATTATTAACTTTCATACCAAATAGGGTTGTTCTCTAAAATTCCTTGACAATTGAGTGGGCTTGCCACACACGCACATTTCTTTTTCTTCCAGTTTTGTACTGCATATGAAATTATTCCAGCACAAGAGAACATGCATTACTTGCAGTTTCTGTAATTAAAATTAAGTTTATCATTTTAGTCTAATAATTTGACTTGGAACTAAGATGATGAACCAACTTGGTTTGCCTGGGACTGTCTGGGTTTTAGTCTTTCATCTCAGGAAAACCCTCAGTCCTGGGCAAACCAAGATGGTTGGTCCTTCTCTATGGAACTAACATTAATGGATTCATAGAACTGTCACAATTTTAGTTGAGTTACAACCTTACAGATACACCAGATGCAGGCTGCTTCCATATGCCTGATGGGATGCTGGATCCTATTTCTATTTGTAGAATTTAATTGCTGCAGAGAATCTTGATAATCATCTAATCCAACCACCTTATTTTATGGATAAGGATCCTAAGCCCCAGGAAAGGGACTCTATCAGTCCATTAATAAAGTCTGGACTGAAAACCTAGACTATATGCTCTTTGAGGTCAGAGATCTTATCACTAGCTCCTAGCACAGTGCCCAGCACATAACTGGTACTCACTAAACATTTGTGAAGGAATGAATTGAATAAATTAATAAATGAATGTTTTTATGTAATTGGATCACATTTTATCATGACCATTTTCTTCATGTTATTAGACTTTGAAATTCAAATGCCTAATGGCTGCATAATTCCACTAACTTTTTATTGATGAGAAATAAGATTTTTATAGATTATATGCTATAACATTGTAATAACATATTTGATTAGAATTACCCATTTTGGTTACAGAACTATAGATAAATAAACCACTGTTTGGATTACCAATTTGTCATATTCAACTTTTTCTATTTTCATTACTATATATCTTTTGACAGCTAGATATTACTGAAAAATGTAAGTTAATTTGGGTTATTTTGCTATTATATTATAAAGATTTTAGTTGATAAGAGGATTTTAGAGTCAAGTTACTTGGATTTCAACTGCGTGCTCTCTGTTCTGATTTCACTTTAATCTGTATAATAATAGCTAACATTAGTAAAGTACTTACTTTTTGCCTGGTACTACACTTAAAAATGTTTCAGATATTGAGAGAGGCAGTTCAGTATATTGTTTATAAGCCAAGGATCTTGATTTGGGCTGCCTGAATTTATATTCTGTCTCAAGTTAGCTGTGTGAATTTGAGCAAACTACTTAAAGTCTCTGTGTCTATAATAGTATCGTGAGTTTTTGTGAGGATTCAGGAGATATGTATGTGCCTAACATATAGCAAACAGTCAATAAATATTAATGTATTTAATATTTATGTTAATATCATGCTAGCTGCTGAAACAGCTAAGGATCTCAATAGCTTAACATAAGACACGTTTAGTTCACACCCATGTAACAGAGTGTATTCCTGGCTGGGCAGCCTTGGCTGGTTATTCAGGGCCCAGGCTCCTTCCACCTTTAGCAACTCCTTCTCTATGTCCACAGACTTCTTTCCTTTTAGACTGTGAATAGGGAAAGAGAGAATGGAAGATGAAGTGGAAAAAGAGGCCATTATTATAGCAAACAAAACATGTGTAAGGGCTTTCAACATCTTGTTTTCTTTTAAAACTGCCTTTGGTTGGTCACTAACCTGATTGCCATTACCACATTGCCTTCCCAGAGTTCCCGGGAATTTCTAAGAGGGAGAGGAGGACTGTCAACTGCTCCCATCAGCAGCGGCTGGAACTCTTAACATCCTCCTCCTTTTGGTAATCATAAAACTTTAAGGAAGTTCAGAATAGTTCCTCATAAGGAAATGGTTAGAGACTGCTGCAATGGAATTCAGTGCCCCTGTTATCATAAATTTTAATATCCACACTTACTTTTAGGCCTAGGGGCCTCCCAGCGTACGAAAGAAAGATTAGCAGATAGAGTAGGCAAAACTGGCTTATACACATTTTACAGAAGCACTGAAGCTCACAACTTTTTTTCCTACATTTCATCTAACAACTCTCTCTGTCAACTTTTTCTCTATTTTGCCTGCACTTGATTTTATTTTTATAATGGGTGATTCTCATACTTTTTTTTTTTTTATCACTGAGCATGTTAACAGTCCCTTATGAGCAAAACATTGTCCATATGCCATTTTCATGGATAACTAAGTACTCACCTACTGTTGAAATTCTTCTTCTCTTAAATTCCATTTACATTATACCCTTGAATCTGTATCCTTGTCTAGACCTTGCACTGCATTCAAGCTGTCTTTAGGAAAAGGGACTTAAATTTTGAGTACTGTGACCTGGGGGAAAGAAAAGCTGCAGATATATATATGACCTATAAATGGTGGCTTATGCTAGTTACTAAGAATCAATATATTATTGTAATTCAATTCAGCAATGACCACAGGATTTTAGAGCTGAAAAGAACCTTAGAGATAATCTGGTTCAACCTTTCATTTTACAGATTAACAAACTGGAGTCTCAAGAAGGCTAACACTTCCGGGTACTTCAGAGCAAGTGGGAAATTTGACTGGATTTAAACCCCTTACCCAATGTCACGCCACTGGCTCCTAGGAGAGCTAGGCCTAAAATCTAGTGCTCTGTATTTTCAGATCAGGGATCTTTCTCTTACAATAGTGTAACATTAACTGGGATCCCCAGATTTTCCAGGGGTTTGTAAATATGCTCTTCAGGGTCTGCTAGGTAGCTAAATGAAATGTGTATTTGTTTTAATTCCAGTACTAATCTGAAAAATTAATATAATCATGTGCAGGATCATCTGTGTTTCCTTCTTACAACCGACTGCAGGTGAATGACCACTGGTGCTCGAGTCTGTGTTTGTGTTTATGATCATGTTGATGCCAAAGAATGCCACTTACATTATTTGGAGTCTGTGAGAGAAAACACAGGGTACTTTTAATGTGTAAATGATGTCTTCTTATCAGGCAAGGGCAAATGATATCTCAGCACATTCTAAAAAGGAAGGTTTTGCAGAAATTTCATGGGTTAAAAGTGGTGGGAGGGGAAAAAATGATGAGAGAATGGAGTCACCCCTTAATACAGGCTAAAAGCATGATAAAAGCAAGAGATTGGGCATCAGTAACTTATTCATGTTTCAAGATGTGACTTAATTTTAGGGAAACAAAGGGGAAAACTCACCCAATACATAAAACGGATGGCTGAATTTGAGACTAATTTTGTAGTTTCAGGTGTTTTTCTAAATAGTCATGTTTTGGTGTAATTGCCATACAATAAACTGCATATATTTAAAGTGTATAATTTGATAAATTTTGGCCTCCCAGTATGCCTGTGAAACCATCACTGCAATCAAGATAATGAGCATATTCATCACCCCAAAGGGCTTTTGTGCCCCTTTGTAATCTTCCCTTCCTACTGTTCATGCCCCCATCCCTAAACGCAGTAAACTCATCTGTTTCCCGTCAAATTATAGGTTAATTTGCATTTCCTAGACTTTCTTTCTTCGAATTATTTTGAGAGTCATCCTTGCTGTTCTGAGTATTAATAGCCCATTTCCTTTTATCGCTGAGTAGAACCCCATTGCATGGCTGTTTCACAATTAGTCTATCCATTCACCTGTTCATGAACATTTGGAGTGTTTCCAGTTTTTGCCTGTTACATATAAAGCGGCTTTGAACATTTGTGTACAAGTCTCTGGATACATGATTTCTTTTCTCTTAGGGATATACCTATGTGTGAAATGGTTGGATTTTATGTTAAGTGCATGTTTAATTTTTTAAGAAACTGCCAAACTGTTTTCCAAAATGGTGATACCATTTTACGTTCCCAATAGCAGTGTGTGAGCATACAGTGGCTGACACATCAAAAAACTCTTGAAGGTGAATGCCTTTAGGTGTGTGGGAACTTCTAGGTGATTTAGTCCCCACCCTGCTACTGCCTTAAGTTACCCACTTGTATGAATGTACGGGTATGTATAGGCTCAGCATTGGCTATCCAAATACATCAGTCACACATTGTATGAGTGTGCAGATCTCCAGGGTGCCCTGCACCAAAGTCAGTCAGAAGAGATGAGAGTGCCACTGACTAGCCACGCCTGTACCTCCCTGGATGTTCTTGATTGTCTCTCAGCTTTGACGTGCTCCCTGAAATGCAGAGTCAAGACCTCTGCCTGCCTGCCTGCTCACACAGTTGCTTTCTGGATCAAATCAAACTGTTCAAGGAAGCACTTTGCAAACTATGGGATGTGTAGACACTTTAGCCACTATGTCTGGATAGTGGAAGTCTCTCTGAAAGGTGGGCTTCCAGAATGAGATTCCCACAGACTGAGGCAGCCTGCACTGCGTGGATGGGGTCTAATGTCAGGATGCCGGCTAGGCATACCTGCTCCTTTCCCCTCGGTTCCTGGGCAGAGTGCAAGGTACAACAGACCTCGGGTCAACTGATTCAATGCTTTCTAGGACTGGTCCTCCTGAAGTCCATGAGGAGTCTGGGATTGGAATTTTCTATGGAATGTTTCCCATGGAATTTAAAGTTTGTTTTAATAATAATAGCAATAACAGTCACGAAACACGGTCTATGCACATGGTGATATTTTTGCATGAATTCCATGTAGTTCTTAGAAAAATTCCATGAGATAGGTAGGTATTGTTATCATACTCATTTTCAGATGAGGTTTTTCCTTGAGGCCTCAAGGAATATAGATAACTTGCCCAGCTCATCTGTGTGGTTCTCAAGCTCATTCCCCTAATTCTGACATAATCTCTCATCTCTGATCCTCACTATGCCACAATACTATAATCTGAAAGCTATACCTGTAGGGAAAAAATTTAAAAAAAACACAACAAATTGAAATAGTGGTTAAATAACTGTCATCTCAATTCTTTCCGAAAGGAGGAATACTGCTAGCATTTTAGTAGAATGACAATGACATTCACAAAATAATAATATTTGAAAGTCAACAGCTGGGGATATGAAATCTTTTGAAATTTAGAAGGCAATGCAATTTCCATTTAGAACACTGGAGCATTTTGTCTGGTGCACACTAAGTGCCAGTCGTGGACCCCCTGGTTAATTCCTAAGGGCTGAGCAATCACATGGAATATGGTTTACCAAGGATGGATCACTTCCTGCAAGGTGTTCTGGTGAGACTCTAGTGAGAACTGGATTCTAGGCTCACCTTTACCGCTAATCCAGCTTCACTTCTCGGAATCTCAAATTCTTTCTGTGTAAAATGAGGCAGCTGATAGAATGTGTGGTATTCACACTTTTTCGTTTCAGACCATCTTTGGTTAAATGAAATCATAAGGAAGCATCATATCAAGACCTGGAGACAGAGTTGTCTGGGTTCTTGATTGCAAAAACCAAATCTACTCAGGCTAGTTCAGGCAGGAGGAAATTTACTAAAAGCCATTTGTGAGGCTCCAGGGTCTCTGGAAGGGCTGGAGATCTGGGCATGGATGTTGCCCAGCCAGGAGAAAGCAGCTAGGGGGACCGCCTTCCACACCGTGAGCCTTTTCTGTTGGAAGCGCCATTGTTGCTGTTGCCCATCACTTGGTGTGTACCACGCTAAGGACTGCAAACCAAAAGCACCTCATATTCCTCCCAAATGACCCTGCATTGACCTTGCCAGAAGGTCTGCCCCTGGCCTGCACTGTCTTTTCATGTAGCACATTTGTGCCACCGACATTCGTGCCACCGTATTGCTTGACAGAACCTAGTCATTGTGCAAAGAAAGGGGGACAATGGATGCTGGGGAGCCTGCTCACGGTATCCACCATGTGCTCACACTCAAGGTGGCTGCAGCAGAAGCCCCTGGTCAACCTTGCTCATCACTCCTCCTTAGTGATGTGAGGGCTTGTCAGGTGATCACCCTCTGAGCACTGCTCTACAGATCAGAGTTAGAAAACCACCTAACTGGATTATTTTAGGGCTAAAATTCCTTGGTTCTATATATTTCCAAGGTTGAATTAAAATAGAGGTGTTTCAAGGAGTGTTTTCCTATAAGACTTGGTTAATTCCAATATATCCTCTGTAATTATCAGTAGTTGAAGAGATTATACCCAAGGAGTATGGCTTCATCTGCATTTACATTTCGGTTGAATTCCTCAGTTAGGTATATCAGAACAAGAACATCCAATTCACATAAAAGGAAAGGAAAAGGCGGGTAAGGGGAAAAAGGAGGAAAACGTTTGACAAAGATGCTGTATGGGATTTCTTTTCAGAAGGGTATATTTTGGGCCTTTCAAGGGAAGCATTTTTAAGTTGAGAGCACTTGCAGATGCAGTTATAGGAAAATTGCTTACAGTGTTTGGCGCAGATTCAGATGTAGAAACCCCAAGTACAGACCTCTAAAAATCAAAAGAAAAGAGCAAGGCAAACTTAAGCTACCCTAAATTCTATAGATATTCGTACATATCTCTTGCTCTCCATTGTCTATTCAAGCTATCATCAGAGCACCCCAAAGACATCAGAAATCAGCGAGGTGCTGTATTATTAGATATGAAAAACTGGTCCATGCTAACTTGGGGTGCAGCATGTCATTGTAGCTGAGAGCTTGGCTCTGTTCAATCCGAGCTTGATCTCTTCCTGGTTCTGAGATCTTGAGCAAATCCCTTGACTTTTAGAAGCTTTAGTTAACTTATCTATAAGATGGGTATACTATTAGTAACTGCATCATATTTTGTAAGGATTAAATGGGATAATGTATGTTGAATTATTAGCACATTGCCTGGGACATAATAAATGTAATCTAGTACAGCCATTGGGACACTTGACCTGGCCTTGGGTCCTTGGGGACCCAAATGGGGTTGGCAGCTGAGCAGTGATTTGGGGAGACTGCTGCCGGGGAAAAAAAGTGACTCCACTGCTCATATGAATCAGAAAGGAGATACCATAAAAGAGAGAAATGTGATATTCATACAACCAACTCTCAGTTCTCCATCCTCACCGAGGCATAGAGATGGATTGTCCCTCTCCCTTTGAGTTTTCTTTAACTCCTTAAGATCATCTTTGCTGTTTTATGGACTGATTTCATCTAGATCCAATTCAGTAAATATTAGCAAGCATCTAGTGCATTTACATCCTTGGCATGTGTAAAACCAACGACTTTAATGAGTACACTGGCCCATGAAGCAGGAGACTAGACAAACATGGACATTAATTCAGCAAATATTTGTAGAGTTTCTATTACATTTCAGGGACTGCTTTTGGCTCTGAGATTTAGCTGGGCTTTTAAGGATCATATGTGGACCGTGGCGGAGATAAGAGGGATTGATGTTAATGAAGCAGATATTAGGATTGACTGTGGCCCCGTGTATGTGAGAAACCACAGGTAGTGGATCAGCTGTCCCAGTCTGGGACTTTTGTTGCCAAAACAGAAAAGGCTCTGGCTAAACTGCGATGAATTGGTCATACTAACAGAACTTACTTACATCTCCTTTTGGATCAGCCTGTGCACTGTTAAGAAAAGTTAGGTCCCCACATTCAAAATGAAAAGCACTGAGCTGAGATGCAGAAGTGATGTAGTGCTAAGAGGCCTGGACTGGTACCCAAGAAAGCAGCTCAGACTGTTGCTATTGGGATGACCCTTGTCAAATTGATTACCTTTCTGAACTTTGATTTCTCCTCAGTAAAAGCAGGCATACCTACTCCCTGGGCATTGAAACAAGTTAAATGAGATTGTATGTGTACAAGGGCCTGGTATATAGAGGAAGTGCAATCATGTTTTAAGTCTCTCTTTTTTAATAATAAAACATACTACCCCGGCTTTAAAAGAAGAATTTTCATACACAAACGCTTGTCTGCATTAACCTTCCATCATTTGTGCTTTTTTTTCTTTTAAAAAGAGGTACCTGAAAAAAAAAAAACAGGGACCCATACATGTGAAGCAGGTGTTCAACCACTGAGCTCCGTGCACTCCCCCGTTTGTGCTTTTTGAAAGTAAATAATAATAGCCCTGGAAATGCTGTTTAAATGCTTCAACTGGGAGTGTTCCAAGTTAGTAATCAAACTGTGAGCTCGACAAGCACGGGGGTGATTTTTATGCCTTGGGTATCTCCTAGAAACTTCTAGAACTTAGCTCTATCAAATTTGGGGGTCACAAACTGCTTGGATGGGTTTGTAGTGCCCTGGTAGTAAAACATGTGGCAAATATTTAGTTTATTTTTTGTGTGCACTTTAAATCTCCAGTCTATCTCTGTGAAAGTTATTGATATAGAAAAAAAAGGGCCAGCCCAGATCACATTGCTCTGAAACTTCATTACCTAAATTATTGCATTTTAATCCTTTTATCTCTGTGATTTCCTTGGCATGTGTAAATGTGATGACAGTAAAAGATGGCAGAGACAAGGACAGATGTACACCTTACCATGCTAAGTAGTCAGAAATTCTTCTGTGCCCATGAGCCCGAGAAAACACCGTGGAAACATCAAAGCTGACAGTGTGGGTCCTAAAGTTTATAAGCAGAAACAAACCAACACATGGATCCCCATATTGTCCAAAGGGAGAGAAACTTCTCTGTAATTTCTAATTTTCTCTTAACGTAATAGGTTAGTCAGTCTGCTCATTAGGGAAACTCTGACGGGCATTCTTTATAAATATGTCAGGAGAGAAAATGCCACCCCTTAGCAGCTAGCTTGCCTTTCCTGTATTATTTCCCTAGCCATCCTTTTCCCGTCTCCCTCCATCTTAGCCTGCAGTTTCTGCCACTGTCTTGAAGCTCACCGCTCAGCCTGCCTCCTTGACAGATGTTGTCCTGTGATGGCTGTGTTAGTCTCCCATGTTAGGTCTCCTGTCCTGACCATTGAATGAGCTGTGCCAGATGCTCTCACTGCTAAAGACACAAGAGATTCCGAGAGATGGTTCGTTACCGGCTGATTGCCATCATCCTCTAAACCAGGCTGGAGAGAGCTACTGAAATCACACAGCTAGGACCAGCCCCTTGTGATGCTTGGAGGATGTTTCTGAGTTTGTGCCATGGATTATAAGAGGTTATTCCCAGCATTTTATTTTTAGGATGGGAGAAAGGGGATCCACTGAATGTTTACACTTGCTGAAAGAGCTCATGTGACATCAAGCCACGTTAAAAGAAGTATTGTGTTTGAAACAAAGGAGGAGAAGTTTTAGGGGAACATAAATTAAATTATTCATTTATCAACATATGGCACCTATTCTGTGAAAGGTACTGTACTGTGAGAGGTACAAATTTAATAAGTAGCACACCAAGGCAGATGTAAGTAGTAAGTGAGAATTCTATAAGGAGACTGCTGCTTTTCTGGTTTGGTTCATGGTTCGGCCAGAATCTTTACTCTAATTCAGGAGTCACAAACAAGATGTCTGCCAGGGGGCAGGCAGCTGAGTAAAGTGGCCCTGTGGGGACTGTGCCCAATCAGAGATTGTGTGTCTTGTTTAAAGTAGGCAGCTACTAGTCAGTTCTATTAGATTATCATTTTGTGAGAATGTGCATCTAGTTTTATCAGGTTTTCTGATATTTCAAGAGAAGCTGGGAATCCAGAATTTAATGTAAAAAATTCCATTTTAAAATGTTAAGATTGCAACTAATTCAAATATTTTAAAGTGCTGTAGAACAACTCTTACCTGTCTTTGAGTTATATCCTACTCATGGGCTGCCAATTTGTAAATTCTGCTCTGACAAGCAGGGTCCACTCGATCAGGTGTATTTATTGATATTTAGAGGGGTTCCGTAACTTGAGATGTCACGTAAAAGAACAATTGGTATAGATTGCCAGAATCTGTAATGAGAATGACTCAGTTTACTTACTGTAACTAATAGGTGAAGACACATAAGTTACAAATGTGTAATTCATATGCTTTTGTTGAGGGGCTTTGGTTCTTAATGCACAGTGGAAAGTTTTAGCATATTCAGCTACATGTGACCTGAAAGCAAATTTCACACTACCCTTGGGACAGGTAAGGAGAATAAAACCTCCTGGGCTCCATTGCTAATCTAAGGTGACTAAAGCTATTTCTCTGGGAGTTTCTCAGAATGGATTTAGAGTGGGCTCCAGCCAAATTCTCAGTTGATGCTTTGAATTTAGATCCAGCACATCATATCCAATTCATAGAAGCTTCCCTTCTCTGTGTCCTGGCAAGAGAAATGCATGTGCTCAATTACTGATTGGTGACTCTTGAGTAACTTTTGGAATTATCTAGATGGAGTCTCTATTCCTCATGGACTGAGCCAAACTCCATCTCTTTACCTGCTGCCTGTATCATGCCAACATGCTAAGCCCAGAACAAGTAGAAATGCCATGACTAAACCATGTACATGAGCTAGCCCTATTAACAAGTGAAACAATGGGCCATTTCTCATCAGTTATTAATTATGTACATTAAATTTGTAATATTTATAAATTAAAACTGGTAATGGTCTCCACTCTATTCCTTAGGGCGGAATAGGGAAAGTAGATGGCATATACTTCAGTTGCATTTTTTTAAAGTAAAATAATGGAGCAATTGATCACTCTCTAGTTGTTATGAAGTGAAGATACTGCTAATAAATTTGTTCAGATTTGCCTTTCTTAAAGTTGGGAAAGCTAGAATTCAGGCAGAACCTGTGACCCACACAGAAACTGAAGTTCACTAATTTACCTTCGATTCACCTGGATGAGACAATCTTATTAGCAGGCTGCCCCACGTTAGCATAGGCAGAACATCGTTCATATGCTTGGGGAGAGGTCAGGAGAGGGAGGAACAGAGTTTACTTGCCACGAGATGAGCAAGTGCAGCAGCAACTGTTGAGCTTTTAATCTTTGTTTTTA